>CAHIKZ030000002.1:2530000-2725000 GCA_903632075.3 Acanthosepion pharaonis
ATCGATAAAAAAATAATGAGCTTCGACAATGACACTTTGTCGTCACACTATGAAGTCAAATAAAAGGATGAAGGCATATTTTATTTTATAAATCATCTAATCATTTCGTCCGAAGCAAGGAGATAAAACCACTAAAATGCAAGAGGTTAGTGAGACTGAAAGAAGCAGAGAGGACAAGAACAGGAATTAAGAATACAGATGATGATTGACGTTGCATTTAAATTTTTGAAGATTGTAGTTGACAGAAAAGCAAGAAACCAGAAGACAAGTCGGGAAAAGCGAGAGAAGACGAAAGAGAAGAAACTGTCAGCATAGAACTTACGGTTACTCATAGCAATTTAAAGAGTAAAATTATGAGACCTAGCTGCCAATCTAGTACTACGCTTCAATTCATGAAGTCGAGATACCAAAGTGGAATATTTATCAGAAGAATTACAGTGAAGACATTTATCGTAAAGACATGCGGAAGCTACTTTACGTCAGTGGGAATGTGATTAAATCCGTGATGCCAGGTCAGGACTTATAACTTGGCAGATTCTTCTTTGATTTTTATAGAGGATCTCTAGATATATACTAGAAGCACCAGACCAGACGTCTCAGCAATTTCCGACACAAAAATATATGGTAGAAATATAATTGCGTAAAGTCCCTTGAAAATAAATTTCGACGTTAATTTTTCCTAAAATGGTGTATTTTTCGAATATTTTTATTAAACAATATTTTTATATTGTCATTTTTCTAAATTCATTTAGATTTGATTAAAACTTCTACTTGAAAGGATATTATATAAAAACAAAACCATTTTTTGAAACAATCTTTCTTTCTTTTTATTTGCTATGGCCTTTCAGGCCGTAGGCGATCATGGCCCTTCACTTCCCCTAGTGGCTCTCAAGAGGTTTTGCGTTTCTGCCAACTCCCCCAGACCATGCTTCGCCATCCACCTGCCCAAGCCAGCCACGTATGTCATGCATTGCTTTCCCCTGTCTCCTTTTCTCTCTATTCGTCCCGTGGGTATCAGATTCTCTAGGCCCTCCTTTCTCATCACGTGTCCCAGTAATTTCATCTGCCTCTTCTTTATGTTAAGTATAAGCCTCCTCCTTGCTTGCATCCTCTTTAAGATATCATCGTTGCTCACATGCTCAGTCCATGATATCCTCAGCATCCTTCTGTAGAACCACATCTCCGCCGCCTCGAGTCTCTTCTTCATCCTTGAGGATACTGACCAACATTCGCTGCCATATAGGAGGGCAGATGTCACGTAGCAGCTCAGTATTCTTTTCTTTGTCACCATAGAAATCCTCCTGTTTTGCAGTACTCTGCCCAGCTTCTGGGATGCTTCTTTGGCCATCCCAATCAGTCTTCGGATCTCAGCGTCACACCTACCGTCCTCCGTCAGAACACTTCCCATATTTGATTTTAATGTCCCCGACCTGCAAATCGCATTTTGGTTCATCCTTTTACTAATGAACATGCATTCTGTCTTCTTGTAGTTTATAGTTAGTCCTTTCTTCTCGCTCTCCCTCGCTACCTTCTGTAGGAGGTTTTGTAGTTTCTTTTCCGTGTCATCTGCGTATCTTATATTGGTAAGGTTGTGGCCGCCAATGATGAATCCTGGTAGGATCTCCAGTTCCCTCAAAATTTCCTCGCTGCATTGGTTGAATAAGTCCGGTGAGAAGACACACCCTTGCCTTACGCGTCTTTCTATTTTTGTATACTCGGTCAGCTTATTCCTATACTGGCATGCCGTTTGCTGCCAGTATAGGTTCTTGATTATTCTGGTATCTTTCTCAAATATATCAAGGTTGTGAGCAGTTCTAGTTGGTTCTTGTGGCGTACCTTGTCGAAGGCTTTTGTGTAGTCTATAAAACATAGATACACGTCCTTCTGTATCTGTATTGCTCTTTCCGATAACATTCTAAGCATGAATATCGAGTTCCTTGTTCAGATGTCTTAGACGAACCCGCACTGTTCTTGTCCTATTTCTGCCCCGGTTCTGCTGCGTGCTCTATTCACCAAAATACGGATGATGGAGATTTGTGACGTGGCTCATTAGGCTGATTTTTCGGTGGAGCTCGCATTTGTTTGCGCCTAGTTTCTTAGGTAAATTTCTTAGGAAAATAGATCTGCTGAGATCCTCTGGCACGTCCTCACTGTCGTAGATTTCATTTATTATTTTCTGTGATCTTGTCTATGCGAAATTCATCTAAGGCTGTCAGCATTTCCGTTACGATTCCGTCTGGCCCTTCCGCCTTGTTTCTGTTCAGTTTGGCCAGTGCAGCTTCTACTTTGGTTTTTAGAATTTCAGGTCGGTCGGTAGTTCTGTGTATTGATGGTTGTTCTCTTTCGTCGTGGAAGAGTTCGCCAATATACTCGCCCCAGCGTTGTAGAATTTTTTTTCCTTCTTTAATATGAGTGTTCCTTCCTTTGATTTTAAGCAGCCTGCTGAAGAGAATGTCTTCTGTCCTGCTAGTAGCCATATTTGTTTATGCATATCTCTTTTGTTGATGGTACTCAAACTCTGTACTTCTGCACATTTTTGTTTATCCACTCTTCTTTAGCCTGTCTGCATTTGTTCCTTATTTCTTTGTGTAATTTTCTGTATTCTGTTCCGTATCGTGGCAGAGTTTTCTGTCTCCTTTGCATCATGTCGAGAATCTCATCAGTCATCCATTCGTTTTTTTTCTTTTTCGCCTGTACTCTTTTGGGATGACCTCGTTTGATGATGTCACTAATGCGTCTCTTAGTGATTCCCATTTCGAGTTTCCATTGTGTCCCTCGTATATTCATTTAACAATTTCCTTATATTGCTATGAAACAATAGGGGAATTAAAATATGTTTTGTTATTTCATATTTGGTAATTTTTTTAGCTATAGGAATATTTAAATTTGTTTACTATTGAACATCACTGTACTTTGCCGTTGAGCCTTCAATTTTAAAATTATGAGACAATTTCGGATTTTACTAGTATTGCTAATCTGGTATATCGCCCTGCGTATGACGATAAACTACATCTGGCAGCAAGGCCTCTGATCGGGAGATACGAAGTGTTGAAGAGCGTGGAACCCCCTCTTAATTGTTGTTGTTCCCATATTCACCCTGACTCGCGGTGGTATGACTTTGAACTACATTCGGCCTCTGATCGGCAAACCGGGGAGGCGTATGAACCGAACGAAAGGCAAACCTATTTACTCCTATTAAAAAAAATAATAAAAATAAATATTAAATAAGATTTCAGAGTTTAGACAGACGTTAGAAGTATAGCATTGAAGTAGACTTTAGAAGGAACCGGAAATCCTATCCTAAACAAAAAAAAAGAGTTTGTTTTGTAATCCAAAAAGTGACTTGACCCAAAGAGTTGTGATTTCAATACCTAGGCACAACAGAGGGGACAAAAACTTGGAGAATTGAGTTACTAAAGAGAATTAACTGATACTGAGATATCAAAAAAGGTATGGTACGTTGAATTAAAAAAATCTACTTCCTTGTGCTAAATAAAGGTTTCGGTTTGAAATTCCAGCGTTTAACACCTGAAGAAAGTCGGAGCGTACAACGGCCGAAACGTCGTGAATATGGCAATTAAAAAATGTAACAGAATCGGGTCAGCCCGATAAGAGACTCCGAGTCGATTGTATGTGGTGCTGTAAGCACCGAGAGTTACGCCCTCTTCCACAATGGGTTGTTATGTGAAGACCTACTTAGAGTGGGTGGCGCTGACTATTTCCATAAGAACGATACCGAACAGGTATTAACATATAGTCAGCGTGGGGCAGGGGCCGCGAGGCGCTCTCAACGTGTGAAAAACAGATAAGACGAACACAAGCTATTTCGGCCCACTTCCATTAAGCTGTCCACGCTTTCTTTTTCTGATCGAACTCGACGCTAAAGTCTGGTTCCTCTATGGTGAGAGCTGTACACAGGCATGGTTTTCTGTCGAAGAACTCCACTGCACCCGAAGGAGTGATTCCTACTCCCCCTAGATCTTTGATCGCATTCATGCCGATCAGAAGGTCGAAACCAAGTGGCTTTTCTTGCGCCACCAGTACGTCAATCTTGACAGGACTTCCACATTGCAACCGGAAAGCCACGACTCTAATCCCACAACAGGCTCTGGTCTCTACGTCTATATTTGTTCCGAATACAGGCTTTTTCGTCCATGGCTGTTATATTGAGGGCAATAGCGATGTAAATAGTTACAAATTGATCGTTCCAGAAATATAAACAGATATATAAAAAAACAAGGGATAAAAATAGGGAAGAGTGTGAACCGGGTGATAAGCTAAATAAAAGGTTAGGAAGGAAATTCCCATTGATAGTAGAAAGAGCGATAACAGCTACTGGACTTGAGAAACCTATTTTCCTGAAAAGCTGTTTTAAGAGAAAGATTTTATAAATATCAACCGACAGCAGTATTGGATGAATGTCGAATGTTTCCTTATAAGGAAACGTCTAATATTACCATTGAATTCGTTTCAATTCAGAAATTGTGTGGAGTTTCTATTGGCACCAGGAAAGTATACTAAAGATAAGATTGCGCTGGTAAATCTCTCTGCATAACCAGAGACTTGCGTTCTTCACCCGCCTACAATATACGTTTCGGATTTCGTCGAAAACTCCCGACGCTCGTTCGCACGCTGCAACCTCTTTTCTGATAATCTGCTGATGGGATGATACCCACAGCACTTCCTGTGTTCTTTGAGTCATGTTTAATCCGCACACGATCTCCAATTCCAAGATGTCTCAGTTACACAAACATCATGATCTCACTTGTACTGCATTCACATTTTGGGATTTTGTTAAGTAATCCTTTCTTCCAACTTGTTCCAAATCTGCCCATCGACGAATTAAACTCTCTGGATCTATACAAATGCCCGAGAGCCACTCAATGTAGAGGCTGATTGTTAAAACGGTTTTGAGCTGCTAGAAGATGAATATATAAAACAGAATACTATTAATCCTCGACTACTCACAAAGTAGAAATTCTCATCACATTTGGAACACGATTAAAATGTGGTGATTCGACTCCAACTAAGAGGGATTCAATTTCACACTGTACTAGACTCAAAAGTCTATTAAGGTAAAGAGTTACTGTTAAAATGCTTATGAATGAGATGCGTGATGTAAATAAAAGAGGAGGGGTAGGAAGTAAAAAAAAACTATGAGTATGTTAATAGTATGACTGATAAGTCAAATTGGCAACTGATTTTAAAAATGACCTAGAACTTGTTAACTGGGGCAAGAAATGGCTTGTTAATTTTAACACCTCCAAAACAAAACTGCTCTCTTTTAATCATCTTAAAGAAACTATCTTGCCTTTGACAGCGTGGCTGATACTAACCTCCAGAAGGATAACTTATTGAGCCTTCTCTGTTTAACATTTTAGACTGGCATTAACCTTTATCACTTTATATGTGATATCATTTTCTGTACAAAAAGTTTATCCTGTCACTGAAGGTGACCTGATCTCTGAATTTGAATTTCATAGTTGTGTTGTCATATCCTGCTATGGTAACATAAAACAACTTTGAGTGAAATTAACAATAAGGACACTGCAACTGAGAGGTCTTGAGAAAGAATGCAGTGGAAAGGAAAGTAATATTAATAATGCAGATTGCTAAGGGCTAAGTGGAAAGAATATATTGAATCAACTGCTAGATGGGCTACTAGGAAATTTGGTCCACTGTGTTATGATAGAAAAGATTTCTCATTAGAATTTATTAGCAACTTTATACCATTCAACCGTGCATCGAATATTGCCACCATATCTGGTTTGATGCATCTGCTATGTATTTAGATATCCGTGACAACATTCAGAATCTGCACGTCCAGGGTAAGACGATAAACTACATCCAACAGCAAGGCCTCTGCACAGGAGGCTTTGAGAAGTATGGAATCACCTCTTAATTGCTGTTGTATCCAGGTCCACCCTGACTGGGGTGGTAGCACCTGTTAGGGTCCCAGCTATGGGCAATTAGTTAACCCCCAAACTGGGGTCAAAACACTATGAAAGTGTAAAAATAGGTCTTAATACCAACATTTTGTAAAAAATTACCAGCAATAAATCTTTGGAGAAAATTTATTACATATTACATTACCAGCAAATCATTTTTACATTATCAGTAATACATTTTTGAAAGAAAATATTACCAGCAATAAAAATCTTGTTAGCACTAAACCCATTGAGGTTGATATGCCGTAAGATTGCTGCCATAAATGGTCTGGTGCCCCTTCTGTTTGCCTCGGGGTTCTTGATAGGCTCCAGAGGTGGATATGCAATGTAGTTGGCCCTGCCCTGGCGTCTCGTCTACAGTCACTTTCTCACAGACGCGCCGTCGCCTCCCTCTGTCTGTTCTACAAATACTTTCATGGAAATTGCTCCGAGGAGCTGCATTCGCTGGTTCCCAGGCGTCATGAGTTCCAGCGTCTTACGAGGCTGGCATCCCGCTCTCCTCCCTTCACTGTCGAAACTCCTAAATGTATCCGTCTCTTCTATACTAATAGCTTCATATCTCACACCTCTCGCCTGTGGAACTCCCTTCCCTATTCCTGTTTCCCTGTGAGCTATAATCTCCAGCTATTCAAGTGTAATGTCAATCGACATCTCCAGTTGCCTTGATCTATCCACTACCCTCATCCTTTCTTCTATCACTCCTATCTGATCTTGCTCTAAATTTTCTGTAACCCCTTGCGTCCTAGTGGCTTCCCGCCTTGCTTGGGGTGAAATGCTTAAAAGAAGAAAAAAAAAGACGAAACAAACCAAACCAAAAACATCAAAACCTGCAATGTTATCAGACCTGGCCAGTCATTTTTCCACCGCCATCATTCCGTGTGTCTTCTCTACAAATATGTTCATGCTACAATTATCATGAACGTTTTGATGAGCTTTCTACTTTAAGCGCAGTACTAGATTGGAAGCTAGGTCTCATCATTTTACCGTTTGAATTTATGCATGTTACTGTAAGTTCTCTGTTAAAAGTTTCTTCTCTCGCAGTTCTCTCTTGTGGAACACTGTTCCAATTTCTTGTCTTCCTGTTGTTCAAAAATTGAAATACATCAATCTTCATCTTCCGTCTACTTGAATCGCATTATTTTATTCTTCCTCTCTGTTTCTTTCACAGTCAGTAACTTCTTGAGTCTTAGTGGCTTAATCGCCTTACTTTGGGTGAAATGATTATTGCAAGGGACAAAATATTGTCAACAATACTTCAGCTACAGAAGTGACCCCAAATGACGATTATTTCAAAACGATAACGCCTATAGAAATGATAGTTGCCTATTTTGCCAATGCAACAGAATGAAATTGCAAACAAAAATCTACCTATCTTCTCATTAGTCACATTGTGGACTAACATTACCGCCATTTGAGCAAGTTGATTTAGAATCTGTCACATATTAGCTGGTGACAACAGAATTACGTTATCCCTCCATCTTTCTTTTGGTTGTCCTCTACTTCCTGTTCCAAGTGTTATAACCTCAACACACAATTTAGTGAGCTCTGCATGAGGTCTTTTAATGTCCAAATGCGTTGTGTCCCAGAAATCACATAAAGACTTAAAAATTTCGGAAAGATGTTTATTATTTAGAAAGAAACTTTATACAGAATGAAAATTCAAACTCTTCAAATATATTCTCATTTAATCATGAACAATAATACGGAATAAATATCCGCCATTTTTTACTTCACGCAGAGGCGTTCTTTCCATAATATTCTCCATAATTGTGGTTAATAACTCTGGTTGCAGATGTCAAATTTCTGCGCAGATGTTACTCTTGAGTTGCAGAATTGTTTTTGGCTTATTTATGTGTACACATTCTTTAAATGTATCCCAAAAGAAAATAATTGGGAGGCTTTATATCAGGAAAATATGGCGGCAATAAAATTTAGGAATCTCATCTAAATTATCCGGTGAGGAAAATTTTACACTATTTATATTCGGCCTATTTTCTTTATCTCCGTTGCTATCACAACGTTGTCATCTGATGGTTTTAAATAGAGTTGATCTTTTCATTGAGATTCGTAAGTATTTTCGTATAGTTTGTCATTTCTGTCTAAATGTATGTGATGGGGAGTTATTATTTACACTATTCAAATGCGAACTATTGTTCTCATATTAGTTATTGCTATCACAACGTTTCGGCCGTTGTACAAGCTGGCCTTTATCAGGTGTGTGTTGATCGTAGTAACCCACAGGGAATTTTGAACTGAACCCTTTATATAATTTACAGGTTAGACTGTTCTGGTTACACTTCCCATGTCTAGAGATATCTTGTCTAGTTCGTATTTTTAGTACCGATCACTAATAGCCCTGCTTCTACTTGTAGCGTTGCAGCTCTGACCAGACTCTAGGTTCGTTCTCAGGGTCCAGCTTCTTCCAATCAAACACTTGTAGCTTAAAAATATAACTCTTTGGGTAGATCGTCACCCACGAAATAGAACCATGAGACGATTATAGCAATAGATAGATTTTATTTAGTTGAAATCTTCTGCTGTAGACGACCGAGGTAGAGGTGAAGGTGGTTGGGTGTAGTTAAGTGGGGGGGGCTAATCGTCTAACGGGCGTGTCTTCCTTTCGCGTGGCAGCGAGCGGTCTTCTGTCTCTCTATGTGTCTTCCTGTTTTCAGCTGCTAGTGACCACTGTCATATAGAAAACCTCGTTTTTTGTCTTGTCAGCTTTATCTAATAAAGTCATTCATCAAGAACTCAAAGTTTAGCTTTCCTCAGTGACCTTCTTTGTCAGGATCGTATGGGAAGTCCACCATCTTTGCCAAGATAGATAATTGTCAAAGTGATTCTTGTGATGTGTTGCAGGTGAGTCCTTATCAGCTGATATCGGTATATACCGAGTCTAAATACACACAGAATAGCCTTCATTACGTGAACGAAAATTATGTCGATTCGTGTGGATGAAAGTGGGGATTTCTTACTCTTGTTCACTACACAAATACTATCAAAATAACTGCTAACTTGGCAATGTAAGGATTTTATTTGCAACAAGTACTTATAAACAAATGCAAAAATGTTGTTAGTTTTTCAATTTTTTTAAAATTTAAGATACACACCTAAATATTCATTACGTTAATTGGGAAGTCTTGTTGCAAATTAAATCCTTAAATTTACCTTGACAAAGTCAATCAGGGGTCGAACCACATAGGCTCTGATATGTTTTTCTTTTGTCCTTATTCATACACACACACATTATATATGTATATATATGTGTCTGTACATATATATATATATATATATATATATATATATATATATATATATATATATGATATATATATATATGTGTGTGTATATATGTATATATATATATATATATATGTGTATATGTGTGTGTGTGACAATTATTTAATATATTTTCTGTTCATACGTTATTTTTAATAGATACAATTTATTTAAGCAAATGCCCCGTTTTTTAAATAAACAGTATTAATTACATTTACCAGCTGGAATGTTCGAGAAATTTCGTAGAAAATATGCGTTCTCCGACAGGAATCGAACCTCTGCCTTATACGGAACCGTCAATGGATTTGATTTGCTATACCACTCAGCTACAGAGAAGCGTCTGGTTAGCAAAATCCAAATTACTGTTTATAAATAACAAATCTTCGACGATCTTTCCCGAATGATCATATCTGCTCACAAGAGGTACCTTAACGTAAACATTAACAACATATTATGAAATGGTTTCCATCAATTACTTAAGGATGGTCTAAAAATTAAATTCTGGATAGGTGCCTGTTTCAAAACTAATTTACTTCGAACCAGACAGACATTCTCTTCCGGAAGGTTTTAACATATATTCAATAATATTAATGATAATACCGAAATTAACCCACGACTGCATGAAGTTTCCTGAAAATCTTAGCTTTTTTTACCTAAATTACTATGTTGACTAATAATAATGTTAAGGGTTGCTGATTTGAAATTTTAGATAACCTCTCTCATGCACTAATCAGGTAAATAGTTTCAGCACCCTAACTTAGTAGGAACTTTACTAAGAGTTACAACGGGCTGGGCAATTCTGGAGTGCCATGATCGCCCACTTCCTAAATGGACACGACACATACAAAAAAAAAAAAGAAAGGATTTCTTCTTTTTCTAATTTATACCGGTTCTAACAGCAAAATTGTCCAAACCGTGTAACAGCAAAATTGTCTATTTGTCAGATTAAGCTTTGAACCGTTGTATCTTAGAAATGATTAAAGATATCTTACTGGAATTCTCCGAGGTGTTTATAACACTATTGGACGCTACTTTGAACAATAAGAATGCATTTAGCTCTTCCTGTTGTGATCTTTTCATCCAGCTTTCCTCTGTATTGTTCCCTCTTTTTAAAACTTATTCACGTTCTCTTGATGGTTCTTAAATGGACTTTGAAGATGAAAGCCTGAGCATGAATGTTGGTAGCATTACTGAAGGCCAGAATGATCATTTTCCTCCCACCATTACTCAGTTGGGAAGGCATAGTGGGGCTGACACAAAAATGATTTTAACCGATTCTATTTCTAGCTGAATAACTCAAAGAGTGTTTCAGCGATTCTTGCAACAAATGGTATCAAGATGGCTGACCGTCTTATCTGAAAACCTGGGGAAAAGAAACTCAATTAGTTTAGTGTTTTTTTTTTAAATATGGAATATTTTGTGGGATGGACTATTATCGCATGCTGTTACACGATTTAATTTTACTGTTACAATATATACATATGTGTGTGTGTGTGTGTGTGTGTGTGTGTGTGTGTGTGTGTGTGTGTGTGCGTGCGCGTGTGTGTGTGGTAATCGATCATATAAATATATAAATAACGTATTAACAGAATATGTATTAATTAATTGTCGGACTTAATCCATTTCATAATATATTGTCATTGTTTACGTTAAGATACGTTTCGTGAGCAGATATGATCGAAAAACAGAGCATTTAATTAAATAAATTGTATCTATAAAAATAACGTATAAACAGCATGTGTGTGTGTGTGTGTGTGTGTGTGTGTGTGTGTGTGTGTGTGTGTGTGTGTGTGTGTAATATATATAATATATAATATATAACATTTATATATATTTATATATATATATATATATATATATATATATATATTCTCTAAAGAAATTCGGATTACCAACACACAAACAGAGAATGTCTCATATCGAGAATATTTCACATTGAACATGAAGAAAAATTAATTATTTTTAATAATATGTAGAAATCTCCACTTTTACCTGAAAACGGTCGCGAGACCAGAAACACGTGTCGTAAAATTATGTAAAATAAAGCATAATATTTTTTCTAAATAAATCCATATTACAACCAAAAACGTTAGCGGCACCTCTCTTCTCTTCTTTTTAATATACATACTTTTCTCTCGTTGGAACCACTACAACATATTTCTTTTATATATATATGTATATATTAGAATGTGCATTTTATATATTATATCAAAAAATGCAATTTATAGAAAAAATTAATTAGCAATGTTAATGTGATTAATGGTGAAACCACTTCGCTAACAAGATTTAATGAGACATTAACTTACTATCAATTCCTTGAATAATACGATCCTTATATTTGATTTGTCAGATGGAACTGACGGGCCAAGCACTTTCAATAATTTGAAATTGTCATCTTTTGGGCGCAATTTTTCCAAACGGAGGCAAACACTAAAACGAAATATATGCAGTGTAGACCGAAGGATTTTTTTTTTTAAATTATGCTATTTATTGACAGTTAAATATATATTTTGAAGAATGCGATGCCGCGACGCTAGAGTTCTTGTTCAAATCAATCAAGTGAGGATTTTGTTCGAATTTAGAAAAGTAAAAATCCACGAAATTTTCTTGTTATATGTGTTTATCTGTTAAAGTGACATAGATTTAAGTATAATCCAATTAGTAGATTAAAATGTCTTAGTCGTTTACCACACAATTTAAGATTCTGTTTATTGTGTACTACGGATCTGATTTTCATAAAGAAGCAATTTACACAGAGAATTAATTAGCAATGCTAATGGGATTAATGGCGAAATTACTTCGTTAAGAAGACTTAATGAAACATTAGCTATCACGCACGCTCCAGTTTACTGCTACCAGCAAGCAGAAATATTTCTCCTCCCGATGATGGCCATTTTGGCCGAAACTAGTCGAGGAATCTAAAAGAAATAATAATAAATAAACGAAAGAATATTAATCTACAACCCAGTGTGTCTGAAGATTTTTATTTTTTAATATTTTTTTATTGTTCAATATATATATATATATATATATATATATATATATATATATATTAAATAAATTTATTACATGAAACCTTAAAGTGGTCTGTTTTTATGTAAATTATTTGCTCTGGATTTACATTGAGCTCTCTGGAGTTTATCCTCCTTGGGTCTACCCATACGGATTACCTAGTTTTCATAAATAAATATATATATATATATATATATATATATATATATATATATATATATATATATATATATATATATATACACGTTTCATTAAATAATATAGACAAGTGTTGTCTATTTATTTTATGTAAATTTTGTTCGTAACATCTGATAAGTTTGATAACATTATCATTAAACGAAGAAAGAAATTCACAATATTGATCCATATTTTTTTAATATAATCTAGGCTTTCGGCTTACTTAAGCCATTATCAAAGATGTAAATTACAAACATTTTAAACAATATACGGACACGACAGTGATGATAGTCTGTCATTGTTTACAAATTTGATACTCACAAAACAAATTGAAGGCAAGAGGGACAAAGTAAAACAATGCAATTTCTGTCTATATTATTTAAGATATTGAGCTTGAGTAAAATGGATGGCGGAATAGGGTTTAGGAGAAATAACAAGACCAAATTTATTAAGACCTACAAAGGATAGGAAATTGTGGAGAGCCATGATCGCCAATTTCTGAAAGGACATAATGAGGAAGGTGGAAAATTTGATACTCAAGGGACAGGGACAAAGGAAAACAATGCATAAGATATTGAAGAAAATGACGACGAAGAATGAAGACAAAATTTGTACCTACAAAGGGTAGAAATTGTGGGCCATGAAATGAAGGGACAGACAAGAGAAAAAACGAAGAATATTGAGTAAACAACAAAGGACAGGAACAACGTGGACGGGAGTGGAGAGCCATGATCGCCTACGTCCTGAAGAGACATGGCACATAGCAGAAGTCGTCTTGAGTAATGGAATTTCAAGTTGGCGGAGCTCAAAGGTCACGCGGGTAGAGAGTTCAAAAGTTCATTGCAATTTAAATAAATGCGTCCGTCTAAGACAAACAAAAACCATCTTTTAAATATTTATCTCAGTCTCAACGGGATGAAGCCTTGGCACAAAGCCTTGGCACATTCGGCTAAACTTATGCATTGGCACCGGTTTCTTTGTGCTTTGTGCTGCTCTAAAGCAACGCTGACGATTCGCACTCAAAGATGGACAACTCCATTGCGATTTCTGCAGGTTTTGAAAATAGACTTTTTTTTTTATTATTGCTTTAAATAATTATTTGAATTTGTGTTTTACATTTAGCCAACTTGAGATCGTTCCAGGTGCCGTACTTAGTATCTTGGATGTTCTGTAGACAAGAAATGCGTATTTCGTGCGATATAAGAACTGCTAAGGGTAATTTGTTCATGACAAGCCAGATACAATTCCTGATTTGACGATCCTATATGATCAATAAAGGAAAAAACACTAAAGCAAACATTAAACACTAAGATTCAAACATTAAAGCAAATATTAAACACCAAGTGTCAAACAGTAAAGCAAACATTAAACACTAAAAGGAAATACTAAAGAAAATATTAAATACTATAGGAAAAACCTTAAAGCAAACATTAAACACTAACAAACATAACCGTTAAACACTAAAGCAAACATTAACACTAAGAGTCAAACAGTAGAGTAAACATTAATTGTCAAACAGTAAAACTAGCATTAAACACTAAATGTCAAACATTAACGCAAATATTAAATACTAAGAGTCAAACAGTAAAGCTAATATTAAACACTAAATGAAAAACACTAAAGCAACTATCAAACACTAAATGAAAAACACTAAAGCAACAATCAAATGCTAAATGAAAAACACTAAAGCAGCCATCAAACACTAAGCAAAAAAAACTAAAGTAACAAACACTAAAAACAGATATTATAATCACCGTTAAACACTAAAGCAAACATTAAATACTAAGAGACGAATACTAAAGCAAATATCAAACACTAAATGAAAAACACTAAAGCAAACATTAAACACTAACAGACAAACACTATAGCGACCATTAAACATTAAAGCAAATGTTAATCACTAAATGTCTAGCACTAAACCAGTCGTTAAACACTAAATGGCAAACATTAAAGCAATAATTTTTATGTCGGAACACCAATGCTTAATTAAACAAATATATCCATACGCTACCATTATATCGATACGATATCGATGTCATTTTAAGCACATATTGAAATGCGTTTCCTGAACAGGACGTTCTTCGTAATGTGCCTTGTCCCTTCCGGGCGTGGACGATCATAACTCTCTTCAACCTCTTATTCCATCTGGTTCTAGGTAAATTTTCCTTTTGACAATCCGCCCCATTCCGTAACCTATTCACACAAGCTCGTCAGGTATCTGTCCTCTCGCGTTCTCCTGTTTTTTTTTGGGGGGGGGGGATTCTGCCTTCGATGTCAAATTCTCCAAGGCTTCTTTCCTCATTTGGAGTCTAAGAAATTTCAGCAATCTCTTTCTGATTGAGTATAAGTGTTCGTTTTGTTTTACATTTTCCTTCACACTAATTCATTGCTTACTCGCTCTGGCCATTCTCAGTATCCTTCTGTAGAACCACATTTCTGTTGTATCTAGTTTTCTCTTCATCTATGTTATTTGATAAAAATTCAGTAGCCCTTTTTTGTCTAATGAAATTTTTTGCTAATTCTTAATATTTTACTTACCTTTTTTTTTTTTTTTTGCTCTTCCAATGCGTGCTTCGGATTTCAATGTCACATTTTCAATCCTCTGTTAAAACCCTTCCCAGATATTGAAACCCCTGTACTTGTTTGATGTTGACATATATCCAATTCGTAGTTCATATACTGGGCTTTTACTTTTGCTGACAACAATACTTTCTGTTTTTTATGTTTGATAGTTAGTCCTTTCTTCTCGCTTTCTAGGAGACACTGAAATTTTCCTTTCGTCTCTGCCATCTATCTTATGTTGTTAAGATTGTGCCCACCGATAATAAATCATTGGACAGTTTCCAGCTCCCTGGGGATAGCCTCGCTGTAAAAATTGATGAAATCCGGTGAGAAGGCACACCCTTGTCTTACGCATTTTCCTTATAAATACGAAAAATATTTATACCCAGATAAAATCGAGTATGTCATATCATGTTGAAACGCCGGTTCTGGTACGATAACCGAAGTTAAGCAACGTCGAGCCTGGTCAATACCTAGATAGGTGATCGCTTAGGAATAAAATGTGTTGTAAGCGTCGATGTGCTGGTGGTGTAACATATGATGGCTGGAAATTCTTAATCAGAGAGCTGAGTTCCAATTCTTGTTGGGTTCGTTATATTCCCTTGCGTGGAAATACCCTTGCGAAAGGTATGAATAAACTACTTCTATGAGTTAATTAGTAAGACGTATATCATTAAATCATTATTATTTCCCCTCAAAAATCTTAAATAATAAAATATTAAATAAACTGATAATCCGTAAAAAATGAAACAATCGTAAACAAAATGAATTAGCCAAACATTTTTAAAAAAATAAATGAAGCAAAATAAATAAATATGGTTGGTTTTAATTTAACTTTATATGTTAATATCTAATCACCTGTGCTAAAGCTACGCTGTTATATAACGACAGTCGTAAATTGGTCTGTTTCCTGTAGTTGCCGCCATATTCCCCTGAGTCACAAGCCTTACTGTCTGTTTTGTATCTTGGAATAGTAGAGTTATTTATGCTAATGAACTAAGGTTTTTATCTAATTCTAACTATTAATCTTTTGTTATTACTGCTGGTTTAATTAAGATTGTACTACAAAAATTGGTTAAATAAAGCTTGGACGATTTCATCCAAGCCTTTCTTTCAATTTAACTGAAATTATAACAACTGTATTGATAAGGAATGAATGAAAAGATCAAAGAATGGATTTTCTAATCCTTGATTTGAGTAAAGTATTAAGGAATACGAGCATCAAACTTCTAAAAATAAACACATAATTCAGAGTAACGTAGACAATCGAGGAAAAAAAAGGGGGATATAACGGGAGAGAATAAGGAAGAAAGATTTATTCTCTAATTTGAATTTCCCCCATTATGGGCATTATTATATCCGTTCACGGTTGGAACGAAATAGCTGAAAGGAAAAGGATTGACAAACATACTTTTGTTCTTAGAGAGACTTTTATACCACTATGATATAGATAAATATATATATACTTATTTAAATATGTCCCACGCAACGAACAATATACTATATTATCTATACATCAAGCAGAGTGTAAGGAGAAACAAAAACGAAGGGTCTTATATATAATATACAGATTCTTCTGTTTCTGGAGAAGGCATGTTTAGGACTCCAGATTCAAACGGGACGGATTCATCTACTATGTCCTAGGTGAGGCATATTCCACGAAGGGGAAACGGCAAGACATGCGTTTTCTCAGATTGGAGATTGAGAGCTGGAGTTTCTTTCTATATCTGAGGAAAATGTGTTCCCAAAGGGAAACGAGCCATGGACTTGTAAGCTGCTGAGGGAGGCTGATTTAGCCTCAGCCCAGGCCACTTAGCTCAGGCTAAAAATACCAACCGCTCAGTTTGGCTGCTGTAAACAAACTGGCCACGCTCATCACTGTATGAAGTGGCGTTACTAAGCGGTCGTCACGTGACTTATCTCCACCAATGGGAGATAATCACCTTTTGCATCCCTACAATTCGTACGATATTTTAAGATACTGTTGATAGAATAAAACAATATCCAAAATTTTGGGCTTCTGAACAATAGTAAAGAATTTTAAATCGTTTTCGGAAAGGATACTCCATTGACAAATGACAAGGAAAATGCTGCATGTCAAAAGGCAGGGACCTGAAGACTGTTTCCCAGAGCTCATTGATCATTGTCTTTGTATAGTTTTCTAATATAAGCAAAATATTGTCGTCAGATGCTTGGAGAAAAAACTCTACATGATTCAGTGTATTCCTGACATAGGACACAAGCTATACAAGTGCCAGACCAAAAGTAACGACGCCAGAACAGACGTAAATATCTAAACTCTTAAGCTTACTGTTCTCTCTTATTGAGTCATAGAATTGAAAACACCCATAGAGGACTGATTGCTAAAAAGAAATCTGACACCAAATTAAAATTTTAGTCTTTATTTTTCACAAGAGGTATGCCATTAATATGGTATAGTTCCAAAATATAGCAAAAGGAGAAAGGGACACTTGGTATAATATTTAGCAAGTTTGTCGCGCGAGATTACGACCGAGTGATTTCGATCCTCACTGGATGCTCCATACTTTCAGCCTTGTGCGACATCTAAGCTACGCAAAGTAAATCGCTATAAGAGAAAGAGAAAGAAGGTTCTGATACGATCATTAAGCGAACTACTGAATTAACGAGACGTGATGGATGACGCGGTAGCTCGCTGTCTCCCGGCTGACTTCCTCCTCTCGTCCTGCTAATTACCCTTGAAATCACGTCCGTATACGTTTGTGTGATTGGAGCATTGTTTGATTTAGAATAAAGTTAATAAACAAAAACAGAATTTATTCATGATTACGTTGATTTTATCGACAGTTAAACAACTATAGATCCTGGTTTGTATTTAAAAAAAGATGTGGTATAATCATATGGCTTATTTCTTGTGAAGTTATCTATTTTTACGTATGCTATATTGACTGACGCTACAGTCAAGCTGCAAATAGTACTGGTACTATGTAACTTAGTACTAACTGCTGCATAGTCGGGCCATCAGCTACTAAACCGGTCCCCCAACAGGCTTGTTTGGTGAAATAAGTATCTAGACACCTAGCAGGATTGAAATCAAGACCTGTAAGAGAGCGGTTGAGCATTCTTGTTGGGTCAACAGCCATCTACTAAAATGGACACAACCAGAATGCTTGATGGCACGGCATCGCTAGCTGAAGGCTTCCTAGACTGAAGTCAAAAGCCAAGGTCGAATGTTCCATCCACCCCTGTGGAATCAACAGCCATGTGTCCGTGATTCATGGCGAGACATCAATTTGGAGGACACAAGTTGTGGCTTGATCTGGTGAAGGATGGAATCAGACATGTCTACTCACTCAAGCCATGCTACACATTAATGAATACCTCTCCGGCTTCCAATCCAAATATGGGCAGGGAAATTGCTTAGGTGCCCAGCTGCGCAGTAACCCTACGACCACTGTGGTGAAGATGGTGTGCTGGATAAATGAGTAGGATAGATAACTTTTTATTAACTGTATCATGTTTCATTGCGTACTGATTGTTCAGGATAGGCTAAAGACATGTCTACTACACTACCATCCGAAACACGCCCGTCGCGCACGTGCGTATCTCAGACTGCGAGTTAAACGTGCGTATCACATACAGCCAGATAATCTGGCTATCAAAACTCTGAAGACAGAATCCTATTTATTAGCAGTTTTATTTATATCCAAAAGGGTGAAATTAGAAAAAATAGGTAAAAGCAATCTTGAGACTATTTTAGTCTGAATAACAAAATAAATGAAACGATAAAAAGGAAGAGGAAAGAAGACTAGTTTGAATATACGCTCTTTAGCGCTAGAGATCGTCGTCAGTGATGTTTTGATTTGGATCATTGGGCAGTTTCGGGTCTTTCAAACATCATACTACCCTCGCCAAGTCGACCCCATCAGAGCTGATCAGTCTCTGATCCGACCCTAAATTAACAGCCTGCAGACACTGACTTATATTAGGCAAACCATAACCCGAAATCACGCATTTGATTGGAAGTTGACTAACAGCCAATCACAATGGTGATTATTTAAATTGTTTACGGGGGATTTTTTTGTTATGTCGATCCCCTATCATCGGATACTCGGAAGGTAATTATGACAAAGGAGACGAAATCTAAACATACCGGTGAGACCGAATGTCTAAGTGAGTCAAGTGGGTAGCGAGAAGTTTGCTGACAGGAATATGTTATAAAATTTGCAAAACATGTCTACAGAAAGGAAGATGGTTATATGACATATGATACAGTAAAGCAGGCCGATTTTGGAAGTGTGGTATTGCACTCAATTTGAAAGTTGTGGTTTAAGATAATAATCAATGACAACATCTTTTAGCAAATCGTTACCGTTTTTTGTGGAAATTAGTTTAAAATTCCGATAACCCCTTTAAGACCTTGCAGCATAATCTTATAAAATTTATAATTTACTTAAATTTTGCAAATTCTATATGCACAAGATGCATAACACTAGCATATTATTAATTAATCACTGTGCCATCAAATCAAACTTTCATGTACTTCAAAAGGAAATTTTACTGAACAATTTAGCTACATTATAACGTAACAGGGCAGTAGTTTTAGTGCGGTTTTCAATAAACAAAGCAAATGTAAAATATTTTGTCCTATAAATTTGTGCCAAGCAGTATAGTATAGCTGGCCACTCGTATTCGAGGATACCCATCTACTAGGTCGGCCAGCCAATCCCTATTGCAGACCCTTGCTCAGGCACATTTGTGTTTATTCAACACCCAGAGCCTACCTGTGGTTTATACTGCTAATATACTGCGCAGACCTGAGTTACAGAGCGTGTTATCTAGCGTGATCAACAATTTGTACAAAGCCAGCACGCTCAAGCCCTCGGCCACGATGTCTTGCGACTTCGTGCTACCATAGCTATCGACAGTCCCCAAGGGTTCCGTCTACCTAATTTCACTCACAAGGCTTGTATCAAAATGTGGTATGATTTTCAGGCACTTTCCAAAGGTGCCGCGCGTTGGGATCGTACCCCTCCAGGTAACATCAGTAAGTCTCCTCCGTAACAAATCGACCATGGTGAGATTCGAATCCGGGTCATGAAAGTGAACATTCTAACCACTCGGCTACGTGCCCATTGTGCTCAGCAGTATTATGGTGCTACTATTTTTTGTTGTTTTTATTAATTATGATCTAACAAATCTTATTCATTGTGTAGCCATTTTGTAATCTTTTACAATTTTTTGCAGTTTTTACTTATCGAATAAAGTAATAAAATGCAAATTTTGCTTGTGGTGATTCATAATTAGAATTCTTGTTTGAATATATTTTCCATTCAATATTATCTAATGCAAAAAATTAACTTTATTTGGATTTATTCTTAAAATTGTAAAATTTTGAAGTCAGTTTGTAAGCAAAAATCTGCGGAATTTAGATATTTCCATATATTTTTTCAGACGACATTTAAAACTAAATGCTCAAATATTGGGGAAAACTATTATTCTAATTTTTGGTGTTAGTACTTATCACATCAGTCTCTAGCTTTTACATAGAGTGCATTATTGATTTTCTGTAAAAAGAAATGAAAAATTAACGTGAAAAATGACAGAGTGTGAAAACAGTTAACACGTGCTGAAGTGACGAAGTGCTCCAGCAAAAATAAGTGTATACAAAGTGATTACCTAAAATAAATGTTTAAATAATAAAATATTAAAGGTGACAAATGCTTAGTGAAAAAGTTGAGAAACTGCATACTGGCGATGTTATTGTTTGGGGTGGAAGAGGAAAATAAGAAAGCAGTTCCTGTGTACCTTGATCCCGTGCTTTACTGTACCCATTCGGGTAGTTACTAAGGGGGTGAACAGGATGGACAAGGAGAAAATAAAATAATACAAATTCTTTACTGCGGTAACAAAACATACAAAATAGGAGCTATGATATTTAATATACCGTAATTAGCCATGTATAATACACATTTTTTTCTAAAAATAAGCAAAATCAGGGTGCGTATTATGCACAGCTACAAAAAAAATCTTTAAAAAATTGCCGTAAAACAAAATAAGAATTATCATAAAACTAAATTAGAATAATATTATTCTATGTTTAAAACCATTTTTTTTTTAAAAATAAGAGTAGGAAACGCTGACCGTAATGAAATTGGAGGAGTATAATTTATAGGGTTTGATTACCAAACAACGAGTGCGTCCTATACGTTGGTAAAGGTGTTTACCCCACACTTTCAGCACAATTTTAGGCGTGCGTATTATGGATGAAGGCGTATTATAAATGGCAAATTACGGTATATATTACCCTTTTATGTGTCAGCTATAGGAAATAAAACTGAATAAATACTATAATTTACAAGGAATTTGCTTTTATTTAGTTCAGTCTGTTCATAATATATTTATTCAATAATGAAAATAAATTTCTTAACTGAATTTCCATATTATTTGCATATTTGCTTCGCTGAGATTAGTTTGATAAATTTAACCACGTATCAACTATTGTCGGACAATTTCATTTTGAATATAAATCTTGTGGGACAAAATTCATAAGGAATTGTCAAAAAAGTAGACACAGTTTCAATTTACACTAGAATCAAAAAAGTAAACATAAGATTCGTTTACAATAGAATCAAAAAGTAAACAAGATTCGTTTACAATAGAATCAAAAAGTAAGCCAGATTCGTTTACAATGGAATCAAAAAGTAAGCCAGATTCGTTTACAATAAAATCAAAAATTAAATACTAGATTCGTTTACAATAAAATCAAAAATTAAATACTAGATTCGTTTACAATAAAATCAAACTGTTTAGACGAGATTCCAAAAGATAAACACATGTCCGGTTTACTGTAGAGAAGAATATGTAGACTGGTCCAGTTTACATTAGAGTAAAAAAATGTAAGAATAAACTGGTTTATAATTGGATAAAAACAGTAGACATTGGCTTCGTTGACAGGAGTAAAAAAAAAAGTAAACGCATATCCGGTTTAAACTAGAGCAGCGTTGGCCAAACTTGCTTAATACAAGAGCCTCATAGTATAAAGATTGCGAACCGCAAAACATGAAATTAGGATTTAAATTCTTAAATATTTTTCCTAAACATAAACATCAAACTTACTTTTTAATTCAATGGGCTTTCAATTCATACCCAGTAAATAATTATAAGGCTTGAGTTTTTTCTTACTCTTTTATATTATTTCTGATGAGAAAAGGAGCTCAACCAACTTATTTCCACGAGCTGCATATTAATTGTCAAAGAGCAGTATGTGACTTGCGAGCCTGCACGAGAGTCAAAAGGGTAGACAGAACAGGTCCAGATTACACACAAGACAAAAATGTAGACACATGTCTGGTTTACTCTAGTGTCAAAAAGGGAGATATGAATCCAGTTTACAATAGAGTCCAAAATGGTAGAGATGAGTTCAGTTTACACTAGATTAAAAATGGTAGACATTTACCGGATTTAATGGTAGGCGATCGTTCAGTTTAGATTAAAATAAAAAAAAAGGTGGACATTGATCCAGTTTATACTAAAATAAAAAAAAAATGGACATTGGTTCAGTTTACACTTGAGTCAAAAAAGTAGACATTAGTCTAGTTTACAACAGAGTTCAAAATGGCAGACATAGGTCCAGCGTACACCAGATTAAAAAAAAAATGTAGACATTGGCTCGGTTTATAATAGTCAAAAGGTAGGCATAGGCCCAGTTTTAAATAAGTGTCAAAAGGGTAGATATAGGTCAAAATGTAGACCTGAAATCTACAAATTCTATAAGTCTTTTTTCGGGACGGTGATATGTGTCCTGTTATGAAGGCAGTATTTTGGGAGACGTCAACACGAAGTCTTTCTACAGCGACGGACCAAAGAAAAAAAAAAAAAACAAGCCTCGTGACCAATATCCGGAGAGAGAATAAAAGAGAAAGAATGGAGACCTTCTGTTCCTTTTTTATATACGCTCCCGCGAGCGATTCCCATTCGTTCCGCAATAGCCTAATGTAATGTCTATTTTGAGCAACGGAAGTAAGCGTGACGTGCAGATTTTAATTTCCGCTAAAATCCACAAATCAAATATTTGATACCTGATGTGTTGATCTTGCATGATAATTAAATAAGAGTAAAAATTACAAAAATAACAGAACAAAAATAAATCCGAATGTTTCGCTGTATTTTCTTCGTTCTCAGATGTAGAGTAAAAGAAAAGTTTATTTATTATAATCGGACGAAGTCAAGCATCGTTCTTTCCATCCATGTAATATTTATTTACTGACTCATTATCCGTTCATGGTCTTCAACAATTGCAGGGTTTGTCTCTCATGCAGGAGATTTAAATATATTTAGGGCAGCATTTTTCATGTTTGAAGTAAGACCGGAAATTCTGTCCCTAAATTCACGTTTGTCAATAGTGTCAGTAACTGTGTGCTATAAAAATTTTAATGAGTAATTCAATGCCCATAGTTAACATCGGAATGAAAAAATTTCTAGGGCACATAATGAGGAGAGAGAGCTTGGAAAGTTTAATACACACGGGACAGATTTGGAAAATTTAATTCAATGTTCATAGTTAACAACCGAAAGAGAAAATTTCTAGGGCACATAATGAGGAGAGAGAGCTTGGAAAGTTTGATACACACAGGACAGATTTGGAAAATTTAATTCAAATAGTTAACAAACCGAAAGAGAAAATTTCTAGCGCGCATAATGAGGGAGAGAGAGCTTGGAAAGTTTGATACACACAGGACAGATTTGGAAAATTTAATTCAATGTTCATAGTTAACAACCGAAAGAGAAAATTTCTAGGGCACATAATGAGGAGAGAGAGCTTGGAAAGTTTGATACACACAGGACAGATTTGGAAAATTTAATTCAATGTCCATAGTTAACCACCGAAAGAGAACATTTCTAGTGCACATAATGAGGAGATAGAGCTTGGAAAGTTTAATACACACGGGACAGATTTGGAAAAATTTAATTCAATGTTCATAGTTAACAACCGAAAGAGAAAATTTCTAGGGTACATAATGAGGGGAGAGAGAGCTTGGAAAATTTGACACTCACAAGACAGAATTGAAAAATTTAATTCAACATCCATTGTTAACATTTTAATATTTTCTTCTCATTTTGCAACAAGAGCTAACATCATCAGAGCTGTTTCGACTTGAACGCACAGTGTGAATTCTCATCGTCAGTATGACTACTCGTATACTGATGACCAAGCGCAGAGTACAATATGCTATGCTATTTAACCTATAGCTGGGGGATAGAAGCGATAGATTCAAACCTGTGAAGGTGAATATTATGATCACGTCCGAGATTCGAACACCTCTGTCATTTCTCATTGTCACCATAGCTGCCCGTTTCCGCTACCTACCTGTACTTCTTCAACGTGCACATAGTCAATATGTGGTCTATTCGTCTTCTATGAGCCGTGTCTCTTCAAGACGTTGACAATCATGGCTCTCCACAATTTCCTGTTCTACCATCCATTTGCACAAGCTCGTTACGTAGGTCATGCGCTGTTTTCCTTTGTCCCTCTTGCCTTTAATCTTTCCTGTGAGTGTCAAACTTTACAAGCCCTCTCTCCTCAGCATTTGCCCTAGAAATTTCAGCTGTCTCTTTCGGATGTTAAGTGCAAGTGTCCTTTTTATTTCCATTTTATCTAAAACTTTGTCGTTGCTCACGTGTTCGATTCTTGGCATTCTTATCAACCTTCTGTAGAACCACGTTTCTTTTGCTTCAGGTCTCTTCTTCAACTGTTAGATTTTCCGGTCTATACTGCAACAATACTTAGCGGATAGTTCAAGTACGCGCTCCAACAGGGTACTTTTGGCTTTGAATTCAAACTTGTCCTTCTCAAACACAGCTAGAAAGTCTAGTATACTCTTCTATTTAAGCTGCTGCTGGATGCTAGTATGTTTTGGGTAAATATTTATCGCTAATTTGTTGAGGTAATCAATAATTTGGATTGTAAATATTTACTGGCTTCTGGAAAATATATTCCTTAAACAATATTGGTGGATTCAATGTGAGTTCCAGTTAAAAATGATGGCATAAAACAAATATAAAACAAAGGATAATGTATGTATTTAACAAAAGGAATTACATATGACGATAGGAAAAAACATGAAATTAGTTATAAGAATGTGCTTGCGTGTGTCATTGTGTATGCGCACGCGCGTAATAAGCGTGTCTGAGAAAGTACAAAAGTCAAGAGAAAACAATGGAAATGAACGTGTCCCAGTTGGGGTCTCTTTACACATGTGCGTGTTCATCTTAAAACCAGAGTTGAAAAGCTGTAAATAAAAAGGGCTAGGAAGATAAATGCACGCCTTTTTATAGGCTTATTGAGAGCGACGGTTATTTAGCAAAGTCAAATGGGATAACTTCAAAACCCAAAGCTGACGAGAAAAGAAATATTGTAAAAGTAGATACATTTCAACAAATTCCCCTAAAAGAAAAAGCGGGACTCGAAGCGCAGTTAAATATAGAAAGTAAAAATTTGCTAATGAACATGATTCATTTTTTGCTGGCGTTTATGAAAGGGTGCATTTTGTAGGCATTTTCCCGGTTGCTGACGTGTTTGTGTGCTCGGCAATGTATAGAGTAGTATGAACAAATCCAAGGCTCGAAATATCTGTTTAACAGCTTTTATTTGTTGTTGAAAAGAGTGCAAAATAGTGGTATTTTGCGGGATAAAAACTTACTTTTCCCAGTTAAAATTCTTCCCTTAAGAAGATATTTCATAGAGAGAGATTTCTCCGCTTGTTCACAAGAGGAACGAGAAATCTGAGTGCCAAACTGTTAGGGTTGGTACGCGTCTTCTGCAGTAAGGACTATGAGTAGTCCTTCGGGTAAGTGTCTCGAAAGGAGATTTCTCCGCTTATTTCCACGAGCGATGAGATATCTCAGGTCAAGCTTCCAGGATACATCACGTATATTCTGTAGAAGCCCCCACATGCCACAATAGGCAACAAGTGGATGTCATGTATGGCACCAAACCATTTACTATAATTCTTTTTTGGAAAAAATATTTCCAGAAATACATTTTTGAAAAAATAAATATGATTGGTTTACAATAGAATCAAAAACTAAACAAGATTCGTTTACAATAGAATAAAAAGTAAATATTTCCATACTGATAAGACGATAAACTACATCCAACAGTAAGGCCTCTGATGGGAAGGTTTTGAGGAACGTGGAACCACCTCTTAAATGCTGCAGTTCCCAGGTCCACCATAACCCGGGGTGGTAGCACCTGTTAGGGTCCCAGCTAAGGGCAAATAGTTAATCCCCAAACTGGGGTCGAAACACTATGAAAGTCTAAAAATAGGTTTTAATACCAGCAATGCATTTCTGTAAAAAAATTATTGCCAGCAATGATTTTTTTTAAAAAAATTAGTACCATCAATACATTTTTGGAAAAAAAAAATTACCAGAAATTCTTTTTTGGAAAAAATATTTCCAGCAATACATTTTTGAAAAAATAAATATGATTGGTTTACAATAGAATCAAAAAGTAAACACAAGATTGGTTTACAATAGAATCAACAATTAAACACAGGGTTCTTTTACAATAGAATCAAGAAATAAACATAAGACTGGTTTACAAAAGAATCAAAAAGTAAACAAAATTAGTATACAATAGAAATAAAAAAGTTAACATAAGTTTGGTTTACAATAGAATCAAACAGTTTAGACTAAATTCAAGACGATAAACACATAATAATAAAGTTATTACCAGCAATGATTTTTTAACAAAAAACTAGTACCAGCAATACATTATTACCAGCAATACATTTTTAGAAAAAAAATTACCAGTAATATATTTTTGGAAAAAATATTTCCAGCAATACATTTTTGAAAGAATAAATATGATTGGTTTACAATAGAATCAAAAAGTAAACATAAGATTGGTTTACAATAGATCAAAAAGTAAACAAGATTCGTTTAAATAAAATAAAAAAATAAAGATTCGTTTACAATAGAATCAAAAAGTAAACAAGATTGGTTTACAATATAATCAAAAAGTAAACAAGACTCGTTTAAATTGAATCAAAAAGTAAACACAAGATTCGTTTACAATAGAATCAAAAATTAAACACAGGATTCGTTTCAGCTATAGGAAATGATAAGACTGGATAAATACTATAATTTACAAGGAATTTATTTTTATTTAGTTCAGTCTGTTCATAATATATTTATTCAATAATGTAAATAAATTTCTTAACTGAATTTCCATATTATTTGCATATTTGCCTCGCTGAGAGTAGTTTGATAAATTTAACCACGTATCAACAATTGTCGGACAATTTCATTTTGAATATAAATCTTGTGGGACAAAATTCATAATGAATTGTCAAGAAAGTAGACACAGGTTATATTTACACTAGAATAAAAAAAGGAAACATAAGATTCGTTTACAATAGAATCAAAAAGTAAACAAGATTCGTTTACAATAGTATCAAAAAGTAAACATAAGATTGGTTTACAATAGATCAAAAAGTAAGCATAAGATTGGTTTACAATAGATCAAAAAGTATAAGATTGGTTTACAATAGATCAAAAACTAAATAAGATTCGTTTACAATAGAATCAAAAAGTAAACATAAGATTCGTTTACAATAGAATCAAGAAATAAACATAAGATTGGTTTACAATAGAATCAAAATGAAACAAAATTGTTTACAATAGAAATCAAAAAGTAAATATATGTTTGTTTTACGATAGAATCAAACTGTTTAGACTAGATTCAAAAAGATAAACACATACAATAATAAAATTATTACCAGCAATGATTTTTTAAGAAAAAAATTAGTACTAGCAATACATTTTTAGAAAAAAAAAATTACTTGCAATATATTTTTGGAAATATTTCCAGCAATACATTTTTGAAAAAATAAATATTACCAGCAATATATTTTTGAAAAAGATGAATATTACCAGCAATATATTTTTGAAAAAATAAATATTACCAGCAATATATTTTTGAAAAAATAAATATTACCAGCAATATATTTTTGAAAAAATAAATATTACCAGCAATACATTTTTCAAAACAAAATATTACCAGCAATAAAAACTCTTGTCGGCATTAAATAGCCCATTGAGGTTGATATGCTGTAAAACAAACCAAACTAAGCCAAATCAGTAATATTTAAACTGTCAGCTCTATATAAGCGTTTTCTAAGATCAATAATTTAAAAATGATTATGAATGAGTAAAGTCTGTGGGTCTCAGTGAGTACCATCTTTCTTTGAACCTTGTGGACTTACGATACAAAATTCCAAAGAACTGTGTCAGATAACAGAAACTACATTACTTGAAGAGTTCCAACAGCAGTAACAGTGAAAATGGATAGCATATGGAACTAGAAAAGAAAATAATGACATAATCATGATGTTGACGTTCCACACTACTTCAATATATTTTTTAATCAATTCACCCCAACCAAGGCGATCGTGCCACTAAGACATAAGGTGTCGGAATTATCTCACCGACGAGTAAAGGAGGGGGGAAAGGAAAGACGGTTTCAAGGCTTGCAACGAAAAGTCTGGCGTTGCTTACAAGCGAAGTCTTCCTTGTAACGATATCAAAAGTCAAATGACTGGTAACACTCGGCACTCTCCTCTGCGTAACAAGCGAGCTCTACAACAGATCTGTAGAGAAAAAGAAACTAAACTTGCGACTGAAAGTAGCACCTTTTAAACTCTCAAGGTCTCGTTCAACGTGATTCAAGGTCTCGTTCAACGTCATACGACGAGACCAGAGCGTCTATAAAAATCGTCAATCCTTTGGCCCTGGTTCGGCCCAGGAGAAAATTATTATTTTAGACGACGACAGAGCACATACTTCCCCCTCCTACCCTCGGTGAGTACAATATATTGTTATTTTTTTAGTCACCACAAAGGGACTACTTTCAGACTTACTGGTGTCCGGACGACGTGTGTTTAAGCGTGCTACTAGATTGGCCTCTACGTCCCACCCATTTACTGTTTAATTAGGTAAATGCAACCGACACTTCTACTCCAACAGTTTCTTTTCTCGCACTTTCCGCTTGTGGAACTCCCTTCCGTTTCTTTGCTTTCCTGATAACTACAATCTTCAGAAATTTAACTGTAACATCAATCGCCATCTTCTGTCTTCTTGAACCCCGTTCAGCTTGTATCCTTTCCTCAGTCCCCCTCTACCTAGTCTTTTCTCTCACCTTCAGTCTCTGTAAAACCCTGTGTACTAGTTGCATTCCCGCCTTGCTTGGGGTTAAATGATTTTTTAAAAAAATGTGAAAGAGAGCGAAAAGAATTTAGAAAGAACCGGAAATCCAGTCCTGAACAGGAAACAGGTGCTAAAACTCTGTTCCTGTCCAAAAGACAGAGGAGGCATATGAACCGGGCGATAGGCGAACCATTCGCGTCGTTTCCGCTTCTTGTCGTGTTAGGACGAGAGTATATCGGAAGTTGATATCTCACGAACTGTGAACCAGCTGAGTTTTGATCGCACGTTGACCCTTACAGTGAATGCATAAACCACACAAAAAAGCGAAATAATTGCAAAGAATTCAAGATGGTTGACCTGCGTTAAATGCCCTTCGGAAAAAAACGCCGGGATTTTAATTACAACACGCTATGGTTTAAATTGACTGGCTGACGGTGACGTCACTGTTTCTAGTAGCAACGTTAGTTATATAACCGTTATTTTCATTTTTTTTTTTTTTTAATGACTATTCTCTGGCGAAATCCTTAAACACTTGTTATGTCGATCATCTTCAGCCGTTTGCCCTTGACTCGATCAGGGATACCTAATGATTCATTACAAAAAAATATTTTGATTTTATTAATTGATCTTTACTCATGAATGAGAATTACTACCCGTATATTAGTGATTTATTAAACAAAGTTTAAGATACGGCACAAGGTCAATAATATGGAACACCGAGTGAGGATTGAACTCACAACTCAACAGTAATCAATGAAGCGAGACAAACTTAACCATTACACTACGTCGAAGTCCCTAAATGATTTTCTAAACGTAGCTTAGATGTGGCACAAGGCCGAAAGTATGGACCACCCAGTGAGGATCGAATTCAGTACTCAATCGTAATTGATCTAGCTGCAAGACAAGCTTGCAAACGATTACATCAAGTCAAAGTGCTCTAATTTACTAAGTGTAGCTTAGCTGCGGCACAAGGCCGACAGTATGGAGCACCCAGTGAGGCTCGAACTCACTACATGGTCGTAATAGTTCTAGCGAGACAACACGCTGAACTGACCAAACTGATGCCCGTATAACCCAATTCAGTAAACATTAACAGGGCTTACGGCCATATCACGTTAAAACGCCTGTTCTCGGAAGATCACCGAGGTTAAGCAACGCCGAAACTGGTCATTACCGAGTTATGTTATTTTTTTTTTAACTATACTATAACACTGTCAGTGTGAATAAACAGATAATGCAATTTGTAAATTAAAAAAAAAATTGTCAAACTGATATTTGGGAAAAAAATTCAATAAAAATAAATTAAAAACATCCGCACTGCCTGAAAATAATCCAACAGCATTTTAATGTTTAGTCAAAAGAAAAAAACACCGACAGAGTTACTTAAGTTGATACGTGAAAGGGATCAAGATACTAAGTAGAGAAAAATTAGAATACCTAAAGAGCCAGGACTTACCTTGGCTTTTGAAGTATTATATATATATATATATATATATATATATATATATATATATATAGGCTGTTAATATGTATTAAATATATATATACATATATATATATATATATATAATTATTTTTATAAAAAATTATAACATAAGTATGTTATAAAATCACTACAAAAATAGCCATTTTGTTTCAACACACTCTGTGTCTTATCATTTTCTTTTCAACATCACCACTTGATACGGAGGCACGAGGAGACATATATATGTGTATGTACACATACATACATTTATGTATGTATATGCGGATGTTGACAACTTAAGAAGTGCGTGTGTGTGTGTGTGTGCGTGTGTGTGTGTGTGTGTGTACTTGTTCCATGTAGCTTGGGAAATATGTGTGTATATGTGTGTGTGTACTAATTACTTGTGGTGGGATAGTGTGTGTATGCGTGTATAGGTACAAATAAGTTTACGAATTCCTCGTAGTAAGACAATATGTATGGAGGGGAAATATACGCACGCATATATACACGCATGCTGACAGGAACACACCAAAATAGAAACAGATCCAAGAGCACATAGGGGTCACTAAAACATTAAAAGATTAAATGCCGATAACTAAATTAATTATTTTTAATAATATGTAGAAATCTCCACTTTTACCTGAAGACGGTCGCGAGACCAGAAACACGTGTCGTAGTAAAATTATGTAAAACAAAGCATAATATTTTTTCTAAATAAATCCACATTACAACCAAAAAACGTTTGCGGCACCTCTCTTCTTTTTTAAATATATATATATATATATATATATATATATATATATATATATATATATATATATATATATATAAAATAGGAAAGAACTCCTTAGGTAAATAATCCAAAGTTCTTTAGTATTTTTTGTTATTATTTTTAAAAAATATGATTCCAACGCTTGGAATCATATTTTTAAATAAATAATTATATACATATATATATTTGCTTATGTATTGAGCACTGTTTTTTCCAAAACAAAAACAAAAATACTAAAGAACTTTGGATTGTTAACCTAACGGTTCTTTCCTATTTTTTTATATTCGCGCGTGTGCGCGCGCACACACACACACAGACATATATATATATATATATATATATATATATATAATTGATCCGACTTTATTTCGAACATGGAAAGCCGAGGTTTGAATTCCAGTCACTTACGTGCTAATACCCCTGGGCAAATGTATGAATCCTCCTCTTCTCTCCTCCCAGCTATGGGTAAATAGCAGGAGAGACCGAGTTCTATACCCTAGGATTGCAACTGGTCTACCGCAGAAAGAAATGGCAACCTACTGCGGATAAAATCTGCCTCGTCAGTCATGTATCGAAAGATACATGATCGACTAAGCGTGTATAACACATGGCACACAACTGACTAATATATATATATATATATATATATATATATATATATATACACTGTCAACTTTTAAATATCTTTTTGTATCGGCTACCGAAAGATCATGAAAACTAGAGTAGTTGGTACCCTCCACAATACCTGACTGACCTTGACTTTGCCGATGATCTTGCATTAATTTCTCAGTGTATCAAGGATCCTTGCTGTAATCACACGAGCAAGCAGCGAACCAGGTAGGTTTCTACTGCAACGTAAGTAAGACAGAATACATCACAACCTCCCCTGAAACATTCGTGTTGAAGTCACTCAATAATGCATTCACCAAAAGAGTTAAGGACTTCAAATATCTCACATAATAGATTCCCAAAAAGATTTCAACATCCGCAAAGCTCTTGCATGGGATGCGTGTAACAAACTTCACATGATTTGCTGATCGAACCTGCCATCCTCCTTAAATGTCTAAACCTTTCGAATATTGATTGAACCAGTTCTAGTGTGTGGATTAGAAACTTGAACATTATCTGTTCGTCTTGAAAGATGACTGGATGGAACTTATACAAATCTACTTAGAAAAATCCAGAACATCAGTTGGAGATCCTACGCAACGCTTAACACAATTTACTTAGAACTAAGCTCAAACAAAATGGATTACATTTTGCCGGCCACTGCCACCAAGCAAACAGGGAAATCGTCTCATCCTTACTCCTATTGCATCCTTCTGGAAATGTCTTCTCACGAAAATTGACTTTCCCCGACACCATAGCTCGGGACTCAGGTGATCTAGGGACAGTAATACAGGACGGAATAGTGTGAAAAAGGGATTGTCAATGGATTGTCAACCATAGAGAGCTCATACGATGATGATGAAGAGCAACAATAATTTATAAAATGTACTATTAATTCTTATGTAGTTTAATTTATTCCTTTTTCTTTTTTACAGTAAAGTTCATCCCGTACAAGACCTGGGGCCACCCGAGGTAGAAGGTTACGATAAGGGATAGTATATATGGATAGGAGGGAAAGATAACGATTAACTCTAGATTTGAACAGATTAAGCTTGTAATGATCGAGGAAGCATCCTCTGGGAAGTCTTTGCGGGAAGTAGCTGTTTGAGTGGAATTTCTCGCCGATGGAATACGAAGGGAATGTGGGTGGTTTGTGGCATGGTGGGTCCTAGGCGTCAAGGTTAGGCCTGACGGAACCAAGGAATGTAGTTCGTCCGAGCACTTCCCATGGTCGTAGCGAGAGAGCAGTGAGAGACTCGCCACACCCCGCCTGTGAGAGAGAGGTTGGAGGGTGGAAAATAATTCTTCTCCAACACAGAATCGGGGACGCTTTTGAATATCAAGACAGGAAAGTGATGACTAGGCAGCTTCCGCCCAAATATGGCAACAGTACTCTATTTTCGGCTTTTATACAGGTAGAGGATGGCATGAAGAGCCAGGTGCTTACTGCGACGGTACAGGGAGTCTTTCATTTTACCTGCATCTTTAGCAATGCATTGTATATAAGAATTCCAATTAAGCGTGAGTTTCAGGCCCAATATTCTCTCAAGGCATGGTTCCCCCTCCAGGGGATATCCGTTCATCGTGACTGACGATAGTTGGGGGTCTGATTGGCGGTAATTGAATGTAATTAGTTTGGTTTTCGAAGCATTGAATGTAACTAGTTAGTTATTTTTCCCCCACTGGTAAGTTAGTGTTAGTGATCGTAAGATGTAGATATTCTATATTAGTTTCTTAAAAAGTAACATTTAACTTATGCTTGAATTTGTGGGATAAGTTATCATTATTTACACTATTTCTATTCGGGCTATATAAATCAGCAGCAGCCTCACTAATCAGCAGGCAGCTTAGGTTTAAAGACTCCAATTTCACTACAGAGAATTGTCCTACAGGACAATAGTGGATTAAATCATTGGCTCTTGAATTTGGTGACATAGTAATTGTGAGTTCAATCCCTGGGAAATGTGTATTCGGACTCAGTAGAAACGAACAAGCAATAAATGAACAGTACTGAAAATAAGAACTAGACGAGATATCTCTAGACATGGACAGTGCAACGAGAACAGTCTCTAACCCCTTAATGTTCAGTTCAGAATTCCCTGATCGATATACACCTGATGAAGACCGGAGGACGCAACGACCGAAACGTTGCGATAACAACATAAACAAGAAAAATACTCCGAATATAAAGTGTAAATAATTATTTAATTTAATATTAAAAAATAAAACAGTTTCGTGTATTTTAATATTTTTTTTAAGGTGTAAACCAATAAATGATGGTATAAACATACGGGAAGTAACTCTGTCAGTATGAAGCGAAGTTATCTCCCTTGTAAATTATGTTCAGTATGTGTTTTTAGAATTTGAATTTTGTATCATTAACAGACACACCGAGCAAATTCAAACCTAGTCAGTTTAATCGTTTTGAATTGTTAACGCACGAAAACAAAGTTTAATTTAGTTTTTTAGCCATTGATGTGCAGTTGATGTAATGGCTAAAATGAGTAATTTGCGAGATGAGTTCATATTATAGAGATCATTACATTCACCTTCGGCTCACTGTCGAGGATGAATGACGTCTCATATTTATTGCTAACTTGGGTCACGTGGTAGGCTCGGAAAACATTGACAGATTTGGGGCAGAATTATTTTTAGCCAGGTCAAGAACTAGATCTATGTTATTCGGACGTAATATAGATATATATTTTCCATCCAATCAGAAAGCATCTTTGCATAATTTCGTTTGGGACCTGTTTTGACGGGTTTTATAAACAATATAGGACCTTGATCCTATAAAACCATAGATTGGCTCTGTGGGCATTGAAGAAACGAGCGGCCGTACTGAAGATGAGAAATCACACTGATTTGCAGTGTGTCTTCAAGTCGAAACAGCTCTGATGATAATGTCAGCAATTCTGTTAGAAAATGAGGAGGGCGTACAGTTATATCACGTTGAAACACCGGTTCACGTACAATCACCGAAGATAAGCAACTAGATAGGTGACCGCTTGACCAGGTGCTGTAAGCTTGGATGTGCGGGTGCCGCAATATATAACGACTCGGAATTAAAAATCAGAGAGCTGAGTTCGAATCCCTGCCGGGTTCGTTATATTCACTTACGTGCAAATACCTTTGCGAAAGGTTATGTACCCACCTTTTCTCTCCTCAGCTATGGGTTAATTAGTAAAATCTGTGTCGCTAAAATCATTATCTCAAAAAAATAAAATAAAATTGCGTACAAAATATTTTAAATTCGGTTTCAAATACCTCAGAGTTTGATATTCAACTTGTGGGTATTTTGTCGGGTTGATGTGGTTCATTATTTAGCTATTGATTTAAACGTGTGGGATATACGATTTCGGATTTAATGCTAATTTTGGTGTTGTTGGTTTACAGGTGGTTATCTTTGTATGACATCCTTAATCCTAATACACACCTGTTCTTTTGGCCTATTAAAAATCAATTCAAAGACAATGCAAAGTTATATTTCGCTTGGAAATATAAAATTTTATCTTAAAACATACAATATTTAAACTTGTTCATAAGTTTATACTAGAAAGTTCATGTGTTGAACGTCTAAATCCTTTAGCATAAGAGAGCCAGAGAGAGAGAGAGTCCTTGTAATGTTAATGTATATGTATTTTATTTTGTTGATAGTGTTATAATCTTCCTAAACCAGATTTTCTTCTGATTCATGTTACACAAATTTCCACCACTGGCTAGATGTGAAAACTCCGAAACACAAGACCGAACTAAAAATTTCGTCAAGTGCGCATCCGCACACATCTTCCGCTTTCCTCACACCCCACCAAAAAAATATACAATCTAATTTTTTTCACCCAATAACACACACTCCCGTCTAAAGAAGCGAAATAGGAATTTGAGCCGATCTGAGTCCACGAAAAGGATTTAAAAGTCCGTCAAAGAGATATCTTCGGCAGTTGCTCGGCACAACAGCCAGGGTTCACACGCTAGCCAGAACGCCATCTCCACACCCAAAGACAACTGACCTCTCATCTCCAAGGACAACTCGCCAAAGACCGTCGCCGCAGTAAGGTTACGACTCACCCTCCCTCTAGTACCGTAAGCCACTGCGGACGCCTTTTACTTATCTCTTTCACATCATTTTATAGAGGCATGTTAAGAGGAATGACCATTGCGGATGTCCGTTTACGGCTGTGTGAATAACATGCCCACACAATTTACATTAAACGTAAAATACCACAAAGCATGAAATACAAGAAGAAACAAAATGGTTTTTAAAAAACATAACATTTTTCTTTTTTTATAACTGGGGTTAAACGTGGAGCCTCCCCTCCTTTATTTTGGTAAATTTCCAATCACAATAACTAGATCCTGAACCAAAAAACTTCCGTTTCGCAGCCGTTGTTAAGTCTTTTCTTCTTCTTCCTCCTCTTTTTTTTTTATCGATTAGTTCTTCATTAGTTGAGAGAGAAGTATAGAGGGAGAAGAGTAGAAAGATATATGTGTGCCTTTGGCTCCTCTCAAATTACTGACTTAGGAGACATCTACATTTTAAACACCCTTAGTAGGATTAATGACCCTAAACAAGTGTGTCTCTACAGAGATGATGGTCTTAATTTTATCTCCAATAGTAATGGTCCACTCTCTTCTAATTTGCAAAAGAAAATTATCAGGGCTTTCAAATTCCTTGGGTTTAGAATTGAAATTTCTTCCAACCTTAAAATGGTTATTTTTATTTATTTATTTATTTTTTTAAGATATAACTTTCAATCTTCTAAACAATACTTTTAAACCATATCCCAAAGATAGTCCAATCTATATTAACGGTAACTCTAATCATACCATTCCAATAATTAGACAAATTCCCACCGCAGTAAACACTAGAATCAATAGACAGTCTTCTAATAAAAAAAATTAACGAAAATAAAAAATCTTATGATGCTCTCGAAAATAAGTGGCTTTGAACAAAAATTGCTATACATAAAATCGTTAAAAGATACTAAAATAAATAGACCCATAATAGAAAAAGAAAAGTTTTATGATTTAGCCCTCCTTTCTGTCAACTATCTAATATAAATATTGGTCAATACTTCGTGAAATTAATTGATAAACATTTTAACAAAAATAACTAAATGAAATTTTTAATAGAAAAATCTTTAAAAGTTGGCTACTGCACAAATAACATCTATAATATCATTAATTTACATAAAATATTTAACAAATTTTATACCAATAACCAACCAGTTAGCAAACCATCTTGTAACTGTAGAAACAAAGATAACTGCCCGGCTGAAAGTATATGCCAATTTGAAAATGTTATATAACAAGCAACCATTTTCCCTCTACAGATTTTATTTAAAAACTAAAAAAACTAGAAAACGCATTTTAATTGAAATGTCTTCATTGAAGTTAAATTTTGGATTTACTTGAAATATATTAATTTAAAATTAATAAAAAAAAAAGTTTTAAATAAAATATTCAAAATAAATAAAAAAAAACTCAGTTCGATAAGCGAATTTGATGGATGCCGGCAAAAGAAAAATTATAACACTTTAAAAATCTCGTACAAATCGACTATCTGTACCAGGGAATAGTTTCAACGAAAAATAGTAAATGTATGGATTAATTAAATAATTTTTGTAAGAAATATTACTTATTTTTTGCTTAAAATATAACGAAAAATACACTTTTCCCAGCAAGGTATATGGAAGCTAGCAGGTTGTAGTGTTTGTGTGTATCTTAGGTGAAGGTGCGTGTTCAATATGTTAAGATAGAAGCATTTACGGGCGTTTATTTCTTTTTATAATGACAGTAGTGAACGAAATTTCTCAATATCTCTTCGGTGTGTGTTTTCTTTTTGCTGCAGAAGTTAAGGTATGTAAGTATAAGTATCGTATTCATGGTCGAGCTCAAGTCAGCCTTGTGCAGAGCTGAAACAACCAACGGTAGGTTTCTGTTTACTTTATCGTTGGAGGGGGTTACATATGGTTATGGGATGTCCGTTTGCTTTTTCTCGGTCCAGAAGTAAGTCAATCTAAGCTTCATTACTATGGTCGCGCTCAAGTCACCTTTGCGCTGAGTTGAAACAGCCAAAGAGAAAGCTTGACCTATTTTATAGGTTTTCGAATACACGTGAGAGCACTATGCATCGGAAAGTGGAAAGAGGGGTCAGCCGTCACGGAAACTAACATTCCCACGTGATTCACATCTTGGAGCCAAGAGCAGAAAGAGAAAGAGGAGAAACAGGGAATATCATTGCGTATTTAAGGAAAACGCACGGACGTAGTGCAAGCTTGAGTTGTATCTGGTATATTTGTGTTTGTTTTAAAATCTGTTTGCGGAGTGTGTGACTTAGCTAGACGAAAATTGATATGTAGTTAGAGATATGTTTTATAACAATTGTATAAATCAGGCTTTAATTTGTTATCTCTATGTGTAAATTGGGTTTTTTTTCCGCCATACTTGTACTAGGATTTTAGAACTTGAGAATTTCTAATTTAACTGTAGTAACTTTGTGCACTTAGCTTAACAAAACTCCTGAGGAGAGGGAGAAATGCGAGAATTCAATTGTTATCTTGTGATGAAAATCAAACTAGATATTATTTCGTCTTCACAGAAAATTTATAGAGATGAATTCCAGTCGATCCCATCTGATTGAAAGGGAGTCAAAATTTTCATATGTATTCGAAGAGAGATATATAAAATGATAAAGGCTATATTTCCTCTTTTTTATTTTCTACCTTGCTCTCTCTTTCGAAGCTCACGGCGGGGTGGGGGGGGGTGTTACCGAAAGTGTTAATTGTCCTAACTCTTTATTTTCTACTGTTACAAGGAGAATTACTTGCAGGCAACATAATATTGTTTTTTTTTTTTTTTTTTTTTGCGGGGAGGGGGTCTCAAAACGATTGCCACCGCGAGATTACGCCAGTTACAAGTAAGAATTCGTTATTTCTTTCTCTGCACTAAGTTTCGGTTCAAATGCTAATAGTTGCCATTATAGTTTTTCTACTTTTCCCCTTCTCATAACAGTCGGATTTAAAATCCCATGATAACTGCTAAACACAAACAATCCCTTAATAATTATATTACAAAACATTGCCATATATTAAAAAAAAACAATTTCGGCATTAAAATAACCGATAACAATCATGCAAAAATATTTTTAATTGCTAAAAAGTGTCATCATTCAGGGGAGATTACTTTGATTTATTGATTATTATTGACATTGTTATCTCCCTTTAGTCGATCTTTGCTTCTTTTTCAGCGCTTATTCTCGGTGGTAAACATTGTGGTTAAGTGTTTCGTAATGGCAGAAATCGGTTGGGGACATTTAAGTGAAGTGGAAATCTTCGGTCGTATTCAGAACGAAGGCAAAGATTTTGAACAGATCAACTTTGTCGGAGTTGAAGATGCTTACCCTAGCACTAAATATCGCCACGCAGCTCATTGTATGATCTTTTGTCGGGACGAATCAGTTTTATGGACTCTCTACAAACGTAGGGCAAAAGTTCTGGTAAGTTCAAGGGAAAGTTTATGCAAAATACCCAAAAGAAATGTTTATTTCGATGAATTTCACTGAAGAAACAAGTTATTGATGAAGAGGAAAGAGACAAAAAAATGACTGCGTTTTAAATTCACGTTTTCGTTTTTATGGAGTGACCAGGTTTAAAAGTTGGGAACAAAAAGAAATCCATCTAAAAATTGGTGTTTTATTTACACTAAAAAGTAATTTTTAGAATTAATTTAAATAAATGATTTTTTTTTTTAAATTTAGACCAGAATTTAAGTTTAAAAGATTTAAGATACTTATTACGGGGGTGGGGGAATAATAACATGTAAAAAAAAAAATTTTACCAAAATTTTCTAAAAAAAAAAAAAACAAACATTTCAAAAATAATTTAATTCATCTCTGAATATGTCCTGAAAGTTTCATTAAGATCCGACAATTATTTTGATTTTGCAAGAATTTCCAAATCAATGTGTTTTCACCGGAAAAAGAACGTAAAAAAAGTTAATAATGGTTATTACGTTTTCACCTCTGACGTAAGGAAATCAAGATTTTTAACCAAAATTTCAAACGTGATAGAAAGGATTTAAAAATTTCAAAAAATAATCAAAAAATACTTTGATCTTTCCTTTCAATAATAACATAAACATTTTGATGGTAAAACTTTGTTTTTATTAAGTTTGTGGCCTTTTTCATTATGCTATATGCTGTTTTGCCGCGAAAAAGTGCAGGTACCTAAAACTTACAAATTTTACATTTTTATATTTTTATAACTATTTTTTAAATAACTACATTTTGAACGTGGACTTGTTAATAAAAAAATAAAATCTTATACGACTGAAAAAAAAGTCATTTTGAATAAATCTTTGGAAAATAATTCTTAGTTGGGTTTTTCTACTGTTTTTTTGCTGTTTCAAACTTTCAGGATATAAAAAGAAAATTGAACAGGTTTTTCTAGGTTATTGAGCTTTTTAAAAAAAACTTAATTTTGCTTAATAATTATAATGTAATTAAAAAAGTGCTAAAATCTCATTTTACTGTTTATTCTACATTTATAGATCAAATAATAAACATTAAAAAAAAAAACTTCAACCTGAACAATCAACCACTTGTTAAAAAATAATGCACTGAGAATACGTGGGTAGAAACAAGACACTCACAACAAAGGTTTCGAAAGAATAGGAGTTTTTTTTTTTTTTAATTTAGCGTTTCATACGATTGCCACTCTACCACCTTTTTCCCTTTTTTTATTTTGAACTTTAGTTTTCCTTTTTTTTTAGCTCTAAAAAAAATAAAAATATTTCAACTGAAATCAAACACTGGAAAGACATTTTTCCCAAACTGAAACAAAGATTCGTGTATTTTTTCTAAAATTAAATTTCGCATTTTTTTTTATTTAAAAAGAAAAAAAATTGAAATATTGCATTTCTGACACTATTTTGTTTTATTTTTCTTTTTGGTGCGTGACATATTTTTATTTTATATTTTTTCATATTCTAAAATTTCTTTGTCACAAATTTCACTTTCAATTTTTATTCCTGGAAGTAAAATAAAAGTTGAAACAACAAAAATAAAAAAATTATATTATTAAATTATTATAATTATTTCTTACGTTTATTTAAATTTTCCTTTATTTTTTGAATTTTGTTTGATGGATGACTTCAACTAGTCCTTTTTTTTATTTATTTTTACAAATCGTGAGATTTCTTGATTATTAAAATTTGTGGCAAAGTTTAACCTTCGAACACACAAAAAAAACCCTGTCAACCCTTTTTTCTCTTGATACCGCTCCCTCGAGAATGTTTATGATTTTAAAAAAAAATTTTAGAATTTTAATAATACAAAATTAAAAAGTACAACATTTATTGTTAAGATTGATTTTAGATTTATAAAATTAAGAAAATGTGAACCATGCAATATTTTTTTTTTATACTAACAATAACATTCATATGTCCTGGGTATGATGATAAACTACATAGAGCAGCATCCTCTGATCAGGAGGTTTTCAAGGGGCGTGGAACCACCTCTAGATTGCTGTTGTTCCCATGTCCACCTTGACCTGGGGTAGTAACAATTATTAGGGTCCCAGGTATGGTCAAATAGGGGACCCCCCAAACAAAAATCAAAAGATTCAGTCAGTTATGTGCCATGTGTGGTACATGCTTTGGCTTAGGCGATCATGTATCTTTCGATACATGACTGACAAGGCAGATTTTTCCTGCAGTAGGTTGCCATATCTTTCTATGGTAGACCAGTTGCTATCCAAGGCTATAGAACCCGGTTTGTCCTGCTATTTACACATAGCTGGGGGGATAAGAAGATTCATACCATTCCCAAGGGTATTAGCATGTAAGTGAATGTAATGGATTCAAAAAGATTAGGAAAGTATAAAAATATTTTTTTTTTTTTTTTTTTTTTTAAAATAACCAGCAATACATTTTGATAGTAAAATCACCAACAATACATTTTATAATAAAATTGAAGACATGACATACATTGTCAATATATTCTTTTTTTTTAAGTTAAAAAAAATAAAACAATTTGCTATAATTGTTTCTTGTATGGAAAAACAATTTTTCACTCCTTGTTTGATTTTATAAGATTGTTTGGTAAAAAAATATATGCAGCTAAGTAATTATAATTAGTATATATAATAATAATAATGCTATTCTCTTGAATTAAATTATAAAGTTTGAATTTTCATATTTGGATTTCAGCATTAAATAACCCATTTGGATTGATATGCCACAAACAAAAACAATCAAACCAAACCAAGTGTTTTTGACTTGGTCCCAAAATATGGACAAACATCAGATTTTTTTTTTTAAGGCTTCTTAGAAAACTTTCTCTACACTCTTGTATTGACATAAATCCACCATTTTGTTTTTCTTGCATGTCTCTCTTTCTTTCTCAATTAGTAATAATTCTGTTCACCTGTATGGAGATATTTTCTCTATATTTGAAAAAAAATAAATCCTTTCTCCCAAGCATAAAATGTCTCACTAGTCACCTACTATCTGCTCTGCATTAGTCAATTACATTCTATTTACGGAATTATATTATGCAAATCACTTGGCTAAAATTAGTATTGTTAATAATAAACATTTTTCACATCTTTGTCTGTCTTGATTGTTTCTTTTTTTTCTTTCTTGCTTTATTTTTTATCTCATCTGCCTAAATGTTTTATCATTCTCTTTATTCTACGAGGGCCAACTGAAAAGATCATAAGCTGATTATGACGGAGTGATGCTAGAACTGTGAAATCTTACATTTCAACTCTTCTTAATCACTACATTCTTTCTTTCCAGGTAAACTGACATCTGACTGTTTGAAGAAGACTTCAGAGTAACTAGTAGCAACTTTTCTTGTAAATAGACAAAATTTGGCATCATGGTGTTATGAAGTGCCTGCAGAAAAAGTGTTTAGCACCTAAGGACATTCATACTGACATAGTTGCTACATTAGGGAATGATGACCCAGATTTATCAACAGTACAATAGTGACACTATTTACATTATTCAAACTATTGTCCTCATCTTTGTTGCCATATTTATCACAACGTTTCAGCCGTTGTACGCTCCGGCCTTCTTCAGGTGGTTGGAATGTCAAACTGGACCCTTAAGGACACATGGCGCAGTGGATAAAGGTGTTAGTTAGATCCAGTGACAGTGTGAATTCAATACCTGGTTAAGGCAGTGGAGAACTTGGAGAGGTAAATTGATAACTAACTGACATCCATTAGACACGGCACACGGAACTAGAACAGTCTACCCCAGCAAGCGAAATAAAGGGTTCAGTTCGACATTCCAACCACCTGAAGAAGGCTGGAGCGTACAATAGCCGAAATGTTGTGATAAATATGGCAACAAAGATGAGAACAATAGTCTGAATAATGTAAATAATGTACACAATACCTCATCTCAGAAATATAGACAATACAATATTAGTCAGCTGAATATAGGAGGGGAAGGAAGTCTTGATAACCCAAGGTCTGGACATCCTGCAACTGCCACCACCAAGGAAAACATTGATCCTGTTCACCACATTATGATGGATGACATGCGATGAACTATAAATCAAATAGCCAATGCTATTAGCATATCTCGTGAGAGTTGAGAATATTCTACACAATGAATTTGACATGACGACGGTTTCTGCTTGGTTGGTACCACGTTTTCTGACACCTGATCAAAAATGTACCAACTTGATGAAATTACAGAAATATGACTGAATCAGCTAGTTTCCTTGAATGTTTCCTAACCCAGGATGAGTGTTTGGTTCACTGCTAAGCCAAAGAGATAATATATACAATGGAAACACCACTCCTCACCTACTCCAAAGAAGGCCAAGATCGTTTTATATGCAGGGAAGGTAATGTCCTCAGTTTTTCTGGGATGCAAATGGGAGTGTTTAGTCATCATCTTCAAAAGGGCTACACCATCAATGGAGAGTACTATGCCAACTTGCTGAGGCAGTTATGAAAGGCTACCAAGACCAAATGCCCAGGAAAACTGACGAAAGGGGTCTTGCTCCACCACTCAAGTCCTTTGTTTCAAATGGCTGTTGTGAGACTATAGCTTTAAACTGTTTGATCACCCTCCCTATTCTTGTGATTTGACTGTTACCCAACATGAAAAAAAACTTGGCTGAGAATCAGTATCACAGTGATGATGACATCATATCTGCTGTTAATGACCTTTTTGACCAACAGTATGAACGGCCTTCTTTGAACAGTCACATTTCAGTTTACCTGGAAAAAAAAACAATGCACTTATTAATAAGAAGAGTTGAAATTAATGCATGCAAGAGTTCACAGCTCTAGCATCACTCCTTCATTGTTAGCCTATGAACTTTTCAGCCCACCCTTATATTCTTATGTATATCAGCTAATCTAAATATTTCTCTTATCTGTCCATTTATGCATTTATTTCTAATCTGTCTAATCCATTTCTTTATTTCCCCTCTTCCTCTATCTTCCTCAAATTTTTGCTCTGTTGACTGGGCCTAGAATACCCCAATTGTATTCCCTGCAGAGGGGAAGACTCCAACCAAAGAGAAAGGTCTTTGCCTTAGTGGGTGAATGCTTGCAGAATCAAGTACAGATATGACCAGTGTCTCCAGACAGACTCAAGCACAAGCAACTTGGGCATGGGCAATCACCCACTCCCATCCAAATGGGCACAGGCAGAATCGATCACCCAGAACCATCCAAATACACAGGGATGGACAGAAGCAGTCACCCAGTCCCATCTGAATGGACTCTGGCATGGGCAGAAGCAATCTCCCAATTCCATTTGAATGGACTTGGGCACAGGCAGAAGCAATCACCCACTCCCATCCAAATGGACACGGGTAGAAGCAATCACCCAGTCACATCCGAATAGACTCAGATATCAGCAGGAGCAATCTCCCCAACTGCCAACATGGACTCGCATATGAGCTCTAGCAATATCCCTGCCATGGACTCTAGCATGACCAATATCCACACCATCAACTCTAGTACCAACAATGCGTATCTCCATTCTCATGGCCTTGGGCATGGACATTAGCATTGTTCTCCCATCACAAACATAATTGATGTCTCTCATGGACCAGCATGGTCATGAGTGATGCCCCTTCCCATGGACTTGGGTACAGGCAATGTCACCTCAAATGAACTCAGCACGAGTGATTTTTCTATTAAAATTTTGACATTCTAAACCTGCCCCAATCCTGATTAGTGGGCATATCCTCAAAGAGATTTTTTGCTTCAAATGTCTACTGGAAGTAAAGTTCACTCCCAATCTCAAATAAATGCGTATATTTGCATCATTGCAAAAGATGCTGCAAGAATGGTCGGCTCATTGTATTGCTCCAGAAAATGCCTAACTGCTGCTGCCATGACTATCTTTATAAAAGTCAGAGCAGACCAAGAATGGATTTCAAAAGCAATGATTACACTGCCTTGTGGATGATTAATTATTCTCCACGTTGCAATCCTTATCCCACAGGCAAAATGTTGCCAACCTTTCATTACTATATTGCTATTACTATGGCAGATGTTTGGACATGTTACATGCCTCAGTGCCACCAGCCCAGGCCTTCACAGCTAAGACCATCCATGCCATATTCATGGTGGAAAACGATCCCTATTCCCCCTGTGCTTTTTTGATAAAAAACAAGTTTCACTCAGACAGCTTCTTCTCCAGAACTATTACTTCATGGAACAAACTCCCAAGAGAATGCTTCCCTACAATTTTGGCCAACCAGTATCTATCCTACTTGTCTTTATGATACTCTTTTACTTCTTCCCACCCTTACAATCTCACTCATCCACTCCCCTACCTTGAATGGCTCTTGGGCCTTGTATTGGATGAACTATCAGTAAATAAAAAAATGCAATGTTTGCTCTTTTGTATCTCTCTTTTGTATTCTTTTATGTGATGTGTTCCTTCAGAATGTATGGGAACATGGCCCTCCACATCCTCCTGTCTCTTGTAGCTCTTGATAATGTTTGTATTTTTGTTATTCCTCCCAGACCCTGTTCTGCTATCCACTTGCTGAAGCCCATTGTTTTGCCCTGTCCCTCTTTCCCTCTATCAATCCTGTGAGTATCAAATTTTCCAAACCCTCCTTCTTCATTACGTGTCCCAGAAATTTCAATTGCCTCTTCCTGATGTTAATTATAAGTTTCCGCTTTGTTTCCATTCTCTCCAAACACTCATTGTTGCTCTCATTCAGCACATGGTATCTTCAGCATCCTTCTGTAAAACCACATTTCTGTTGCTTCAAGTCTCTTCATCTTTGAGGAGGTTGTCTTGTATTCACTGCCATACAGGAGGACAAATATAACATAACAATTAAGTACTCTTTTCTTTGTTTCCAACAAAATTTTCCTGTCACTTAATATTCTGCTTAGCTTTTTGAATGCATCCTTGGCCATCCCAATACGTCTTTAGATCTGTGTCACACTTTCTGTCCTCTGTTAGAACATTTCCCAGATAATTAAATTTCTCTGCTTGCTTGATTTTCGTATCCCTGACCTGTAATTTGCATTTTGGGATCATCTTTTTGCTCTAAAAATTGTTCTAATATCACTTTCCTCTTTAGTTTTATTTCTATTTATTCATCTCTGTGAACCTCTTGGTATTCATTTTTTTCCTATCTAAACTGTTTATGAGGTGCTGAAAAGTTCTCATTTTGATCCCAAAATATGAGCAGATACCAGATATTTTTTTTTCTTTAAGGTTTTCTTGGTGAGGTGAAAAGCTTTCCGTAGCCTCTTGTATTGCAATAACTCTGACTTTTATGCAGACACTTTCTTCAGTTTTTTTCTGTTTTTCTAGTTTTGATGCTGATCTTCTGATAACTGGTTATATTGGCATTTGCCTATTAAGTCATCCCGTTCTATGGCTGATTAATCTGTTTTCATATTCGATCATACATGAATCATCAGTTTTCTTGGGCTAACAATTTCCACTGATATGAATTGGAAAGATTATATTGAATTGATTGCTAGGTCTGCTTTCTAAGAAAATTGGTTCACTGTGATGTGCTAGAGAATTCTTTCTCACCTGAATCTATCTTACATTTTTATAAGTCTACCATGCGTCCATGCTCTGAAAATTGCTGGTGCATCTGATCTGTTGCTCCTGCTATATATTTAGATATCCTTGATAAAATCCCAAAAATCTGCAATGTTCTTGGTCCTGACCTAGCATCTTGGCTTCAGTCACCTTCCCACTGCTATAATGTAGCTTTTCTGCGCTTCTTCTATAAATACTTTCATGGTAATTGTTCTAACGAACTTTCCTCTATTTGTATTTGTGTTTCTGGATGAGTGTGTGTTTGAGTGTTTGGTCGCATGTTTGTTCTTAATTATGTCGTCTCACATTAATTTTGTCCCGTGAACTGATTTTTCTGCCACAATTAAAGTTTTTTTTTTATTACTAACACTATTTTGATTAGTTTCTTGTATATAAATTGTATTCTTAGTAAATATTCATTGGGGCTTCATTTTTACATGTTATTTTTTTTATTCTCCCCCTACAGAAAAATTGTAATATTTAAGACTACATAGAGACTGTCAGGTATCATGGTGACTGCAGTAAGAATGATGGTAAGTGAGAATGGGTTGTTTTAGTTTAAGGAATACTGTGGTATGTTTGGGTCAGTAATCATGGCTTGTGTGAATGGATGGCAGAACTGGAGGCAGGGGTCTTGGCAAAGAGAACAACTGCTAAGAACTGTACAAAATAGGAAGCTGTGGAGAGCCATGATTGCTTATGCTCTGACAGGACACAGCACACACTAGAAGAATAGATTTTTTAAAAGTTTTATTTAATCTGCCACCAGCACAGTGTTATTTTCATAGCATATGTTGTTAAGGTTATGTTCACGAATAAAAAATCCTAGTAGGTCTTCTAATTTTCTTAGAATCATCTCACTTTACATATTAAATAAATCTGATGAGGAGATACGTCCTTGTCACACTACTTATATCTATTGTTAACAATATAACTCTGACTATTACTACTACTACAGCTGTTAGTGACAGGTGAAAACTATGAAGTTTCCATTGTTTTTAAAAGCAGTTGGCGGCCAAATGATTTCAACTAACCTGCTTAATTTCATGTCAGATATTCAAACCTTCACAGGAGTTCCTCTACGAAAAAGAAAATTTATAGGTTCATAAAAATTAACCCATTAATGACCAACATGCACTCTGGTCTTAATTTTGTAAATTAAAGTAAAAATCCTGTATTGTAGGTTTCTAAAAAAAGTTCAGTTTTAATTATAAATTTTTAAAAAATCCTGTATTGTAGGCTTCTAAAAGGAAAATAATCCTGCATTTATTATAGGCTTCTCTCTATAACCTATGAATAGTCACCATCCCAAAACTGGGACAAATTGTCTTATTTTTTTAATTATATTTAGAAAATGTCACCCGATCCAGGGTCCAATATATTTCATTCAATCCTCTCAAAAATGTACAATAAAGTCTTTCATATTTTTCTTTGCTAATTTAACAGTAAAAAAATGTTTTTCTTAATAATAATAATAATAAATAAATAAAGGAAATTTGTATCAATTTTTTATCCTTTTTTTTTTTTTTTCTCATCCTTCAGGACATAATCAATCATGGCTCTCCACACAGATTACTTAGTTTTTTTTATTATCAGTGAATTACCATGATTGTTCTGGAGAAAAATAGTGGCATCATTTACTATTATCTTCTCCACAGTTTTGAATTAAGAATTTCTTCTACCAAAGCTGGAAAGCCCAGTTTACTCTGCTATTTAACCCATAACTGGTGGGTCAAAGAGATGGATCTATACCATTCCTAAAGGTATTTGTGCAAAAGTGAACATGTCAAACCTGGCCTGAATTTAAAGTCGGTTTTCCAATGGCACTTTTTGCATGATCAATACATTCCCTGCAGATGTCATGAAAAATATTTGTTGGAAAGAAACGTATCTATATCTGGCTAATCTGTGTACTAACTGAGCAACACTTAGAGTATGCCATTGATTGGGTTACACCATATTAAATTTCGTGTTTGGCCAGGAGAAATTGCCTTGCCCACTTTTTAAAAAGACAACTTCAACTGCCTATCAACTCATTTGTCTTTAACTAAATCAAGAAGACATAACTCCCTTTGTTTGTTGCAGGCCAGTGTATTCATTGAGAGATAAACAAACGTCTCCTGCAATGCCCACATGGTAGACTTGGGATATGAGTCCATATAAAGAAATGTAAAGAAACAACAAGAACTAATATATATGTACAAACAAATGATAACATATTAACAATAAAGGGTTACAAGTGACAACGATAAGTGCGTTGAATGAATGTGAAAACAATTTGGGGTTCAAAGTGTGTGAATGTGTGTACATACACATATGTGTATGTGTATATATACAACGGACTACAGTCTAGCTAGAATCTGTTGAGTACGATTCACTTACACAAGAACTACCGACCTTCCAATAGTAGCACTCACTACTGGATTGACTTGCGACTACCTTGTGCATAACTGTTACCTTTATTCTTATTGTACTGATTTTTTACAATAAACCTTTACTTATTTTATCCACCTTGTTTTTCAAGTATATATTCCTATTAGCACGGAATATAACACTCTCCTTAATATTGTTTTTTGGGCTTTTTTTCTCCTATTCTCTCACTCTCAGTAACTCCTTGTGTCTTAGTGGCTTTATTACCTTGATTGGGGTGAAATGATTTTTTTAAAAACAAACTATGAAACATACTTGGACTCAATGTTGATTATCCATTGTACTTTAAAAAAAAAAGGCTTCTGATACAGATTATATATATTCTTTCATAATGTGGATTAAGAAATTGAAATCTTAAGCCAAGACGATTTACTGTATGCGATTATAACAGACAGTATGAGATAAGATTTATTTTAACATAGAATCAAATCTCAGCAAACGTGCCCACAAAAAAGGTGTGTCAAAAGGACTGTTTTTCCCTTGACACTGCTATTACTTTAACTACCTTCACCCCTCAGCAATAATTATTGTTTTAAAAAGAAATGATTAGAATTGTAATAAAACCTAAACATATTTTGTGGAAATGGGTAACCTGCAAAACAGAACCTTGTTGTAGAGATTAATTCCTTCTCCGCCTCAAACATAAATACCAAGTGACAGACAAAAGAGGACATTGATTAGGAGCAAGTAAAAGTATAATTTATTTACATAGATACAAAGACTGGTAACTTCACTCTGTTGCTAAGGCAAGAGTGAAAGACTGTTGAAATTAGAAATGAAATGAACATTTGGTGTTGGCTGTCTGTGTCTAGCGTTTCTCTCACATCACGTCAGTGTTGACATCAAACACTGGTCTGTCAGATCTGTTTGAATTTGGGTCTATATACAGGGTGCAATGGGTAACTTCTTGCCTAAATTACACAAAAATGAAAATAACACAGACATCTCATTTTAACAGATACATTTAGCAAAAATATCTTTAAATACTAAAGAGTAAATTTATTCAATGAAATTGCCATTGGCTTTAACTACTGCCTTCAGACAACTTCAGAATCTCCTGCAACTCTTCTGGATAGTCTCCTTGTTTAAGTTGGTGAAGGCTGCCATAATCCTTGCCTTCAGTTTATCTTTGGTGTTACAAGGAGTTTTGTTGGTCTCTTGCTCAACTGTGCCACACAAGTGGGATGCAGTATAGGAAATTAGGTGGCCAGATGTGAGAAGTGATGTGGTCACTGAAATTGTCTGACAGCCATGACTGGGTTCTCCTGCTTGTGTGGCATGGTGCAGAGTCCTGTTGCGAGACATAGAGTCTACCAGCAGCCACCCTCTTGACCCAGAGCCCTCACCAACAAATTTGGGAGTTCTCTTCTGATCAGAATAGTCAAAGTGTTTTCCAAGCTGCTGTGCTTTTTATAATCACCATTAGGCTCATCCAACTCTTTCTGAATCCGCTGCACTGTCCTCAGATTGACACTTAAAGACTCTGAAATATTGGAGCTTTTGGCATGAATGCCAAACAGTATACCATGCTGTTTCCAAATTTCTGGCGGCGTGAATTGTGTCATGGTGCTCTTTTTCTCACAGATGGTGCCCAGCTGACCTTACTATACTGTGCAGTTGACAAAATCAAAAACATATATATATATATATATATAGACACACACACAGAGGCAAGCACCATATTTTTTAGGTGTATAAACACACAGGTTGTGCCACAAATTCAATGTCTGTAATAAAAATAAATTGAACTGTCCAAAATTTATAAAGTCACATATCCAAATAGCTGCAAATTTTGTAAAGGTTTTATTGGATGTTAGGCTAGTGTAATGATTATCAGCATTGAAAGTGGGACTGATGAGTAGTTTAAATTCCAGAAAAGCTACGTGTTAATTAGTAGGTTTTTTTATCATTATCTCCCAGAAAAATTTTTACATTCTCTAAAAATATTTTCTGGCTTGAAATAACCTTCAATTAGTTGATAAGCTGTAAAAAATAACTCAACCAATTCTCTTCTCTCCTCAGCTATGGGTTAAATAACTGAGTAAACTGGGCTCTCTTGCCTTGAGTTGCCACAAGTCTAAGAGAAAGGAAATTCCAAATTGCGGAGAAGGCAACTGGAAACCACTCCACAATCTTTCCTAAGAATGGTTGTTTATAGATAATAAAAAAGGAATGTGTGGAGGGCCATGATCATCCATGTCCTGATTGAACATGGCAATTAAAAAAAATTGGTTATATTTTCTGCATGAGTAATTCAGGGTTTTATTTACACAATTTGTTATTTCTTGTAACAAAGATTTTTGCTTTTTAAATCATTAACCTTTAAAACTCTGCATTATTCACTACTTTCCTTTCCACTGCATTGCTTTTCAAGGTTTCTCTACTGCACTACTTGATTTCAGTCATGGTCATTTTATGTTGCCATAGCAGGATATGACAACACAATTGCAAAATTCAAGCATTCATCAAAATCATTTGCAATGGCAGGATAAAATTTTTGCTATGTAAACAAAATCACCTCCAGAATGTTAAAGATTAAATGTAAAAATATCCAAAGAAAGCTAATATGGAACAAAATTTAAAAAAAAAAAAAAAAAAAAAAAAGCAAATTATTATCAACTTGATCTCCCTTATTTACTAATGAGATATTTGCTTATCCTTCTCCTATGTTTCATGGCCCTCCACAATTTCCTTACTCTTAGATGCCTAATAGACAAGTAGGAACATTATTATCTTTTTAAGAAAACGTTTTACAGCCCCCCCACCTTCCTCTAAATGATTTTCTAAATCCCGTTCTTAAGACTCCCCCCTATTTATTGCATATTGAGAAACATTCCAATCCCCCCCACCCCAATTATTAGTCCCACCACCCGCTATATTTGGCACAAAGAGTATTCTATTGTTATGGTAACATTACTAAGAAAAGATCATAAGACTGTGTCTTCTACGTGCCATATCAGTCATGGCTCTCCACAACTTCCTGTTCTTTGTAGCTCTTAGTAAGGTTTGTCCTTTTTCTATCCTTGTTCTGCCATCATTTACATAAGCTTACTAGCAGTAGAGCCCGGCATTGCCCGGGGATGTAACAGTAAGAGATAGATCAAGTATCAACCATCATAAAGACTGAAAAATAAAATTGACAAAGATTATTGTTTAAGGTTGACAGACATGCATGTCTTAATTAGTTTTTTTTTTGTTTTTTTTTTTTTTACAATTTGGTAAAACTCAAACAAAAACATTGTTTTCAATCGTTATGAGTCTACCGATTGAATAGAATTTTATTATAAACAATTGTCTTGTAAATGGAATTTTTAAAGCATTCTGAATGTGTAAAAATAAAAAAAAAGTGTGCAAGGCAATAAGAAACACTACCTGCCAAAAAATGTGAAGTTTTGTTGAAATCAGTTGAAAATGTAGGAAACCGATCCCATATATAAAGGAACACACACACACAAACAACCTGGGTTTTATAATAAAAGTATAACTCGATATGAGTTGTCTCCCTTTCATTCTCGAAAAAGCGATGACTCTTAACCGTGTTTTCAAATTGATTTTGTTCAAAAGCAATTGTTTTTACAATTTTTGGCACTGTCTGAACCACCGCAAGGTAATTTTACGTAGTCCTGTGAAGTTTTGTTGAAATCAGTTGGAAAATGTAGGAAATCCGATCCCATATATAAATGAACACACACACACAACCTGGGTTTTATAATAAGTATGATTAGGTGTGTTATTCACTACTTTCTTCTATCGTTGCCGTCATTCTATGAGGGTTAAATATTCCAAACCTTCTTTCATTATTAGAAATTTCAACTCTTTCTTTTTGTTACTAAGTATGAAGTTATATTGGATTTTACAGAATAGCTATTCATTTTTGTCTTTTTACTGAAAGGTTAAAATATTCTTTTCTAGAGCACAAATACTGATTCAGCCTAAGGTGGGTGGAGTTGAAAATCCCATGTCTAAATCTGTCAGACTGTTTTTGAGTTATCCTTCAAACATACTCACAAAGGAATAATGGTAATGTTCAGTATTAGTTGTTTCCTTATAAGGAAAAATTCAGTATTCATTGCCAGTGCAGCCAATGTTACTTTCAGTTGAAATTTATAAAATCTTTCTAAAGAAATAATAGATTTTTATTTATTAATCCGATATATTTTTATCACTTTATTTTTAGTGGATACCCATATTTGTGTGAAAAAAAAAATACTGTCTAAAATGAATGGCGCATCTACTCAAATATGAATATCCCCTAAAAATATCCCCATATAAAGTAATAAAAATCTTCCTTTTAAAACTTTATTTTTTTCAGAAAAATATTTTTCTCAAGTTCAGTAGCTGTTAGTGCTCTTTCCAGTATTGACAGAGGTTTTGTTCCTAACATTTTCTTTGAGGTAATGCAGAATGTCAGCCTCTTAATTATGTCATCATTATCTCTTGGAGTTACCTGTGCAATCCATTTTAGTTGTTGCTGCTGTTGAAAGTTTTCAAGTGATGCGGTTTCTGTTGTTTTATACAAGTTTTGTGGTTCTCGTATGCCAGTCAATAATATTCAAGGAAGGATGGGCTTACAGTTACATCATGCTGGAAATACCAGTTCTTGTTTGATCATTGAAGTTAAGCATTGTTGAGCCTAGTCAGTACTTGGGTCAGGGACTGCTTGAGAACAGCACATACCGTAAACAACCTCCTACAACTGGAAATATATTTTGGCTATAAATAACCGACAAAGCATTGATAAGCCATAAAAAAAACAATCAAAAAAGAGTGGTTCTCATTAAGACATTCAAATTTAATTTGCTCAAAGCCATTTTTAACCATTGATCTGAGAAAGTGGTTATATACTACTGACAGCTTAAATATTTCTGAATGAGTTTGGAGCCTGCCATGCATGACATCCATACGAAGGTTTCAATCTGACGAGGCTTTTTAGTAACATTACTCTAGTTACAGTAGACTAATACAACATGCTATGCCAGTTTCTGGTTATAAATTAATATGCACAAGGAACCTGTTTAACATTCTATTAATAAACTTTGTATCGATTATCTTTTAAATCTTTCCATGAAAGTAGTTTTTCTTTTCACTCCCTGAGATTTAGTTTAGATATATATATATATGTCTTTGTAACACACATACTTCATCAGTAGTCAGACTAGAAATTATATCACTCAACTGTTGCTGACTTAGAGAGGACATATTATAATAAGTCAGGAACAATGAAATCATTGGGAAGACATTTAAACTTCTTAATATGTCAAGAATAACAAATAAGACTTAATTTTAAATAATATTATTCATTAAAGCATCTCTGTCTTACTTTATATATATATATATATATATATATATATATATATATATATATATATATATATATATATATATACACACACAGGCACATATGTGTCCTGGGTAAGACGATAAACTATATCTGACAGCAAGGCCTCTGATCAGGAGATTTTGAGGAGCATAGAAGCACTTCTTAATTCTTAATTCAAGTTGGATTTGGTCGAGATCAAAACAAGCAAATAGAATGCGCGCAACATCAATGACCTAATATGCGCAAGTGAGATATTTGCGTGGTCGTCTATAACGACTTTTACGAGCGCGTCAATAACAGCAAACGCGTTCAAGAAACTTTCATTGCATATAGATTTTACTTAAAGGAACAATTAGTTAGCTTATCTTCATACCCTGCCTGGTGGCAAACGCTGCTGGTGGTGCTAGAGGTGGCGGTCCCGCCATAGCCACCGAAACCGTGAGATCACCCCTGGTCGGCGGCTGATGAAGACAGGGTATCACACGTGCTAACACACGTTGTATGTTAAAAAAAAAAAAAAAAAAAAATGCACATAACCGAATATAATGAACCCAATTGGAATTGTAACACAACTCTCTGATTTTCATTTCCGAGCCATTATCCATTATACAACCTGCATATCCTAGCTTACAGTATCTGGTATTCCAAGCAGTCACCCATCTAGGTACTGACCAGGCTCCTGTGTCATGACTTTGGGGATTGTATGGGAATCAGTGTTTCAACATGATGTGGGCATAAGCTATACCCTGAAGGAAAACAGCTCATAGAAGATGAAACAACTAAACAGAAGTCTTTCAATCATTATTAGTCTGTGATTATAAAACAAATTTTTAAAATCTTATATAAATTCACATAATGCTGAATTTTGTCTATGTCTACCATCTTATATCTGTATAGCAAAACAGCTCGGTCTGTAGCACTAACATACAAAGAAATTGCTATCAGTCTTATGTATATATATATATATATATATTTGGGCAGCAATTTCATCAAAAATGACTGATAAGGTGCAGGTAATGGTTGCGTTTTTTATATAATTTTGCATGTGTTCATATAATTTTTTCATTTCAAGACATAAATCATATAAAAATAAATAAAACATTCCTATGATTCTAGATACATACATAAAATATATTCAATTAAAAGTAAACTAAATTTCATCCTTGATAAAGGCTAAAAATATATCCAAAAGCACTTGGAAAATATTCGAACAATTTTATGTCCTGAAAAGAAAAATTATATGACCACATGAGAACTTATATAAAAGAAACTCAACCACCTCACCTTGTCAGTCATTTTCAACAAAACATATATATATATATATATATATATATATATATATATATATATATATATATATATATATATATATATAAACTAAGAAATGAAGTTTACTAAATAAGTGGTAACATTTAAATACCATAACAATTAATAAGCATATTTTTAATATTTTTTCTCTGATCTATTTTGAATACAAATTTTAAAATTATTCATATATCAGCAGTATTTCCATTAATAAAGCCCTATTTTTAAATTTGTTATTTTTCTATAGAAATAATTTATATCTACCTTTTCAAAATTCAGTGGTAAATTAGAAAACTTAGAGCATTCATAGTAAGCATTCTTGTTATCTGCTATTTCACATTACACATTAGTCCAATAGGAACCAAAAAGAATTTTAGGGAATTATTTAACTAAATCAAATAAATCTTTTTAATTAGATTTTCTGAAAACTACCAAATTATTTAGGAATACTAAAGAGACAAAGACAAAACCAGTAACAAGAAATTAGTACATTCTGATTGATTCATTCATTTTTTATGGCTTATCAACCCTTTGCAGATTATTTATGGCCAGAATATATTTTTAGATTTTTTTTTTTTAAGATAATAATGATGTAGTGATGCAACAAAGTTCCAACTCCAGTAAGGTTCATTATATTCACTTATATCCAAATACCCTTGAGAAAGGTATGAATCCACTTCTACCCCCAGCTATGGGTTAATTAGTAGGACTTGTACCAATAGATAGTTATCTCCCCAAAGAATCTTACAGCCTGAAATTTTTCTAGTTTTAGAATAGCCTGCAAAAAGTTGATAAGCCATAAAAAATAAATCAATCTCATCAATTTATATGCAGCTATGTCCATAGAAGAAAATCCAAGTCAATCTAGTGAACTTTAAAAAAATAGATCTTACTGTAAATGTTGTTTATACACAAATTTCTCAGACAACTTAATTTTGTTCTGTTTGTAGGACATGTTAGAGAGGCAAAGACAAAAGCAATAAAAAGAAATTAGTACATTCTGATTGATGGATTCATTTTTTACAGTTTATCAACCCTTTGCAGGTTATTTAAAGCCAGAAAATATTTTTAGATTGTGATTTTTTTTTTTTTTTTTTTTGAGATAATGATTTAGTGGTACAAGTCTTAATAATTAACCCATAGCTAGGGAGAGAATAGGTGGATTCATACCCTTTCCCAAGGGTAATCTGCATGTAAGTGATTATAACAAATCCAACACAAAGATTAACAATTCTGAACCATTATCCATCATACCACCCGCATGTCTCAGTTTACAGCACCTGGTATTCCCAAGCAACCATCCGTCTAGGTTCGACATTACTTAACTTCGTCAATGTGATATATCCGTAATGATGGTACTTTCTGTTATTAATTAGATAAGAAATAATTACAAAAAAATGAAACGTAAATAAAAATACTGTATTAAAATGATAAAAAAAACTTGATGAAACAAGTTGTTTCATTTTATTTGCTACTTAAATGAGTTTGTGTTACAGATGGCAAAAGGGAATTGGCAAACCGAGTTCAGATTTCAGGCAAGTCTTTTGCATTCAGTTTTGCACAAATGATCATGAGCCATCTCTACTCCCCCCTCCCCACCGTTAATGGTTAAATAACAGGGTAGACTGAGTTCTCTAGTCTTGAGTTGCAATCAGTCTAGGAGGAACACAAGCCTGAATTCAAAACCAGCCTGAAGCGGGATGTCGGTTATTCTGCAACAGAGATTAGCGAGCTTCCTTATCAGACAGTCTTACTCGGATATGAGCAGCTAGCTATATGTCATATACAAAAATAATTTCTTATTTCAAAAATTCTATTATGAATAATGTTCATAGTCCTCATGCTGAGCAACTAACACTGCTGACAAGTCATTTCAGGTGCTCCAGCAATGAAGGAACCCAATTCTGATTGTGGAACTGATAATTTAAAAAAAATTTATTTTGCACTTTCAGATGCAGCTTCGTTTTGATGGTGTGATAGGCTTTCCAGGAGGTTTGGTTGATAATGGGGAAGGTCCTATTGAAGCTGTTAATCGTGAACTTTTGGAAGAAGCTGGGATCAGCAATGACAAATGCCAAATAAAAGCATCTGATCATTTGATTTCACATTATCATAAGCCCAAAAATTTGGTACTTCACTTTTTTACCAAAGAGGTTAGTCCCAAGGAATTCCAAGCAATTGAAAAGGGTGTCATGGAAGCTGAGGATTATGGTGTAGAGGTAAGTTTATCAATTCTGAATCTTCACTGCAAAGCAACAAATAACTTTTATTTCACAGTGTAAACAACTGTAAAACGAAAGCAACCATGCTTAATTAAAGCCTATGTGTTACATAAAAAAACATCCAAACACTTTTGGCATCCTGGGTAAGCCAAAAAACTACATCGGCATCTCGGGTAAGCCGATAAACCACATTCACGTCCTGGGTAAGACAATAAACCACGTCTGCATCCCGGGTAAAACAATAAACTATGTCCAACAGCAAGGTCTCTGATCAGAAGGTTTTAAGGAGCATGGAACCACCTCTTAATTGCTGGTGTTCTCAGGTCCACCCTGACCCGGGGTGGTAGCATCTGTTAGGGTCCCAGCTATGAGCAAATAGTTAACCCCCAAACTGGGGTCAAAACACTATGAAAGTGTAAAAACAGATCTTAATACCCGAAATACTTTGTAAAAAATTATTGCCAGCAATACATTTTCTAAAAAAAAAAAATAACCAGCAATACATATTTGGAGGAAAATTATTACCAGAAATAGATTTTTGAAGACAAAAAATATTACCAGAAATAGGTTTTTGAAAAAAATATTACCAACAATAGAAATTTTGTCAGCATTAAATAACCCATTATGGTTGATATGCCATAAAACAAACCAAACCAAACCAAACGCTTTTATACTAAACTAGCAGTAGAGCTCAGTGTTGCCCGGAGACCTAACAGTAAAAGATAGATCAAGTATTGACCATCATAAAGACTGAAAAATAAAATTGACAAAGATTATTGTTTAAGGTTGATGGACATAAACATCTTAATTAGTTTTTTTTTTTTTACGAATTGGTCAAACCCAAACTCAAACAAAAACATTGTTTTCAATCGTTATGAGTCTACCGATTGAATAAAATTTCATTATAAACAATTGTCTTGTAAATGGAATTTTTAAAGCATTCTGAATGTAAAAATAAAGAAAAAAGTGTGCAAGACAATAAGAAACACTACCTGCCAAAAAAAAAAAAAGTGAAGTTTTGTTGAAATCAGTTGAAAAATGTAGGAAATCCGATCCCATATATAAACGAACACATACACACACACACACACAAACAACCAACCTGGGTTTTATAATAAGTATAACTCGATATTAATAAGTATAACTTGATATGAGGTGTCCCCCTTTCATTAATGCCTCTTAATCATGTTTTCAAATTGATTTTGTGCAAAAACAATTGTGTTTTTCCAATTTTTGGCGATGTCAGAACCACCGCAAGGTAATTTTACGTAGTCCTGTCAAGTTTTGTTGAAATCGGTTGAAAAATGTAGGAAATCCAATATATAAACGTACAGACACACACACACAATCTGCGTTTTATAATAAGTAAGATTTACTAAACTTTCTGTTATAAGATGGTTTTATGAATTAGTTATACTTTTAATGAGCTTTCAGGTCTGCAGAATAGACCAAGGCCTTGATTGCTAGTTTTCAATGTAGGTAGATAAAGAGATGTATCTAGGGTGTGATTAGTGGGGCATGTGTCATGGGAACCTCTTGTTTTCGTTTGACATAATGCTATCAAACAAATAATTTGTAGTCTAATATTTATCAATTAAGCATTCAACTCTAAATTATCTCATCCTGAGTATAACAATAAGCTACATCCAACAGTAAGGATCAGGAGATTGGAGGTTTCAAGGAGTGTGGAACCACCTCTTAATTGTCATTGTTCACAGTTCCACACTGACTTGGGGTGGTAGCACATGTTAGGGTCTCAGCTATGAGCAAATCAGGGACTCCAGAACTGGGTCAAAACATTATGAAAGTATAAAAATAGATTTTTGCAGTAAAAATACCAGCAATGCATTCTTGGAAAAGGAAGAGAAATATTACCAGCAATACATTTTTTTAAAGCAAATTTACCAAAGCTCCCAAGAAATTTAAATTTCAGGATTAAATGACCCATAAGGAGTTGATATGCCATTAACCAAACCAAATCTGAAGAAAACTTCAGAATGTCCAAGTGAGAGATAGACAATTCTTAAATAGGAAAATTTAGCTTTGCTTTACTGTGATAAGTTTCTGTAGCCTAATTGGTAAAACACTCATTGTTTGAATGTGGTGTCCTTGATGAAAAACGGGGAATACATGCTTGATTCCTGTTGGAAGATACATTTTCTTTTGTAGACCTTCTCAATTTCAGTGCTCCATAGACATCATTGATTCGATTTTTTTACAGCTAATCAACCTTTCGCCCCTATTTAAAGCCAGAAAATATTTTTAGATTGCAAGATTTTATTTTTGAGATAATGGCTTAATGATTACTAATTAACCCACAGCTAAAATCGAAACTCTAGAACAGTATAAAAATACTCTTTTATAGAAAAATGACCAGTAATACATTTTATAGTAAAACTGAAGACATGGCATACGTTGTCAAAAAAAAAACAATTTGCTATGAATAATCTCCTTTCTTGTCAGGAGAAACAAGTTTTCATTCCTTGATTGATTTAGTATGATTATTTGATAACAAAAAGGCAGCTGAGTAATTATAATTTAATTATGAAATAATGTCATTCCTTTGAAGTAATTATAAAGTTTGAATTTTCAAATTTAGATTTTGACATTAAATAACCCATTCAGGTTGATATGCCGCTAAACAAAAACAACCAAACCAAACATTTATTGAGCTTTCACAGAAAGTTTAATAAAAGAAAACTTTATCAAAGTTGGGTTGGTTAACTTAACAATATTTCAAACTTTGTTCGCTTATTTAATATTGAATAAACAATTGTCATGTTTCCACTAGCCAGAAAGATAGATATAGGCACACTTTAAAGCAGTCATGGGTTCAATTATCCAGCTTACACATAGTTCTGGTTTTACATTTGCGTCAAAAATCTAGACACGGCTCCAGTTAACACGAGAGTGAAAAGGCTAGTCACGGGTCCAGTTAACACAAGAGCAAAAAGGCAAGATACAGGTCCAATTAACGCGAGAGCGAAAAGGTGAGACACAGGTCAGCTTCATATTTAAATCCTGTATGTGCAGGTGGTGTAATGGATAATAGTTTGGAATGAGAAATCAGAGAGCACAGTTTCAATTCCAGTTGGGCTAGTTACATTCCCTTACGGGCAAATACCCTTAGGGTAGTTATGATTTTATTTCCCCCTCAGCTATAGGTTAAACAGTAGGAATTATACCTGGAAAAAAACCATTATTATCAAAACAGTTATTGATACAAGATTCACTTACAAAATCAAAAAGAATTATTCTTACAATCCAAAATATGTTTCAGCTTCAAAACATAAAAAATAAAATGGTAATCTTTCCTTTGTTTATTATGAAATTTTTCTGTTACTTAATACTTTTATATTATTTACATTGTCCAGACTATTGTCCTCATCTTTGTTGCCATATTCATGACATTTCAGCCATTGAACACTCCAGCCTTCTTCAGATGATTATAATTTCGTCCACCAGGGTAGATTGTTCTAGTTCCACGTGCCATGCCTCTTCCAGATGTCTCAGTATCAGTTATCTTTCTTTAACTCTTTTTGTTCACCTCAGTTGTAACCAGGTATTGAACTCACAAGTTTTTGTGTCAAGTCACTGGATTCAACCAATTATCCACTGGGCCATGTTTCCAATCACCTGAAGAAGGCCAAAGCATACATCAGTCGAAACATCATGAATATGGCATCGAAAATGTGGACTACAGCATGAACAATGTAAATAATTACAATAGCTCATCTTAGAAATATAAACAGATCCTGAAGAAGGCCACTGCATACAACAGCCGTAACATTGTGAATATGGTAACGAAGATGAGGACAGCAGTCTAAACAATGTAAATAATTACAATACCTCCTCTCAGAAATGTAGACAGATACTTAATATTTTGCTTAGCTTTTGAAAGACACCTTTCACTATTCCAATGTGCCTTTGGATTATTTCAATGTTGTATTTTTCATCCTGTTAAAACACTTTGTCAATATTTAAATTTTGTACTTAATTTTGGTGTGTCTAATTCTGACTTAGTTTACAGTAAGCAGACCCCTATTTGTAAACCAATATCATTTTTCACTGTTTTAAGAAAAAAACAATTTTTTTTTTTTAAAGCTGGTTATTAATTTAACCTTTGTAAAATTTAATTTTTCGGGGGTCTTCATTTTTTTTTAAGATTTTTAAAGACAACCAAAATTTTCTATTGATAATCCCCGTAACTTAACCAAGGAATTTATTAACAAATATACAACAAATATTTAAATCTGCTTGAAGGATATGAAAATAGTTTGTTTTTTTTTCTTTTTTTATGACTAAGTTTGTACTAATTTCATACAATTAAAACTATAATTAAAATTTCAAAGAAAATATTTAAATTTATTTTGAATATTATAATACATTTTAAATAATTTTTTTTTTTTTTTTTTTAGACAATGCTTGTTACCTAATAGTTTTTTTTTTATGTATTGCAGACGTGTGGAATCATCCAGCCACCCCTGTACACAATGGGTGATGGAATCCGAGGTCTACCTGCCTTTCTCAGCAACAAATTCTGTGGAAACGCCCGACAACAACTCTTATATGCTCTTCAAACTTGCAAAATCCTTGAAGGAAAAGAAATTGACAAAGCTCTCCTTGCAAGTCAAAGCTTACTGAAATAAGACTTTAGTGGGGTCTGCTATTTAATCAGTGGGCTTTGTGGGGATACAACTCGTTTTTTGTTTTTATGTTTTAGAAATTGGGACCATTTCATTTATCTATTTTTGGGGCTATATGGTAATGGTAATATTAGCCGTTTCCTTACAAGGAATCATTTGGCATTCATTGACTGTGCAGCTCGTACTGCTTTCAATTTAAATTTATAAAATCTTTCCCTTAAAACACTTTTTTTTGGAGGAAAACTGGTTTCTTAAGTTCAGTATTTACATATCTTTCCAGTATTGATGGGAGTTTCCTTCATAACCTTTTAGCTGAAGTAGTGTCGTCAACATCTTTGTTATGTCATTATTTCCTCTTTGAGTTACACATGCCGTCCATTTTTGTTATTGAAAGTTTTTTTAGTTGTGATTCTGTAGCGCCAAGTCACAATGTTTGAAGAAGGATGGCTTTTGCCAACCCCAACAGGCTTTACTTTCTCAAAGCCATTTTTTAACAATTGATCTGAGAAAGAGGTTGTATACGGCTGACAGTTTAGATATTTCTGAACATGTTGGATACCATGCATGGCATCTATATGGAAGACTATCAGATGATGCTATTTAAGAACACAACTTGTGCTTTCTGGTTAACGTTTTGGTTTTGCAGCAATTTGCGGTATTGTGTGAAACTACATCTGGCACAGCCTATTCTCTGTTCAATTTCCTTTACTCCTATACTATATATATTAGAACTGATCCATGCACCAAGTTATTTGAGATGTTTAGTATTTGCTAATTCCTGAATTTTTAAGATGGAATGAAAGCAGTGATCACACATACTCTGAATCCAATTCCAGATTAGAAGTTTCTGTTTAGAAAAGATTAATCTTTAGCCCTATTTCTTGGAATACTTTATAGAGGATGTTTATTTTCTGTTTAAGATCATTTTTATTCTAAATATCAATACCTACATCATCGGCTTATCTCCTTTCATCATCAGTCCATCTGCCTGAGGAAAAGCAGCATCATTGTCTTCTATTGCGAGAATTGTTTGGGATGTGGTATGGCATGCATAAATGATCAGTGCTCATCTCTTCACGAGACCATTCTGACCACAACTATGAATGCCTGTGTCATCAGTATAGCCCACTTCACCATTAATACACTGACCCCTACAGGGTAAACAGTGATTTTGTTTTTTCCTTGCAGTTAACATTTGGGATGAAATGATTAAATGATCAGTGCCTATCTCTTCACATCTGTGCTTGTAAATGCACAGGGTATAGTCATTCAGGTTTTCATTTCCTCCTTGTCATACTATTGATGTGGTTTGATATGTTTCCATATTGGCCTTCTTGCCAGACGTGAAAGATTTTGTAAACCAATAAAGTCCCTGTATTCAATTGTTGTGTTCAGTAGATCTGGTGTTTGGAAGTTTGTTTCTAATGGATGAGAAGAGGAAGTCTCTATTTATTATGCTTCGGTGAGATTGACGTAGCAGGTATACAATTTCCGTTTGGATAGTTGGATATAAGCTATGAAATTTTCATTATCATCTTTATTATCTATCATAAAATTTAATTTTTACGCTTTCTAGCAATGAGAGAAATGCATAAAAATTCAAAAGGAAAATTCAGCTACATGGATTTTGAACTTTAACCACAACCCTGTAATCGATTAGGGTTGTTGGTCCACCACAGATACTGCAGCCATAGGTCCTGGGGCATGTCTCGGGTAAGCCCGTACCTCTTCAGACTAGTTTTTGAATTCAGTTTTCCTTCTAGTGTGTTGACCTATCAAGGCTAGAGATCCTAGTCTGCTCTATTATTTACAGGGATTTGAATTCAAGAGTTTTACTTAAACTAAGCAAGAAAACCCAGTCAGCTCTGCTATTTAACCTATAGCTGTGGAAAAATGGTTTCATGCCTTTTTCAAGTCAGTGGTTAGTAAACAAAACAATTTGAATTTAAATTTAGTACATTGATTCCATTTTCTACTCTAATAACCATTATGCCACCACAATTTTAAACATAATTTGCATCATATGCTTTTGATACTAGAACATGTGGCTAAGCTTTTATATCTATAAGGGGTTTAAATAGACATTTATAGAAAAAAAATCATTACTGAAAAAAATGAACATAAATTAATCTTTTAGAGTATTCTTAAAAATTAAAATGCTCTTCCCCAGTAAATGTTAATTTTTTTTTTTTTAACATTAGTATTTTTTAATATTGTAATATTGTTGTTGCCCTAACTAATAAAAACACATGACCCAATCTCTCATATATAATATCAAATTTTGTTTGACCCCTCATCCAAACATGGACACCCTTGCATGTGCTTTAGGAGTGTTTCTTCTCCCTAGGGTGGGTGCTTATATATCCATCTGTCACTCAGTTCTTTGCAGCATATACAAGTGTCAACATGTCAGAGCAGCTGTGGGTGAATTGCAGATCTCTCCACTCGGCCAGAAGGTCATCTCTCAGGTCACCTCAACACTGGACTTCTCTGAAGGACACTGTGCAAAGTAAATTCTGGCATGTGAGCTCAGTAATGACTACAATATTCTTCTTGCCATCAAGGGAGATAATTATGGCTGCATAAACACCATTCCACATATTCTCTTTTTCAAATATGGAAGGTGAGTGCTGAAAAGTTACCAAATTAAAAAATATGACCAGATTTTTTATTTATTTTTTTATTTTAAATGGGCCAAAAATTTTACAGTACCCCACATAGAAATTGGTTTAACATATTTTAATGCTGTTTATTATATTATTGCTGTCTGGTTCAGATTAAAATCCTGTGGCAAACTTTCTCGTGACTAAATATTATAAGTCTTTCAAGATAAGAGAATATGATCTATAACTTTCTATATATCAGAACAATGTTAGGAAAATGAATAACAATGTCGAGAAATTCTATATAATGTGTTTTGTCATATTTTTTTTTATTGATGGAATTATTTATGTGTAGGTAGGATGGAGATATAAAAATGTAAGTACTTAACTTAGGTAATTGGAATTTTGAACCAAACCCTTATTTCACCCACCGGTGTAGATTGTTCTAGTTCCGCCTGCCATGCCTCTTCCAGATATCTCGGTTATTTCCCTTTAATTGAACTCTCCAAGTTTTTTGGTTCACCACTGCTGTGGCTTGGTATTGCACTCATAACTCTTTGGGTATAATCACTGGATATAACCAACATTTTTATCGGTGAATGAAATAAAGAGTTTGGTTTGAAATACCAATCACCTGAAGAAGGCAAGAGCGTACAACAGCCAATATGTTGTGATATTGCAATTAAGATGAGGATAACAGTCCAAGTAATGTAAATAATGCAAGACAAAAAAAAATACACAAAGATAAGTGTCTGTTATAATTATGTACAATTTATATCTTCCCCTCCTTTTCCTGAAAACATAATTCCATGAACAAAAATTTTACTTTAGTCCAACAAAGTCCTTCTTCAGGACAATATGTGTTGAACAGAATTTTTCCATTTTGTCATTTATTTGCCTAATTCTTCCAGGGTTATGATATTTTTGTTGGAATGATGGAGGTCACAATTTGATTATTATGTTAGGAAATCTTAGAAAGCTTTCATTTCTTTCTCCCTTGGAAAGACATTTGCAAAATCTTGGGTTGTCCAAAATGTTTGCTCAGTTTATTAAGTAAATTTTCTATGTAATAAGCAATCAAACCTTTTGGCCAATATGCTTTGCTATAACCAAAAACAATAATATTTTTGGCAGCAGGTAGGGTTAACTGCTCTGAGAAAGAACAAAAAAAAAAAGTGATATAAATATATATATATATATATAATATATATATATATATATATATATATATATATAATTATTGTTGTTTTTTTTTTTTTTTATAATTGTATATTTTTTTTTTTTTTTTTTTTTTGGGCACAGATTTTTTTTTTTGTTTTAGCTTTTAACTATGGCACTGTGATATTAATAAATTTTATTAAATAATTTCCTGAATCTTTTTGTAACTGCAATCAAGCATTTTTTTATTGAAATTTGTCAAGTATTAAAGTTTACACTCTTCGTCCACAACAGCAAATTGTTCCACAAGACAATGGCTTGTGGGTAATAGTGTTGCTTTGTGAATTTGATTACATAGTACTTGTGAGTTCAATTGTTGGGTCGACCATGGATTAAATTATTCAGTTCAGAATTCCCTGTAGGTTGCCCTGAAGAGGGAACAGAGGCTGAAACATATCAACAAAGATAAGTACAATAGAAATAGTGTAAATAATAAACTGTTTTTTTTTTTTGTTTTGTTAGGGAGCTCTGGAATAATGATAACTCCTCATCCCAGAAATTCAGGCAAAAAAATGAATTATTCTGACAACTGGGATTACTTCTTAAATATTTGCTGACAATGTGAAAAGGAATTACAATAGAACTACGGATAGCTATCACCTTTCTGTTCAAATCAAGGTGTATTGTTGATGGTGATCTTTACACACTGCAAAAACATTGCAAAGATTCTACACTATTCACAGACATATAAACAATATCCTCTTTAATTATTGTAAACCACTATATCGTACAAATGACAATAAAACTGGAGGCAGTATAAATTTGGTCCTACAGAAGGATGCTGAGAATTGCATGGACAAAGCAACTAAGTAAAAAGGAAATCCTAAAAAAATTGTTTGCAAAAAGAACCTCTTAAACTCAAAATCAAGTAGAGGCAGCCGAAGTATCTTGAACACAAATGAGAAAGGACTGTTTGGAGACCCTCACAGGTCATATCAAGGGCAAAAGAGATAGGGGAAGGCAGTGGGGGTTATCTACCTGACAAGCCTGTGTGAATGGATGGCAGAATGGGAGAGAAATGTTGCTAAGAAGAACATGAGGTAGGAAGCTATGGAGAGGTGTGATCATCAATATCTTGAAGGGACATGACAAAGAAGAGGAATGAGATTTTTAATCTGACATTAATTTACATTATATTTTGCAGGTATGGGCTTTTACATAATTTACTCAAACAAGTCTACTCAGAAAATATAAAGTTTATAGCAATAAGAAATGACCTTGGATAAAAAAACTAATTACTTAAATATCTTAGCTATGAGCAAATAGTGAACAAAAAAAAAACTGGGGTCAAAACACTATGAAAGTATAAATATACATTTTTATAGTTAAAATAACCAGTAATATATTATTAGAAAAGGAAAAAAAAAATTACTTACAATACATTTTTGAAAACAAAATTGCCAAAGTTCCCAAGAAAATTAAATTTTAGCATTAAATGATCCATAAGTAGTTGATATGCCATTAACCCAACCAAATCTAAAATGAACTGTTACAAGTTTTGGAAGGTCCCAATGAGAGAAATGCATTTCTTGAATAGAGAAATTTAGCTGTGCTTTGCTGTGATATCTTTTTGTAGCCTAATTGGTAAGGCATACATTAACTTGGATTTGGTATCCATGATGGAAAAAGGGGAATACATATTTGATTCCTGTTGAAAGGTACATTTTCTTTTGTAGGTCTTCTCAACTTCAGGGTCCTGTAGACATTATTGATTCATGTTTTTTTTACAGCTAATCAACCTTTCGGGCCCCTATTTAAAGCCAGGAAATATTTTTAAATTTTAAGAATTTTTTTTTTAGAGTTTAATGATACAGGTGTTAATAATTAGCTGGAGGTAGAAGAGGTAAATTCATACCTTTCTCAAAGATATTTGCACATATGTGAATATAACAAACCCAACTGTAATTGAAACTCAGTTCTCTGATTAAGAATACCAAGAGATTATCCATTACCCACACATCCAAGCTTACAGCATCTGGTATTCCTAAGTGGTCACCCATGTAGCTACTTACCAGGCTTGATGTTGCTTAACATTGGTGTTCATACAGGGACCTGTGTTTTAACATAATATGGCCATATGCTAGTAGACATTAATTTCAGTTTCAAAAACAAGGATGTCTCAAACACATGTATTCACTAAATATAATGTTTATAGTAACAAATTAAAATTCACCGTGTTTCTGTTTATACAATAATGGCATCCCAAATTTTCAGGAACTGGTTCTGTAAAGGCAGATAATCTTTAGAACCCTATTCTGCTTATTTTTTTTTTTTCAGTCTGAGAATGAATAATTTAATAGAAAACTTTTATATATTAAGATATTTCCAGATTGAAATTCTGTTCTCATCATATTTCTATTCAGAAGTATGTTGCTTTTTAACTCTAGTGTCATTAGCTGTCTTATGTTTTCTTAGCCACATTCAAACTTAATCACTGCAATTCCAAAGATCCAATGGAAGACCTTTCAACTTTATGAAGATTTGCCACATTTTTAAGTTCAAGACAATTTGTCAGAATAAATTAGGTTCATCACAGAAAACCCTTTGGGACTTAGAGGAGTGGTATTAATTTTATTTTTAGATTTTTACAATATTAATATTCGGCTATTAATATATAAGTCAACTGATGAAGCTTGATATGAACAACTTCTAAAAAAAAAAAAAATAAATGTTTCGCCGACCGAGCTTTGTGTAGTACCCTAAACACTTTGTCAGAATATTTCAAATTGCCACCCGGGTTGTTCACCAAATCTGAGTTAGTAATTGAACTGTATTTGGTGAAAAACCTGGGTTTCTGAAGAAGTGTTGAACAAAAAAAGATTCCTTTTAAAGAATGCTCTCCATCATTTTTAAAACTACACCCACATACACACACACACACACACACACACATATAATGCTAGTAGATAGGTTTTCCTATCTTCTGCTTCACACTACTTCTCAGTTTTTTGAACAGGAGTGGAGGTATATCTCTTTTTTTTCTTGTTTACAATTGGGTGCTCGGTTCCTTCTAAAGACTTGTTATTCTCTTTTACTCACAGTAAACCTTTTGTGTCTTAGTGGAATTGTTGCCTTGCTTGGTGCGAATTGATTAAAAAATATTCTTAAAATTTCTTCTGCTGTCAGTTAATCTTTGCACTAAGGTTTGCATTCTGTCCATGTTTTCCTCTTTTTTTTTTTTTTTTGTTTTTTTTTTTTGACTTCCGGCCTTTTGTATTGTCATGCATATCAGATACCTTTTTTCACAAAACCTATCCCCTTGTGCAACAAACATTTTATTGTCATTTGTACGATAGTATGGTGGTTTGCAGAAAGACTCCATTTTTGACTTCAAGTCAAGTGCTAATTGCCAGCAGTCCTCCTTATTCCTATAATGTCCTTTTCTTATCAGTTTATCTTCTTCATGTAACACCATTTTGACTGTAAAACTCTGCCCTATATATTTAGCGATTCTAGATAATAAAAAAAACAAAGAAGAATCTACAGTATCATTGATCCTGGCCTGACTTTTCAGCTTAAATTCTATCAAGGTTGGAAAGTGTGACTTGATCAACTCTAGCAAAAAAATATCGCAGTATTATTGCATTTTTTTTTTTTTTTTGGTCTATTTGGGCATAAGATAAAACTGATTTGTGTATTAGATAAAATGTTGTGCCAGACAGCCTTAACTAAAAAGTTGAAAATGCAAATGGAGCCTTTAAAAATATTTATTTACAGTAACTTTACTGGTTTCACAGTTTCGTGATTTTCAAAAGTTAAACTGAGATGAAGAGATGCCGTGGCCATGTATCACATCTAACTGGAGTTTGAGAATTCTTTCCGTTTTATGCAAAAATAGTGGATCACATGATCATCTGTTTAAAATACAATCTGGTTGGTTAATTATGATCATGTGATCAGACATAGGAATTTTTGAATCAAAAATTGATGATCATGAAATTTTGTTGTCAAAAATTGGCAGTGTCATGGTTCAGAGAGTGTAGCTAATGACAGCAAGGTGTTAAGTAGTTCACGTGTCATGAATTCTATTTTATTGAACCTTATTGGAGGAGGCATGGTGGAGTAATGGATAGCGGCTCAGACTGAGGAATCGGAGAGCCGAGTTTACATTCCAGTCAAATCCATTACATTCACTTACATGCTAATAGCCTTGGTATGAATCCTCTATGGGCAAATAGCAGGTCAGTCCGGGTTCTTCTGCAGAAAGAAATGGCAACATACTGCCTCGTCAGTCATGTGTCAAAAGATACATGATTGCCTAAGTGTGTATCACACATGGCGCATAACTGATTGACATTCCCAAAAAGGACGAGAATTTTAGTTGTCTGTGTAACAATACGATTCCTCACATATTCCTTTTAAGTCCACTTAATCATCTATCTTTCGTATGGGTTGTCTGTATGTTTTTAGAGTTATAGAGATGTTTTATTTTCTGAACACAGTCAGCACATTGTGGCCATGTTCGTAGTTAATATTATCAAGTGTTGGCTTTTTTCTTTTATTATTAGGGCTTCCATTATTTTTAATCTTTTTTACATGTGGACGACGTAATTATGTTTGTATTTTCTACGAGTATGTTTCGGATGGAGTCTGGTAAGTTTGCCTGTGTGTTTAAATGGATGCTAATAGAGCTGTGGTCATGTGACTGATGTAATTATTTATGAATTCAGTTTGATACACACATACACACAACCCATACACCCAATTAAAAAGTAAAAATAAAATCACTTTTGATAATGGCTAAAAGTATAGCCGAAAGCACACAAAACTATATAACATTTGGACAGTTTCTGTGTCCAGCAAAGAAAACACTTGTTTGAACGCAAGAAAAATTAACTAAAAAGCTTAACTGCAGTACCTAGTGTGTAGTCTTTAATCTCTCACACACACACACACACACACACATATATGTATATCAAGATTATTCAGTTTCACTTATAACCGAGTCGTAATCATTATCACACGAAAAGGCAGTTCTTATTTCAATGATAATTCCGTGGACTTATTCATTATTTTTCTCTGGGTTAAATGAGATTACACAGCAAACTATAAGAGCTATAAATTGACTTAACTACATGACACAATTTTTAACATAACAAGAACAGAAAGACATAAATCTTCGACATACCTGGCTTCCTTCAAACAATAACCTCTTTTATTTAATGATACAGTATTATCTACCATCTCTGCTTTTCACGACCACAGAAAATCTTATGCAATCATTTGCCTAAGCCAATAAAAAGATGATGCATTGTCATGTACAAGAAGTAAAAATAAAAAAAAAAATCAGTTTAAGATATGCAGTTGACACAATGTTGATAGCAGACACAAAATGGAAACAAGAACTGTTACGTAATATCAGTCCTCCTATATGGCAATGAATGCTGGACAATCTCCTCACAGAGAAAGAAGAGACTTGAAGCAACAGAAACAAAGAAAAAAGTACTGAACTGTTACGTAATGTCAGTCCTCCTATATGGCAGTTAATGCTGGACAATCTCCTCACAGATGAAGAAGGGACTTGAAGCAATAAAAACAAGAGAAGAGTGCTGAGCATTTTCGTAATATCAGTCCTCCTATATGGCAATGAATACTGCACAATCTTTTCACAGATGAAGAAGAGACTTGAAACAACAGAAATGTGGTTCTACTGTAGGATGCTGAGAATGCTATGGGTTGAACAGGTGAGCAGCAATGAAGTTTTAGAGAAAATGGAAATAAAAAGAACACTTAATATCAGGAAGCGACAGTTGAATTTTCTCAGTCATATAAGGAAAGAGGGCTTTGAAAATCTTATACAAGACAGATGGAAGGCAAGAGGGATACAGGAAAACAATGTATGACCTAGATGACTAGCTTGTTTAAATGTACGACAGAAGAGGGTTTAGGAGAGATAGCAAAATGGCAACGTTTACTAAGAGCTACAAAGGATAAGAAATTGTAGAGAGTCATGATGATAAACATCTTGATGGGACATTGTTTTAATCATTTTACCCCAATCATGGCAATAAAGCCACTAAGACTCAAGGGGGTTAATGAGTGTGAGAGAATATGAGAAAAAATATATTATTAAGGAGAGTGCACAATATAAGATCAAGAATTAAGTAGACAAAAGATAATGATTGATATTGCATTTAACTTGTTGAAGATCAAAATTGACTGGGTTAGAAGAACCCGTAAAAGAGTTCCATAGGCAAGAAGGGCGAAAGAATAAGCTGTTAGCATAGATCTTATGGTTTAATTTGACCATTTTAACTGTAAAATGAAACCTTGTGGCTTATTTAGTCAGTTAAGCACCATATGTGATACACATTTGGACCATCATGTCTCTTTCGATTCATGACTGTAGGCAGATTTTCCCACAGTAGTTTGCCATTTCTTTCTGCGGTAGACTGGTTGCCAACCAAGGCTAATGAACCCAGGATGTCTTGCTATTTAAACTATACAGTACTTAAATTCAGGTACCATAGAGGAAAGTAATATTTATTTTGAATAATGCAAAAATATGGCACAAGGCCAAAAGAGGTAACCGGGGAAGGCTGGTCTTCAATCAATCTTATCTTAAACTAAGCTAGCCATGATTACTGACCCAAGCATACTACAGTACTCCTTACACCAAAACAACACATTCTTACCATTCTTACTACAGCCACCGTAATACCTCACAGTCTCTATGCAGTCCTAAGTTGTTCCCCTATGTACAATTTGTCTGGTGTGGGGAGAATACAAATAACATCTAAAAATTAAACACCAGTGAATATTTACGAAGAATATAATTTATATACAAGAAACTAAACAAAATAGTGTTCGTAATATAAATCCCACACAATCTAGTATTGCGCTTAAATTCATAAAGTCTTGGTACCATAGAGGAATCCACAGAATCTATCTTACATATCCTTAAGTCTACCATTCGTTCATGCTTAGAATATTGCTGCTACATATACTCCAGTTCTCCTGCTATATATTTAAAGATTGTTGATAAAAATCCAAAGAAGAATGTCCAATGTTATTTGTCCTCACCTGGCATCTCAGCTTCAGTCATTTTCCTACCGCCGTAAAGTTGCTTCCCTGTGCCTTTTCTATTAATACTGTCATGGCAATTGTTCGGATAAGTTCTTCTTTGTGGTACCTAGACAATATGAATTTAAACGCAGTACTATCTACTGTCTCTTTGAGTTTTTTAATCGGTATCACCCCAAGCAAAGCAGTAATGCCACTAAAACACTATGTGTTACAGGGTGTGGAAGAATTAGGAGCTGAAACATTAATGATGAGCAAAAAGAGGAGAGAGTAAGCAGGTGATTAGTAGATAGCAATTAACATTGCATTTACTATTTTGCGTATCAAAGTTGGCTAGAAAGCATGGAGCTGGAAGGCATTCCACCAGTGAGAAATGTGAGAGAAGAAACTGTTAGCATAGAATTTACGGCTATATTTAGTTAGCGCAATTGTAAATGGATGAGATCTCGACGCCAGTCTAGTGCTGCACTTAAATTTAAAAAAAAAAAATCCAGGTACCATAGCGGATAGTCCATTCAAACAATTACCATAAAAGTATTTATAGAAAACATATAGAGAAGCAACCTTGTAGCAGTGGAAGGGAGTGGAGCTGAGCTGCCAGATCAGGACCAATAATATTGCTGATTCTTCTTTGGATTTTATCAAGGAGCTCAAGGTAAATAGCAGGGGCACCAGACCATATTTGGCATCAATATTCTAAGCACAGACGAATTGTAGACTTATAGATACTGAAGATAGGTTCTGGAGAGAAAAAAAAAATGGCTCGCCCGACACAGTGAACTGACTTTCTTATGAACTGACCTTGTAATACATTCAATATAATCTTTCCACTTCATATCTGCAGATAACGCGAGCTCGAGAAGGAGCAACAAGTCACATTCTGGAGGTCAGCATCAGCCATGCTGAGAGAAGGCAGGGAGGATTCTCTTAGATGATTAATTGAGAGGAGTCTAGTTTTAGAGGCTTTAAAATTAACAAGCCATCTTTTGCCAAAGTTAGCGACGGACTTGAGGTCATTTTGGACATCAGTTGCCATTTTGACCTTCTCAGACTGATAAGCTTTACTATCGAGGCAGGAGTAAATTGTGTCGTCAGCATAGATACAAAGTTGAAAGCTGAACGCAGGTCATTATTGAAAATTAAAACCGAGTAGGACCAAGAATGGAGCCCTGGGGGGACACCTACGTTAATACGAAAGGATCTAGACGAGTGGCCATTCAGGATAACTCTCATTTCACGATTTGATAATGTACTCTTCTATTGTTCTTGCTCTTTAATAATATTTCTAATTCTTTCACAGTCGATAACCCATTGCATTGGTCTCATCCCATCTGTTCATGACTGGGCTCACTTTCTACCAAATTAATACATATTAAAATTTATTTTGAGATCGCTTCTTGAGAGATTTCTATCACTCCTTTTTGTTTTAATCAGAGGAGTAGCTAAGTAGGCGGAGATTGATGGCAGTGTTGAACATTTAAAACATTTGCATGCCTCAATGCCTAAACATAAAAAAATGACGTCCAAGTTAAAAACAAATGACTCCACACCTTTAAATTTAGAATCAGGTTTATTTCAACCAGATGCAGATATATGGCATTGTTTGGTGATGATTTTTGTCATATTTCAGATACTGAGGGAGTAGGGGTCACTCGATAAAGTGTGCTTCTTCAACCTCTTAGTAGGAAAAATGATAAATGTTCCAGTTTTAAAATTGAAGTTTGACACTATAGATGAAAACAAATGACTATCTTAAGCATTCAGGCATACTAAGAAGGTCACAGAATGCACTGGGGGTGTGTCGGCGTAATTGTATCCCTCTGATTTGATTGTTTGAATATTGAATAACAAACAAAATTTTGTTTTTTTTGCATTAACTCATTATAATTTTGCTTGTACTTAACGCTACCATTACGCCTTGCCAATACCGCATAAATTATGGACGATTCCGGTTTGATCACGTGGAAAAACGGAAAAGACATATCAGAGATGCGATTTGTTTTACCTCTCCATGTCTTTTCTATAAATACTTTCATGGTAATTATTCAGATAAGCCCTTCACTATGATAACTAGATTATTTTAAATTTAAGCGCAGTTCTAGACTGACGTCAGGATCCCAGCATTTTACAGTTGAGCTGGCTAGATGCAACCGTAAGTTCTATGCTAACAGTTTCTTTTTTCGTAATTCTTGCTTGTGGAACTCTCTTCCGGCTCCATGCTTTCCAGCCAACTTTAATCTGTAAAAATCTAAATGCATTGCCAATTGCTATCTACTGTCCTTCTGATTACTCTCTTCTCTTTCCGCTTAGCATTATTGTTTCTGTTCCTAATTCTTCTACACTCTGCAACCCCTTGTATCTTAGTGGCTTTATTGCCTTGCAGGGAAGTGATACCGATTTTAAAAAATATTTTTTATCTTTTATTTGTTTTAATCTCCAACAGCCAGATCAGCCTGAAAATGGAGTTCTGTTGCCATACATGGGCAGGAGTTACACAGCCTTTACTTTACAGTCTCAATAGAGTCCAAAAGTGTTTCCTCGTCCTTGTGGGTGATGAATTATCTTCCACACTGCAACTCATTTCTCACAAATGAAACGTCACAAGTCTCCTGCTTCTCTATTGCTATTTTTCAATCATTCCACCCCAAGCAAGGCAAGAAAGCCACTAAGGCACAAGGGGGTTACAGAGTGTTAGAGAATTAAAAAAAAAAAAAAACACTATTCAGGACGGAGAACATTAAAACAACAATAATTAAGAACATAGGTGTTGGGGCGCACCCACCTTCTGAGGAGAATGGACTGATCTCTCTATAATATAGGTCAGTGCTAGAGAGATCAGGGGAGTTAAGGAGATCATAGAGATCAGGTGACCATTGCACTTCCGTCTCTCGACCGGAAGATACCGTTAGACTGTAGACTCTTGGTAATTGTTACTACTAACCTGCGTTCGTTATTACTAATCACTCTGTTAAATACCTCTTCAAATATACCAGTATTTTCCCCTACATCTGTGCTTGTCTTTATTTAAATACACACACGCGGGAACACTCCCAACAACTCAACAATAGGGGATAACGATTGACATTGCATTTAAATTTTTGAAGATCAAAGTTGACTGGGAAGCAAGAAGCAGGAAGAGAGTTCCACAAGCAAGAGGTGTGAAAGAAGAAACTGTTAGCATAGAACTTACGGTTCTATGGAAAGTGTTCATACTAACTACATTCCTTCCTTCTATCAGTTCTAACCTTCACAGCTAAAACCCGCCATGACACGCACATTTTAGCGAACTACCCTCATTCCCTTTGTATTACATTAGTGAGATGAAATTTCTACTTGAGCAGCTTCTCACCAACCACTGCTTTGTGGAACCGACTCCCAAGAGAATGCTTCTCTTATCACTTAACCTGTTCAAGTGCAAGATTAACCGCATATTTGCATAAACTTTGCATCTTATTGTGTAACACTCTACTTAGAGTGGTTCTCGGGCCTTGTACAGAGTGAATATCATTGTAAAAAAAATCTGTCCTTTGTAGTTCTTATTAAATTTTTGTCTCTTTGTTGTCTCTCCTAAACCCTGTCCTGCCAACCATTTACACAAGCTCGTTAGGTACGATATGCGCTGTTTTTCTCTGTCCCTCTCGCCTTCAATCTATCCTGTGAGTATCAAATTTTCCAAGCTCTCTTTCCTCATTATGTGACCGAGCTGTTTCAGCTATCTCTTCCTGATGTTAAGTGTAAATGTCCTTTTTTTTCGTCTTTGTTCACACGTTCTGTCCATTGCATTCCCAGCATCTTTCTGTAGAACCACATTCATGTTGCTTCAAGTCTCTTCTTCATCTTTGAGGAGATTGTCCAGTATTCACTGCCATATAGGAGGACTGATATTACGTAACAGTTCAGTACTTTTTCTTTGTTTCTGTTGCTTCAAGTCTCTTCTTCATCTGTGAGGATATTGTCCAGCATTCACTTCCATATAGGAGGACTGATATTACGTAACAGTTCAGTACTCTTTTCTTTGTTTCTTTTCTTCATATCTCTTCTTCATCTGTGAGGAGATTATCCAGCATTCACTGCCATATAGAAGGACTGATATTACGTAACATTTCAGTACTCTTTTCTTTGTTTCTGTTGCTTCAAGTCTCTTCTTCATCTGCGAGGAGATTGTCCAACATTCACTGCCATATAGGAGGACTGATATTACGTAACAGTTCAGTACTTTTTCTTTGTTTCTGTTGCTTCAAGTCTCTTCTTCATCTGTGAGGATATTGTCCAGTATTCACTGCCATATAGGATGGCTGAAATTGCCTAACAATTCAATAGTGCTTTCTTTGTTTCTAATGAAATTTTCTATTTCTTAATACTTTGCTTAGATTTGGATGGCGTCTATTCCAATGCGCCTTCGGATAATATATCTATATAAATAAAGCGCAGTGTGTCCGTCCGTCCATTTTTTGATCTCGGCGAATCACAAACAACCTGAAATAGCAGAAACTACTGTAGTTACATGCGATTAAATATTAAATAAATAACTCATTTAAAGTTAAATTTAAATATCGAACAGAGTGAAAAGTTTAAAAATTAATTCTTTATTTAAAGGTTAACTTTAATTTTGCTTTTCGTCGCAGTTGCAATTGATATCGTCCAATTAAAAGGTAATTAAATCTTAAGTGGAACATGGTAATTTGCTGACATGTTTCTTTTATCTTTTTATCAGGCATACTGTGACGCATTCGAAATAAGAGTGACTTTATGTGAAGGGGTCATAAAAAATGTTGATTTTAAAAGAAAAGAAAAACTGCGCACAAAATAAATGTAAACAAACTACGGAAATCGCTTGTGTATACGAAGAAAGATTATGCCGAATTAAGGTGTCAAATAAAGATAAAATAATGTTATTATTTTAAATTCTTATAACTTTTACGTATATAGGACGAGGAAGGTAAAAGCCCGAAGGCCCAAAAGCCATTCATGAAAGCTAGCCTAAAGTCCGCCCAAAGGCGGCTTCTAGACTAGTAAATTAATATTTCTCTATATTTCGGAGATGAGGTATTTTAACTATTTAGACTATTTACGTCGTTCGGACTTTTGTCCTCCTTTTTATTGCTATATTCATGACGTTTCGGCCGTTGTACGCTCTGACCTTCTTCAAGAAAGATGTTGGCAATAAAGATGAGGACAATAGACTGAATGATATAAATAGTGTATATAGTATGAAATTAATATCTCAGCCAAAAACCTGGCCCCTTTTTTTTTTCTGCCCTCGTTATTTTAATCACTAACAACGTTTGCATTCTTTACGTTGGAATAACTTTAATTGCAGTCAGTCATTGAACTGATTTCTACTTCATGGCAACAGAGTGAGGTTTAGACTTTCAGTGAACCAATCAAAAACTGATCTACATATTCAGTCGACCATACAAGAGGAATGTTATTATTGTTGAAGGATGACATCATAGGCAGACGCTCTATCCATCCGTTTCAAATATGAATACGATTTAACATCCTGCTATTTAACTAATGTAAAATACGACAATTTATTCATTGCACCCTGTAGTCACAAAAATATATATATGTGTGTGTGTGTGTGTGTGTATTTAGGTAGTAATCCTTCTTTCATGCACATTTCATTGAATACGATAGACAAGGTGATTTTAGTATTTTTTATACAATTTCTCATGTGATCTAATATTTTTTTTCCTTTTCAGATGATAAATTATATACAAACTGTCCGAATGTTCTTTTTTTTACGAGCGCTTTCGGCTATACATTTAGCTATTTTCAAGGATGAAATATTTTAGCTGTTAAATAAGAAATAGTTTGTTGCATGTATGCATTTATATAATGTTTTCATTTTTCAAAACACGGTCAAGACATTATGTCCATGTTCACAGTTGATATTATTGAATGTTATTTTTTTTATTAATAAGGCTTCCATTTATTTATTTATTACTTTTTTGCACGTAGATGATGCTATTATATTTGTGTTATGTTACGAATAGGGTCCGGTAGGTCTCCATAAGTATTTAAATGAGATCTAATTGAGCTATGATCATACAGATGCCGTGTGATAATTTATCATCTGAAAAGAAAAAATTATTAGATCACATGAGAAATTGTATAAAAAACTAAATCAAAGCACTGTAGTATTCAATATGTGCATATATATATATATATATATATATATATATATATTATGAACCAACCACACTTTTTGAAGGCCCGAATACAGGGACCTGATGCACTATTTCGAGTCTCATAATAAAAAGTTATTTAATATTCTGAATATCCACTTGATTCAGGAATAGGTAAAAAGTGGAACCTCGGTTCACGAACTTAATTCGTTCCTGAAGCCCGTTCGTAACCCGAAATGTTCGTTAACCGAAAGTATTTTTTCAATAGCAATCACAGTAAAATGGATTAATCCGTTCCTGGTCCCAAGAGGATTGCTAATTTAAACTTATACAACAGTACTTTGTGCACAAGTTTATACACAATACTAATGAAATCATTAAATCTACGAAAAAATAAACTAAATAGATAAAACATATATAATATTAATAATAATAATATTATCATTATTATTATTATCATTATCATCATTATTATTATTATTATTTAGCGTATCTGTAAGTAGGAGAGCTGATGGCGTAAGGGGAAGGAAAGAGATGTTATTGTTTGGAAAGGCGGGGGGCACATGGTTGTCTATTTATAAGAATAGTATCGATCGTTGATTTTACCATATAAGACTGAGTAGGGAAAGACAATACCATCAACAATTGTTTATATCTTAACTTTTCTTTTTCTTTTACAAGTATCACTGCTAGCTTTCTTTGAAGTTATGTCTGAGGACTAATAAAGAGAAAAAACTAGCACAGTACAATAAAATTGGAAAAGAAAAGCACAGCAAAACACAAGAATGTATAAAACACGGCGGTCGACTCAGAAATGATTCCATTCGGGTTAATTCGGTTCGGGAATGTTGTTCGAGAACCGAAATTTTGTTCGAGGCATTTTCATCTCGAATTTTCCGTTCGAAAACCGATTTGTTCGACATGTGAGACGTTCAATAACCGATGTTGCTCTGTAGGTATATCTGAGTACTTACTTTGTTCGGGAATTGGTCGTTTGTATTTGAGTATGTAAGCATTTACGTTGTTCGGGGTTTTTAGAATTTGTTTTAAAAGGAAGTAAAAATTCCCACCACTTAATATTTTCTTAGTTTAGTTTGATAATATATTTCTATTTCTATCACGCAGGAAAAAAGTTATCCACCCAGAGGATGCAAAAAAATTCCTTAAAAATTCACGCAACAGAATCTTGTAAAAACAAACAGAAATTTGTTCTTTACATTCAGAAATCAACAACAGCATTTTTTTGTGTAAAATATATATTTTTTCATTTCCTACCAAATCCAAGTTCTTGTGCCAGACACAAAACTTAGTCTATTAGGAACAGCAGGACATAATAATAGGCGATACACGGAGGAGGATAAATTATTTATCCAAGTAATCGAAGTAATCGAATCCAGCCATTCGCAGTGGAATGCTCAATCCTTTATAGTCTCCTCTGAGAATAGAAAAAAAGCGAATGCTAATCGACTATTCCCAAACAATAATCTGGCTTATTTTACTGGATACCTACCCTCTACCAAGAAAAGATATGATAGAGAAAATATACAAAAAACGGTCTATTTAGTACTCTGGATCTTAAAAGTGCTTACTCTCAGGTAGCTATAAGGCCCAGCGATAAACCCTATACGGCCTCCGAGGCCAGCGGCCAACTCTATCAATTCCGCAGAATACCGTTTGGCGTGACTAACTGGGGAGCTAGTTTTCAACAAGTGATAGACCAGATAATATAAAAAAATAACCTGCAATGATGATGTAACTTTTTGTTGAAATAATCGTGCGAGACATGATAAAAATCTTAGATTATTCATGGCGGCTGTTAAAAATTAAAAGCTTACACTTAACCAAGACAAATGTTATTTTAGACGTAAAAATATAAAATTACTTGGGTATATAATATGTAAAAACAACATAAAACCAGATCCAGAACGTCTGAATCCATTACTCAGTCTATCGGTCTCAAAAGGTTTACCCGCTCTGTTCCGTGTATTAAGAATATTCGCATAATATGCACACGTCTTTTTCAGGCAAAATCCACGCTCTAACAACAGTATCAAACTTCCTGTTACCTTCCATAGCAGAGAAAGCGTTTAACGAGTTAAAGAGGTGCATAGCAAAAGCAGCCATTACTACATCTGATCATACACTCGCTTTGGTAGTAGAAACAGACGCCTCAGAATGCGCCATATCCGCCTCTTTAAAACAGACGGGGATGCCCGTAGCCTTTTTCTACAGAACCCTGTCTAAATTGGAACGTATGAATTCTGTAATGGAGAAAGTAGCCTCTGCTATTGTCGAGTCTCTGAGAAAATGGAGGCTTTATTTGATCAGGCGAGATTTTAAACTATAGAACAAAAATCAGTCTCAATGGTGTTCAACCCGAAAACAACAAGCAAAATTAAAAATGAGAAGATAGCCATGTGGCTTCCCTCTGTCTTTTCTACAAATATTTTCATGGCAACTGCTCTGACGAACTATTTTTCCTGGATCCCCGACTATCTTTTTACTATTGAAACAATTAAATATAACCGCCACTTCTACTCCAACAGCTTCTTCTCTCGTACTTCCCGACTATGGAACCCCCTTCCTCATATCGCTTCCCTGTTAACTACAATCTTCAAAAATTTATATGATACATCAATCATCTTCTGGTGCCTTGATCCCCGTTCTTCTTTTTCGCCTTTTCGCACCCCCCACCCGATATCCAGTCTTTTATCTTACTTTCATTCTCTGTAGGCCCCTGTGTACTAGTGACACTACCGCCTTGCTTGGGGTGAAATGCTTAAAAAGAAACTGTTCAATTAGCAGCTGCTGATAAAGGGGTAGCTTTAGAGAATTGGAAACGACTACTCCAAGAGTCCCTGCATGCAATTAGAACGCTGCTATGCACCGTCACCATTTCCCAGAAGTTCGACTGGAGCATCTCTATCATCTTGGCTCTCGAAACCGGGAGTGATATTACTAAAAAGCCATATTACTAGCATCAGCCATATTGATGGGGGGGGTGACGAAAATAATTCTCTATTATGCTTAAATGATAATAGTTTCGTTTTGAAGGCCGTTTTCGAGAGTTTCTGTCAGTTTTATTTCGTCAAACCGATCGCTACTTAGTCACACAAACGATTTCTTTCCTTTGAGTTGATTCCTTTTTATGGCATATTATGTGATTTCATAAATATCTCAAAAGTCAGCTAAAGTTAATTGTAGGTTGTGCGCATGCTCATTTCAGGGAAAAAAAGAACACTTTGCCGCTCCGTAATTTAGTGGGCGCATTTATATTTATATGCGCGTTTCGCATTCAGTATTTTTATCCAATGAAAAGCTAATAATGTCTTCTGCTATATTTAGAAGCGGCTTTAACATTCAGTATTATCCAATCAAAAACTAGTAATGTTTTCTGTTATATTTATATGCGGTTTTGTATTCAGTATTTTTATCCAATCAAAAGTTAGTAATGTCTTATACTCTATTTATATGTAGTGCTGTATTCGATTTTTTTCTCTAATTAAATGAACTGGCATCTCGACTTCAGTCACTTTCCCACCGATGTGACGAGGCTTTCCTCTGTCTTATAAATATTTTCATGACAGTTGTTCTAATGAGTTTTCCTCCTTGGTACTGCGAGCGGATTAATTTAAGTTTAATACTAGGTTGGCAAATCGGTCTTGTCGTTTTACATTTGAAATAGATGTAACCGTAATTTCTATTCTAATAGTTTCTTTTCTCGCTCTTCTCGACTGTGGACCTGTCTTCCGATTTCTTGCTTCTCTGCCTTCTACAAAGTTAAAAAATTAACACGCAACGTCAATCGCCATCTTCCTTCTTCCCGAATCCTGTTCTTTTATTGTTTTTGCTCCTCACTTTTTATTATCTTCCATTTTCAGTAACCGCTTGCGTCGTAGTGGCATGATCGCCTTGCTTGGAGTGAAATGATTAAATAAAATGCTTCTACTGCATTTATATGCAGTTTTGTGTCCAATATGTTTTATTAAATCAAAATCCTGTAATACTTTCTTTTCTATTTATATACAATGTTGTATTTGGTACTTTTTATCCAATCAAAAGCTAATAATACCTTTCACTGTATTTATGAGCAGTTTTATATTCAATATTTTTATCCAATCAAATGCAAATAACATTTAATTCTTAATTAAGCACATATATCTAATCAAAAATCAGGAGTCGCTGTCCATCTAGACGAGGGCCGCGTGTTGGGTCACGTTTTAATAAGAGAGAATTGTGATTCTGACAACAAAAGGTATCTGTTGATTGATGCTTTCTGCTATAGATTAAAGAATAAACAGACTTTAAAGAAAATGTCTTAGTTTCTTTTACCAATTACGTCACTAATCACTTCGACTTTTGTTCTATGAATTAATGACAAGAGATATTACTGCTATATTATGTTCAAACACCATTTCTCGTAGGACCACCGAAGTTAAGCAACGTCGAGCCTGATGTTTCAGTGTGATATGGCCGTAAGCCCAAAGGCAAAGAGGGAGAGTAAAGCTTCCAAAGTTAGTGAGAGCAACTAAAAACAGGAAGTTGTGGAGGGTCATGATCGTCCATGTTCTAAAGAGACATATTACATAAAAGATATGAAGGGATGGTAGAACAGCTACAAAGAAGGATGACAAAGGTTAAAAAATTGCTTAGAGTAGAAAAAGACAGGAAGTTGTGGAGAGTCATGATCACCTACTTCCTGAAAGAATTTGGCATTCAAAAGATTTAAAGAGAAAACAATACCACTAAACTGAGTAAGTTATTTTCATTTTGTGTTTGATTGTTATAATGATCTACCTATATGTTCTGTAGAAACAAAATCCATCTGGTCCTCATATGTACCCTATATGTGCATGTGTGTGCTTAAATAATAAATCATTGTTACTTTTTCCGCTAAGCTGGCGTTTCTCGTGATGAAAAAAAATGAAATTGCTATATATATATATATATATATATATATACATATATATAATGAAAAACAGGCCACTTTAAGGTACCATTACAATAATTTATTTCACCAAAATCCTTTTTAAAGGACTCCGGATTATCAGGTAACAATTCCAACAACGAAATGAAAGGAAAAATGGGATTAGAGATTGATGGATAGTGTAATTTTTGTAATTTAACAGGGCGGGTGATAGTTAAAAAGACAAGGTAGAGTATAGGGAGGGGTTAATTTCATATCTCTCTTAAGCATGCTTTATATTGGGGTAGGAGGAGTGACCGAACCGTGACCTATTTAGATGGTTAACTTAACGGAAATGATATATAGGAATGGGAGGGGAGTGGGGAGAAAAGAAAATGAAAAAAGGAAAAGAGTGAGGAGACAGACGACAGTAATACAGATATATCTAAATGAGTGTTACGACAAAGAGAGAGGGGGAGAGGGAAGTGAATCGAAAGAGGCTGTAATTTTGTTTTAACAAAATTATGTAAAAGATAGATTTCAATGCTTGATAGAAATTTAGATGTCTAAAAAATGTTATCAATTTAAACATTTAATTTTTTAAGTAAATAGTTTAGGGACTTAATATAAGTTAACTACTATTTTTATTAGCACATTTATCGATAACATATTAAAGAAATTTTTAAAATTATAATAGTTTATTTACCCGACCAACTGTACTTCCATAATATTGTAAAAAAATTTCGGTAACAATAACATCTATATTAGTTTTACTTTAATTCTAATTTATGAATGTACTTCTTCTTTATTATTATATGGGTAAACTTAATTAAGGTTTAGGTTTCATTATTTAATAATATTTGAGGGTAATATTAAAGATTTTGTTTTCTTCTTATATTTATCTCACAAACATATTCATGCAAATCCATATATACATACGTCTATTTACATGTGCAAATACACACATAGACACACGTGCAACAATATACACAAATGTTCATCCATCTTCATACATAAATTATATATACATACATTTCTCAATCATTACCTATATTTTAACATTTGAAATTTATTTAGATTTTAGTTTGATTTTATAGTTAAAGTTTAACTTTAGGTGACTTCTGAAGTGCTTCATTATTAAAGGAATTTCGTTAATATTATTATTACTATTAATAGTTAAAGAGTTATATTTAAATTTAAATTAAATTTAAATATTTAAATTTAAATTATCAATTTTAAGATGAAACTCCCTTAAGAAGATAAAAATACACTCTCAAAATTCTAATTAAAGAACATTAAAAGTGAAAGTGTTACTAAATATTAAAAAGAGCAATTTTAAAATACCATTAGAATGACCCAAGTACTTCCATTTAAAAATATTTCATACACCTATACACATATATATATATATATATATATATATATATATATATATATATATATATATATATATATATATATATATATATCTATTTATCAATTATCTATTTAACTATCCATCTATCTATATATACATATATACACATAGGTATATTCATATACATATACACACCCTTATATACATATACAACCATATATATACACATACACACACATACATACATAAATACCTATATATCTACACACGATTATATACATAAAAAAAGCATATAAAAAGAATTCTAGTTTGTATTTATATTACAATGTTATACATCTATTCACACATATATTACAAATATTAATTCTAAGGTATATACATCTACATACATATTACAAGTAATTTAATATTCAAAATACTACACATATATAAATACATGTATACATATCTGTACATATACACACAATATACAGATACACATACACCTACACACATGCACAAATACACACTTGTACACATACATTCACACATATGCAAAATACACACATACATATATATATATATATATATATATATATATATAACTATACCTAGCAAAAATAACGTTAGTAATTAAACATACCCCATATTTATATATTTATACTCACACATATGTATATATACATACCTCCATACACATGTGCCCACAATTAAAAGAGTACATATATCCACATAAGCACCCTTATCCAAAATGTTCATACATATATATATATATAAATAAATAAATTCACATATAAATGTTCATCCGCGTACATACCAACAAGTATAGTATCCATGTATACATACATTCATTTCAAAAACAAAATTAACATTTTCCCTTTTTATATAGTTGTTTCTAAACATACTTCGTTAAATTGAGGTGGTTTTTATGTCTGCATTTACAAATCAACTCGTTATGTTTGTTCAGCAAAATAATATGCTTTATTATTAAGATTTTTTCTTTAATGCACAAATTGCATCGGTCTCTGAAGTTTATCGGAGTTCTAGCTCTCGAGACGATTCTCCATTTTACTTGTGGTGTTAATTTGCTTTCCAACAACTCCCAATAATGCTTAGAAAGTGCAGTTTGATGTTTCATTGATTTATTTGTGAAGGATTGGCGATGGTTATAAAACCGTTGCTTCCAATTTCCCGCCGATATCCCTATGTAGATCTTCTGTTTAATATCTTCCTTGGGGAAAATTGTAGCCTCGTATATAACGTTTCGGACAAACATATTCCCTCTACTGGACAAACGGATCCTTCCCTCCAGTTACAGGTTATATATATATAGGACAGACTGGGTTCTATAGCCTTGGATGGCAACTGGTCTAGGAGAAGGACAACTATGAATTCAAAACCTGTGGAGTCTCTGTATTCGGCCCTTCAAAAAGTGAGGATGGTTTTGCACAAAACCTTCACAACTATAATCAAATCTCATGTGCTTGTGTCCGGCTTTCGGTTCATAAGAACTGAGCTGCTTGACCTTCATACGTCGAATTCGACGGGAGAGTCGAGTATATATATATATATATATATATATATATATATAACGTGTATTTAGACGGCATGAACTTATCTAATCAAGTTTTATTTAATACAAACGACAAGTTCTGATTATTCAACTTTTTATTATGTGTCCCCAATTTCCGAATGAGGTGCTTTACATCGGGATTAAAGTTCTTAATAAATTGTTCAAAGTTCATCATTATGCTCTGTTATATTCGAATACTTTCAAATATCACAGTCATTGTCAACTTGGATATGATTTGTACGATAAGTAACATATATATATATATATATATATATATATATATATATATATAATTATTTATTTAAAAATATGATTCAAAACGCTACATAAGATGTCTCATGTTTCAAAACAAGAGCCGAAAACTTCAATATAATTATTTAAATTAAAGTTAAAATAAGCTTTGTTCCATCTTCAAGCGAAATTTTTTTTTTGGAATAACGTATATCTGAAATTTACGTGTTTTAAAAATTGAAATCAAAATTTCCATGGTAACAGCTAGGGCGAATTGTTTAAATTGGGTAGGCGAGTGTTGGGTGTTAATAATAAGTATCAGTATAGAGTTACTTTCGTAGATGTCAAGTCAGGGAAAGGTAGGGGTGTCTAAATTTGAAACGGAATATGTATTAACCCTCGTCTAGTTTGCATGTCTATGGAGATTTATTTATTTTTTTATTTTATTTTTTTATGCATATAAAAAAACTGTCATAACGTTTGTTTTTTGACGACTTCATAAAGGGTTATCTATTTTGTAGGGTATTTAAACTATTTATTTGGGCTATGGATTATGAAGGGTGTTATATTGTATGCATGTTTATAGTTAATTATTCAAACCATGAATCTGAAGATTGGGCTATGGATTAAACAAGTTATTATATTTTATGCTTTTTTTAATCTAATAATTCAAACCAAAAATATGATGATGTCTACAAAAAACCGTTAACTCGTGTCTATTGTTTAATAGATTATTATTATTTAGAAGCTTAATAATGTGCAATTTTTCATGGAGGCACAAAAGGCATGGGTCATCCCAAGTTTTACATTTGTGTGTGTGTGTTGTGTGTGTGTGTGTGTGTGTGTGTGTGTGTGTGTGTACCAAAATACTTTACAAACTTTTTTTTTTGTGGGGGGGAGTTCATCACACTAAAACAAGGACAAAAACCCATATAAATAGATGTCCGAAAATCCTTTGTTTTTAAGTTTGAAGAAAGTTTACGGTAGATGGCGCTTTATCGCTATGTAGATTAGGTTACATTTCTCATTCGTGTAGATTTGTGGCTAGTCTGTCTTCAACGTTTTACGTGTGTAGTAGTGAGTTAGCTGAGAAATGTTCCGTTTAACAATGGCAGGATATTCATATCGTGAGCAGGCAGATATGATTATAAATGGTAATGGACTCGAGGCTGCATGGCTGCATCAGATTTCGTTCCCAGACCGAAGGAAGCCTAGTCATCCAACCTTTTCTGCTGTTTACCGTCGCATTGCTGAGACAGGATCTGTGGCACCACAAACTATGGATCTAGGAAGACCGAGACCCGCTAGAACGCCTGATCACGAAGAACATCTTCTACAAGATCTAGGTATCAGTACACGTCAAGTGGCCCTAGTATGTCTTACATCTCATAGTACCGCATAGAGGGTACTACAAAAAGAGCTTCTGTGTCCCTATCATTTGCAACGTATGCAGGGTCTTGTTTGGATTTTATTTTGGATTGGACATATTTTTATATGGACTTTTGTCCTTGTTTTGGTGTGAGAGACCCTCCTCAAAATTTTGTAAAAGTATTTTTGCCACACCCTATCTATCTATCTATCTATCTATCTATCTATCTCTATATATATATATGTGTGTGTGTGTATGTGTGTGTGTGTGTGTGTGTGTGTGTATGTGTGTGCGTGTGTGTTCACCTTCACTTGGTCAATTGAGGGAAGTCGATGTGATGATACTTCTCCACACAATGACTATACACATAAACACCTTTCCACTCCACTGAACAACTCTGTGCATTGGCCAATCATATTTTTCCTTGTTTTTCTTTTTTTTCTTTTTTCTCTCTTAAGATAAAAATAACCTAAGGAAAAAAACGAACTACTAGCAAACAAATTTACATACTACTGAGAAAGTCGGTTGTACGAGAACGTACAAGTCAGGAACGAGAAAAACGTCAACACAGGGAAGTTTTTTTTGTTTTTTTTTTAAGTTTATACAAACTAAAAAGGTTTAAAAAAAAAAAAAAAAGAGAGAGAGAGAGAACGGATATCCTTTCTTTATGTCCACGCATTTTTCTTATCATTTTCTTACAATGTTTATCCGCCAATCATTCACTACTTTTCTTCACAAAATAACCGGAAAAGTCACGATGTTTCGTCATGTGTTTCATTCTTAGTACACAATTAATGAATACACACACTTAAAAAGCTTCTAACTGTAATTCTTTGAAAATAAACACAATCAAGTGTATCGGAAGAGTTATCTTCTAATGGATATAATTCGTACACGGTGTGGACAGTGTAAATACACCTTACGTAGGCGAAACTTGTTGATGTTGAGGCACGTCGAGACGTCATCAGTGACAACAAGTGACTTTGTTGTCGGAGTCCAAGTCACCTGGAAAACACTGCCGGTTTTCCTAGCATTTTTTATTTTAACAGTTTCTTTTCATATCAGCCATGGATTAGTTTACGACAGCTGTGATAACAGAACAGTACAGACCGACCAAGCGCAGCAAGATGAGCAGAAGACGCTGCACTTTGCCGTAATTCTCGCCGCGACCGAGAAAAACGACCAATCCAATAAATGTGAAATATTGAACTGGAACAATCTTCGAAATCTGTTGGCCATACAGTGGGTGGTAAATAAGCTAAATACGCCTAACAAGAACAATCAGAAGTTTATCACAGGGTACGATATAGGTAAGTAATAATTTTGCTTCGGTTAGAGGTGAGAGACAGCTGTAACAATTGCTGTTTACGTGTGGGCACATGAAGTTGAGATTTAACAATATATATATATATATATATATATATATATATATATATATATATATATATATATCAAAGTAATCAAAGGAAAATAAATAAAAAATACAACAAAATAAATAACAAAACACGACTTTCAAGCCTAAAGCGAACAGTAACCTAAATTTCTAATACAATTGTCTCCTTTGTACAAACAATAATTCACACTAACGGAGTTAAGATTACCCCAAAAACATAAATCCATTCTATCATCAAGTTGGGTGGTGTAATTGATAGATGCTTGAAATAAGAAATTGGAGAACCCAGTTTCAATTCCTGTAGGCTTTTCTTTTCTTTTTTCTTTTTTTTTTTTTTTTTACAATAGTGGTCAACCAGAACATGACCTCAGAGCCACTCGAAGTAGAGGGTTACATAGTAAGAGCTTCAGTTTATGGGGATATGTGGGGAAGATAACGGTTCACCCTAGACTTGAACAGGTGAAGGTTGTAGTGATCGGGGAAGAAGAGGAGGCGACAGAAATGTGGCTCTACAGAAGGATGCTAAAGATATCATGGATCGAGCGTGTGAACAACGATGAGATCTTAGAGAGGTTGCAAACAAGGAGGAGGCTTATACTTAATATCAGGAAGAGGCAGCTGAAGTTTCTGGGACACATAATGAGAAAGGAGGGCCTGGGGAATCTGATACTCACGGGTCTAATAGAGGGAAAGAGAGACAAGGGAAAACAACGCATGACATACCGGGCGGGCTTGAGCAAGTGGATGACAGAATGTGATCTTGGAGAGGAAGCAGAGTGAAGGAACTTGTTGAGAGCTGAAAGGGAGATGGAAAGCTATGATCGCCTACGTCCTAAAAGGATATGGCACATAAAAAGAAAGAAGATCTGGGAAGTATCTTCTTGGGAGTCGTTTCCACAAAGCAGTGGTTCCTGGGAGAAGAATCTTCTCCATTAGAACTTGGATCTCACCAATGGAATACGAAGGGAATGAGGGTGATTCCTTAAAATATTTGTGTTCTTAGATGGTTAGAAGGTGGAACTAAGGAGTGTAGTTCGTCTGAACACTTACCGCTAAACTTAACCACAACATTGTACCCACTATACACATCGAATATTCAATTTGCATTCTAAACATACCGCTAAACAGGATCCTGATTTTCTGCCCGACTTATAGTAGCTGTAATATAAGGAAACATTTGGCATTCATTCCTCGGACAGCTAGTGCTACTTTCGAGTGAAATTCTTTCTATTAAAGCAATTTAGCAATTCAAGTACAGTTATTGTTTCGCACTTTTTAGTATTGATGGGGGTTTCCTTCCTAACCTTTTTTTTTTTTGAAGTAGTGCGGAAGGTCAACGTCTTGATTATGCCATTATTTTCTCTTTGAGTTATATGTGTTAGCCATTTTAGTTGTTGCCGTTGTTGGTAGTTCTCAAGTGATGTGGTTTCTGTTATTTGTGATTCTGTAGCTCCACTTCACAAGGTTCGATGAAGGATGGTTCGCGATATGTACCACAGGCTTTATTCACTCTTTGTAGGTCTGTGAATTTATTTATTTATTATGTGTGTATATTATGTTTCCTGCTTTGTATCATGTAGAACCGGGTTCAAACTATAGTTCTTACGCCCTATTGTTATTTAGTTGATAGCACTTTTCTGAGTACATGGGATGTTCCTAGTCGGGCGATTTTCTGGGCGACTTATATAATGTTACCAGGGACACTGTTAGTAAAATTGTCCATTCTTTTTCTCACGAGACCTAGAGCTCCGATTACTATTGGTACAGTCTCAGACTTCATCTCCCACATCCTGTTAATCTCGATCTCCAGGTCCTTGTATTTGGACAATTTCTCTATAATTTTCATGAGGGTGTTTATCTCAGATGGTACTGCTAGGTCAATAAGTAAACACTTATTGAATTTCTTGTTTTTTTTTATGACATTAGGTCTGTTGGCTTTTATTATTATTATTATTACTATTATTGATGTTGTTGTTGTTGCTGTTTACGGTCAAACGACTGTCCTCATCTTTCTTGTTATTATCACAAAATTTCAATCCAGGTAACCTTTAGTGAATTTCGAACAAAGCACTTTATTTAATCTACGGAGACAGTTTGTTCTCATTCCGCTGTGTAGGGATATCTCGTTTTCTTACTTTTATTTTTGAAAAGTAGATATATAATGGGAGGGAAAATTGCTTTTTCAAATTATCCAAGAATTGTTCTTGTCCAGAGAGCGCAATGTAAGTGTGTCCATCCGTTTGTCCGTTTTTCTATCTCGACGAACCTGAAGTAACACACGATTAAAAATTAAATAAATAACTCATTTAAAGTTAAATTTAAGTATCGAACAGAGTGAAACTTAAAAAAGAAAAAAAAAACAATCCTTTATTAAAGGTTTAACTTTAATTTCCCTTTGTTGGAATTGATATCGTCTAATTTAACCGTAATTAAAAATTAAGCCGGGCACAGTACGTTGCTCATATGATTTTCTCCTTTTTTCTAGCACGCGTACTGTGACGTATTCGAAATATTACATTGTTCGAGTTCCCTAATGTCTTTTAAGAGTGACTTTATGTGAAGGGATCATAAAGAATGAAGATTTTAAAAGAAAAGAAAAATTGCGCGCAAACCAAATGTAAACAAACTACGGAGATCGGTTGGGTATATGAAGAAAGATTATGCCGAATTAACATGTTGAATAAAGATAAAATAAATTTATTATTTCAAAATTCTTATAATTTTATACGTACATAGGAAGGTAAAAGTCTGAAGACCCAAATGCTCTGCGCAGGAGCTAGCCTAAAGTTCGCCCGAAGGCGAGTTTATAATAAAAGAGAAATTATTGTCTTACACCGAACATTTGCAGACGGTAATTGTCACAATTAGGAGAAAAGTGACAGACACCATTTTTACATGAGTTATAAAATACTTTTATTTTAAATCTGGAGGTTTTGGTATATATATATATATATATATATATATATATATATATATATATTGCTTCAAGGATCTGTAGTTTGAATTTGATGTTTTCTTGGTGTAGGATAGCAATTATCCTATTATTTTTATTATTATTATTATTGCAAAAGAAGTGCAAAAGTCAGGTTCAGCGAGCGTTGGTGGTCTGAAAAGGCCACTGAACTCCAAGAAGCTTCAGATAGAAAGGATCTAAAGGCTTTCTATGCTGCCCTTAAGAGCATTTTAGGTCCTCAGAAAAGTGGTGTTGCTTCTATCTCCACAGCAGATGGTGAAACTCTCTTGACGGAAAAGTCAGACATTTTAAATCGCTGGAAAAAGCATTTCGAAACTGTATTAAACACCATTTCGGTTTCTGAGGAGGAAGCCATCACATCAATTGAGAAAAATCCTGAAATTCCGGAGTTGTCTTTTGAACCTACTTATCAAGAGGTAATTGACTCCATCAAGCAAATCTCATCTGGAAAATCACCTACTCCTAAGGATCCTAGTCCACCCGAAATGTATAAGCATGGTGGCCAAACGTTGGTAAAAAATTTACATCTCTTTTTAGTGGAGACATGGAAGTCAGGCTGTGTCCCACAGGATTATAAAGACGCTCAATCAAACACCTCTACAAAAACAAGGGTTCCAGGTGTGTCTGTGATAGTCATCGAGGGATATCACTACTTTCAATTGCAGGCAAAATCCTAGCTAGACTGATTCTAAACAGAATCATTATACACCTTGTTGACAACATCTATCCTGAATCGCAGTTTGGTTTTCGGTTGGGTCGGGCATATATATATATATATATATATATATATATATATTATTATTATTATTATTATTATTATTATTATTATTATTATTATTTCAAACGCTATTTTTAGTGGATACCCATATTTGAGTAGACGCTCCGTTTTTGTTTTGTTAACAGTATTTATTTCGTCTACTGAACTGTACACTGGAGAAACAAGAGATTATGGATTTAACCGTCTTCTTTAAATGTTTTAACATTTTTGTAGTCATTTATCTTGGTTTGGGAAAATCGTAATTGTTTCAGGAATGGAGATAGTTGAAAATATCCGGGTCGCAGATTTATATTTTGATGAAATTCGATAGCGACATTCTCGAGAATTTCAATTCTAAATGAGCTACTCTCTCTTTTAATAAGTGTGACATTCTTTATATCAAAGTTGCGGTTGAATTTATTTCTCTGTATAACTAATGCATACACAATAATTTATCAAATGAATTATCCTTCGTGCGAATGTGCAGTCGCATCGACGTAACAAATTTAGTCCTATGAAGTCCTAAAGGACTTAATGCGTCGCATGAAAACCTTTTCTCACTTTGTCAAACCTTCCTCCGTCAATATTGTTCCTGATATATAAAAATGTATATATGTGTGTGTGTGTTTGTGTGTGTGTGTATGTGTATGTCTTTATATATATATATATATATATATATATATATATATATATATGTATGTATGTATGTATATACTAATTAAAGGAGAAAAATTTGTTTCCCATATCGTGTTTCGAAAAAACTTCCTTGTTTCAATAAAAACAAAACACATAACATCGGCTTTTCCATTTTATCATTTAATTATTCACTATTAATCTAATATATAGAATTGTATAGCGTATCACACACACACACACACACACACACACACACACACACATATATATATATATATATATATATATATATATAATTTATTCGAAAAATATAATATAAACATGTTATAAAATCACTACAAAAATAGCCATTTTGTTTCAACACCTCTGGTCTCTAATCAAGTGATGGTGTTGAATGTAGAATGAAGAGATTTAAAAGGTTCAAATCAACCAAACACTCTTCGATAAATTTATTCTGTATACACTAATTAATCTTTTAGGGCTGTTACGAAACAGCCCCAAAAGATAGTGGATTCCCGACAACACTCACACACTCGCCACAGAGCACAAGAAAGGCCAACAAGAAGAGAAATATCATATGGTTCAACCCAGCCTACTGCAAACGTAGGTAAAATATTCTTCAAACTCTTAAACAAATACTTCCCGGAATCAAGCAATCTGCACAAAATATTCAATAAAATCACTGCAAACATCAGCTACAGTTGCACCAAGAACATGGCACAAATAACAATAAAAAACACAACAGGAAAACTATCCATAAACCACCCGAACAAATTCCCACGTTTAACTGTAGAATAAAGAATGAGTGTCCCTTAAACGGTAATTGCTTACAAAACAACATAATATACCAAGCCACGGTAAAATCACCAGATAATAAAGTAAATGTATACATAGGAATAACTGAAGGACCCTAGAAACAAAGAAACTATGCACACAAAACATCTTTCACTGATATTAAATACGCGAACAGAACAATGCTTTCTAAGTATATCTGGGAAATTAAAAACAGAACACAAATCACACCAAAAATATTATGGAAAATAGGGAGAAGATCATCATCCTACAACAAAAACCTGCAAACTTTGCTTGGAGGAAAAAATAGCTATTATTACCTTCTCAGACCAAAATAACTTACTAAATAAACGATTTGAGCTCATCTCAAAATGCAAATATGAAAACAATTTTTTACTACGTTACCTAAAAATCGAAAACAGAAATGAATGAATACAAATAAACAAAATAATATAAAAAACAAGTAAAATAAATTAACCGAAACAATAAACCGATTAACAAACCACTCCCTTTAGAATAAACAAAATAGAATAAATAAAAATAAAATACACAAAAAACTAGTAAAAATAATCAACCCATATAAATAAATAAAGTAAATAATAATAAACAAATTAACAAACCAATACCGCCAAAATAACCGTTAGAATAGACTACAATAACCAATCCAAAAATTGGACGTAACTGCTACATAACGATAAAAAAAATCATTACTACATTATTCAAAAATCGAAAACCAAATAGAGTAAATAAAAATATACAAAATAAAAAATAAGTAAATAAAAAACAAATAAAAATTAATCCAAATAAATAAATAAATGAACAAATTAACAAATCGCCCCCACTAAAATAACCGTTAGAACTAATAAAATAAGAATAAATAAGCGAAAACAAGTAAAAATAATCAATCCAAATAAATAAATAAATTAAAAAGTGTTCCCCCGTCAAAATAACAGAATAGACTACGGCAAGAAATCTAAACAATGGACGAATAAATAGCTTTAATTATCTTCCTAGACCAAAACAAACTATTAAATAAGCAACCTAAGCATATCACCTAAAATTTTTTTTTTACTACGTTAATAAAACATCAAAAACCAAAAAGAATAAATAATACAAAATGCAAATGATAAACAAGTAAAATAAATTAAGCCAAACAAATAAAGAAACAAACAAGCCATTCCCACAAAAATAACCGCCAGAATAGATTACCCACAATGCACCACTGAACCATATATATAAATAGTCGAGGAAAAATCCAACATTCGCAACCTGACTTTTGCGTCTAGCATGAAACGGCCTCTGAGTGGTGACTTCAATGTTCACTTATATATATATATATATATATATATATATATATATATATATATATAAAATTGTATGACGCGTTTCGTCCTTTAAGACTTCATCGGTCATATCTATCTATCTATCTATATATATATATATATATTAATCGGGATCAAATATAGATCTTTTAGGGATTGGAATAAGATGCAAAGAACAAATAGGTAACGTTTTATTAAAGCTTCATCAATATATATATTCATCAATATATGTATTCAATATTAATTAAGTCAAAAGGAAAACTAATGATGTTTTCCTTTAGTTTTATTCATATTTTCCTGTAACAAATATACTTGATCTGAAAATTTTACACATTCATATATATATATATATATATATATATATATATATAGTAAGAGAGATAAAATTCAAACTGCAATTTCACCAGGCCATGTCGATGCCAGTCACCATGCAATATGCCTTCACTCTTTATATATTATATACATAGGCTCTATTCCCGATTTGGAGCATTCTTCCTCAATAAACATAGGAGATTTATATACAGGGTGCGACAAAAATAGCTCCCATATTTTAAAGAATGACAAAAGGACCTAACGTAACTACAATTAAAAACATTATATTACTGTTGTTTAAATAGATATACATTTTATTCATTTGGTTTTGGGTGTTCAAAATGCCATCCTCCAAAATGTGGCCTTTCTCTGCTATACACTGTTGTAAACGATTTGTAAAATCTTTCCATCAACCGGACGTTCGAGTGATTCAAGGTCATCCAAGTGGCTTACTTTTAAGCGCTGAACCTGTGGCCTTGAAATTTTCAGCCCATACCCGTATCGATTTTCTATTCGGGCAACACCATTGCGATGTAACATGAAATGAAGACGAAAAACTCTCTGTGTTACAGTTACAGAGTCACTAGTCTTAAAAAAAAACGTTTTAAAAGCAAACGCACGGTGTGCACCGGTCCAAGCCATGAGGGTAAGTTATCTTAAATAAAATGGTAAGACATTATCTAGATGAAGACACCATTGCCATTTGCCTAAGTTTACTAGCACCACACGATTTAGAGTCTAAAATGTGTGACATATTTCTGCCGCACCATGGATATATATATATATATATATACATCCATGGTGCGGCAGAAATATGTCATATATATATATATATATATATATATATATATATATATATATATAGTCATCGACAGACACACTGTTTCGCTGTATCACAGCTCACCAGTGTGGCTAGATCGAAACCCGAGTGAATTGGCGTCAGATTCTACCCCTAAGCCGTTGGCGCACGGGAGGGATGAAGGTGAATTTAAGTGTATTTATTTTGGGATAAATACACAGTGACTGAGAGAACTCGATTCGCTTTACAAACTCACACTTCATTTCTAGAGACTCAACCGAAATAATTTTTTCAGAAGCATATATATTGCCATCCAGACAGACTTTCGCTGTATTACAACTCATCAGTGTGGCTAGACGTCCGGTTTCCTCTAGCTAGGATCGAAACCCGGCTGAATTGGCGTCAAAACCTGATGTAACAGCAAAATTGTATGAATCATTTTACAGCATAATTGTCCATCCCAAAAAATACATAATATCTAAAAAAAAAAAAAACGCTAAATTATTGAGGTTCTTTTTACAGGTTTTCAGATAAGACGTTTAGCCACCTTGATATCATTTGCCGTAAGAATCACTGAAAACCCCTTTAAGTTATTCAGCTATAAAGCCCTTCATTAATCCGGCCAACATTCATACTCTGACCTCCATCTTCAAAGTCCATTCAAGAACCATCACGCGAACGGTGAATAAGTTTAAAAAAGAGGGAACAGTAGAAAGGAAAACTGGATCAGGAGGTCATAACAAGAAGAAGGATCATCATTTCAATTTAGAACTAAAGATTTAAATTAGAAAAGAGCCAACTCAGTCCATAAGACGTGTGGCAAGTGAGAGAGGAGTTTCAGCTATGACAATCCAAAGACTTGAAAATGAAATCGTGTATGAAACATATAAGGCACCTTTTACTCCAGGACAGAAAGTTAGAAGGATAGAGAGGGCGAAGATCATCTTGAATAAGTTGAAAAATGATCCTGGAATAATAAACATGTATTTGAACTTTATTTCAACCCTTCATGAACTTCCGATCCTTAGCTATGATTAATTAATGATGAATATGTCATTTAAGTTTATGATTGATTTCATCATGATTCTTCTGTTAAGCTTGGGTAGTAATTATATTCTTGTTGCTCAAAGTTGAGTCCAATAGTTCAATAAAACTTCGGAGAATTCCAATAATATATATATATATATATATATATATATATATATATATATATATATATATATATATGGTGTGATGAATAAATTGTCATCGAAATTGCGCAAAAAATGAAAATAACACTGACATCTCATTTTAACAGATATATTTACAAAAATATCTTGAAATACTAAAGAGTAAATGTATTCGATAAAATCACCGTAGCCTCCAGACGACTTCAGTATATTCTGAAACTCTTCTGGACTTGTTTAAGTTGGTGAATGCTGCCATAATCCTTGCATTCAGTTCATCTTTGGTGCTACAAGGAATTTTGTTGGTCTCTCGCTCAACTGCGCCTCACACATAATAACCAAGGGGGTTGCAGTCTGGGGAGTTACGTGGTCAAATGTAAAGTGTGATGTGGTCGCAGAAAATGTCCGACAGCCATGACTGGGTTCTCTTGTTTGTGTGACATGGTGCAGAATCGTGTTACCAGACACAGGTTCTTCCAGCAGCCACCCTACCACATCAAAGAACTTGATGTAGGCCTCCGTTGAGTCTAAGGCTCTGTGGGAAGATGAATGGAGGCATAACATCGCCATCACTAGTGATCTCACCAAACACCTTTGTAATCACCATTAGACACATCCAACTCTTTCCGAATGCTCTGCATTGTCCTCAGATTGACACCTAAACAATCTGAAATGTTTGTATTGGAGCTTCCGGTGCGAATACCAGACAGTACAGCATGCCAAACAGTACAGCATTTCTAATAAATAAAAAAAAACATCATATTCCTAATGTCTGATATCTTGAAAAGATATAGAAGAAAAATATAAAAGCACAAATTGCTATAACACTAGGAAAAGTTGAATTGATTCTTCTATAAAATAAATTCGAATGTCAGTGTGTCATTGTATCACACTTTTTCAACTTTACTCCTAAAGGCCGTGACCCAACATATCATACCATTTTGGAATCAGGCCGACCCCGTTAGCAAATTAAAAACATTCCTGGAATTCTGAGAGAAAAAAATCGTGTATCATGCGCAACGACTTTTTTTTTTTAGACGTTGTACGTGATATCTGTCCTCCTGTATGGCAGCGAATGTGGGACAATCTCCTCAGAGAAGAAGACGAAGCTTGAAGTAACAGAAATATGTTTCGACAGAAAGATGCTGAGGATATGATGGGTATGTGAACAACAACGAGGTTTTGGAGTGAATGGAAACAAAAAGGAAACTTATAGTTAACATCAGGAAGAGACGGTTAAAATTTCTGGGGCACGTAATGAGGAAAGGGGGTGCTTGGAAAACAATTTTAATAATTTAGAAATAAATTTGGAAATAATCGAATTTAATTGCGAAATCCATTGAAAGTCATACATGAAATAAAAATAATTGTTTGTACGAAAAGAAAGGACCTACGCACATCAAAATGGCTTTTAAATTAAGTGGCAGCAGAAGAATTATCATTGAACTTTTAAAAGGTAATCTTAAATATTAATACAATGCTTAAATACAGCGACTAATTTTGAGTTCTATGGTTTATTGTATACGGCAGCAGTATGCCTGGCAAAAAGGAAATCTCCGCTAACAGAGGACCAGATAGCAATCAAAAGATCCAAGCGACCAATTTTGAGTTCTTCTGTAGTTTATTATTGCCTATCGTATCTATTCCTACCTACCTATTGTGAAGAAGGCCAAATCAAGAACCCCTCGCTTAAATGACTCCTGATAGGGCGACTTTTAAGCTAGACTCTATCTGTGTGTGTGTGTGTGTGTGTGTGTGTGTGTGTGTGTGTGTGTGTGTGTGTGTGCACGGCCGCAATTTTCGACGGATTTGCACCAAAATTTACATGCACATGCTCCAAGTTAGCGGGAAGACCAAGACAGACTTTACATTTCCTAACTCCCATCGATAGTGGAAATAATCGATTTTTTCATGTTTCTACGGCAGTTTTTATGTAGTTTGCCGCCATTTTCTACTGGCCAGAGTGAGAGCCTATAGCTGGCTGCCACGAATAGGCAGGAAGATTCTATTGGCCAGCGTGAGAGCCAACAGCTGACTGACACGAATGTTAACTAGCATGCAAAAAAAATCGATAGCTGCATTCGTCACAAATGGGAAAAATTTAAATCTGCATGGCACTTTACTCCAATTGGCCCATTCGCTTGTTTAAACTCAACGTTGATTCTGATTCCGCAGAACTGGGTTGGGTGTGAAAAAGTATTTGTTGTTAACATTCTTTTTTCATTCGGTTTTTCCAGTTACGAGTCCTTTTTTAAAGCTGATCGTTTTGTGTTCATTTTGTTTAGTTCTTTTTTCGTAACAGATTTAATGTTTAGTATAGAGCTTAGAAAAAATTCGCAGTGTGGCAAGAAGTAAGGCATGTAGCAACATCAGCACGGCAAAGGAAGGGCAAAAATATTTTAAGTCAAGTGAGAGCGATTGCTGTATGAGTCGTACGATTTTTGAATCCAGCACGGGCAACGCTGGGCCATGCTGCTAGTATTTAATATGTCTCATTGAATCATTCAAGGCAAAGGGAAAGATTACCTTCTCATTCAGCACAAAATGGATTTACTTTTTGGGTTTTTTATCAGCTTCGTTTGCACTCATTGTTTTCCTCATTTTTACATTACAGGATTTAAGATATAATGTTGGGATCCTGGGACAGCAAGGGAAATCAGGCTAGAGAGCCAACGTTTAATTATATCACAAACAGCGACCTCAGTTTTTACCAAATGCAGAATTAGTTTTAACAATATGCTTTTCATTTACAACGCAATATTTGTGTGTGCTTAATCTGTGGAAACTTATCGTGTTTATGTCTAATCTATATTCCAAATTCTTTTGCTGATACATTAATTACTAATTCATTAAATTATCAATTTTGAATTTTCTACTATTTATAATGTCATACAGGTTGAGAATCCTTTATTGGAAATTCTTGGGGCCGAAAGTGCTTCATCTTTCAGATATGTTCGGATTTTGGAATACAGGTTATTTAATTTGTATATAGCATCTATAAAATGGGGCAGCTTGGGAATGAAAGCCAAATATAAACACGATATCACTTTACATTTCATAACAGTTTATATATATACCCTGAAGGTAGTTTGATATAAATGACATATACCTTGAAAGTAGTTTGATATAAAATATAATAAATTTAATGTACATAAAGACACAGGTAGTCACACTAGACATATAATTCTCACAAGGATTTTTAAGTGGTGAAATTAAGATTTTACGTAAAAATAATGTTTTGTACTTTCTGTACGTGTACAAAAAGAACATGATAACTATTTGCAAAAAAATATATATATATATATAAATACAACACCAAACACTGCTACTACATCAGATGTGAGAAAATGGTGGGAGGGGGGTAGGTTTACCAACAGTTTCTTTTTTTCACTTTTTACTACCCATATGGGTATCTGCAGAACCTTTTGTCATTTTGGATAATATCTTTACTGAGCACGAAACATCTGGTAAATAATCCACGAACGAAGAGGTTGCTGTGACGATCGCTATCAAGAAACTAGCGCCAACGTAGGTCATGTAGTTGGGTTGGGAAACCACTACCCAGGGCAGGTGAGGTAGCTTACAACAGCTTCACATCATCTAGAAACCTTCCCAGAGCTTTCTGAAAATTTCCATTTGTAGCAAGTCATGTCAGCAAATGAAAATTTTCGGATTTTGGAGGTTTTCGAATTTGCGAATTTCGAATAAAAGATACTCAACCTTTATATCTTATATTTAAAGCTGTGACTTAGTCTGGTCTGGTGCTCCTGCTATATATTTTGAGATTCTTGATAAAATCCAAAGGGGAATCTAGAATGTTATTGGTCCTGACCTAGCATCTCTGCTTCAGCCGTAACATAGCTTCCCTCTATGAATACTTTCATGGCAATTTTTCTGACGAACGTTCCTGTATGGTATCTTAGACATGAATATAAGCGTAGTACTAAATTGGTGGCAAGTTCTCATCTTACAGTTGAAATAGCTAGATCCAACCGTAAGTTCTACGCTGACAGTTTCTTCTATCACACTTCTGACTTGTGGAAATATCTTTCGAATTTTTCCTTTTCAGTGAACTTTGATCTTCAAAAATTTCAATGCAATATCAATCGTTATCTTCTGTTTTCTTAATTCCTGTTCTTTTATTGTTCTTGATAGTGTTTGTTTTCTCATATTCTCTAATGCTCAGTAACCGCTTGCGTCGTAGTGGCTTTACACAGGCCCGGTAGGTAGTTTACTCGATGTTTCACTCTGCTCCTCTTACCTTTTCATATGCCCTGTGAGTATCAAATTTTCGATGCCCGCTTTCCTCATTATGTGTTCCAAATATTTCAATTCTTTCTTTCTGATTCTAAGTACAAGGGTCGTTTTTGTTCCCATTTTTTCGAAAACTTCCTCACTGCGCACATGTTCTATGCTCAGCATCCTTCTGTAGGAGCACATCTCTTTTGTTTCAAGTTTCCTCTTCGTCTACGAAGAGATTGTTCGGCAGCCATTGCTGTTGTTACATAGAAACTCGACACGATTTTTTTTGTTTCTATTGAATTTTCCTGTTTCTTAATACTTCGCTTAGCTTTTGAAAGGTATCTTCCCCTGTTACAAGGTGCCTTCAGATTGTTGTGTCCCTCTTACTAACGACCAAACTTTCGTTGATTTTCTTCTGTAACGTGTTTCATCAGGGTTTGTGCGATCATGCCTTACCCACAATTACCTATCCTTTGCCGTTCTTAGCAATGTTTGTCTTTTCACTATCTCTCCCATTTCTTCCATCTATTAACACAATCTCTTTAGGCAACACACTTGCAGTTTCGCCCCCTCTCTCTCTCTCTCTCTCTTACCTTCAATATGTCCTGTGGGTGTCAAATTCCCCAGGCCCTCTTTCCTCATTATGTGTTCCAGAATATTCACCTGTTCCTTTCTGATTCGAAGTATAAGTATCGTTTTTGTTACGATTTTCTTTAAAATGTCCCTCACGTGTTCTGTGCATTTGTTTTTTTTTAATCATCCCCCCCCAGTAGGGTAATAAAGCCGCTAAGGCACAGGGGGTTACTGAGTGTTAGAGAATATAAGAAAAAGAAAACATTATTAAGGCCGAGAGATCGATAAAAGAACAGGAATTAGAATAAAAGACAGCGCTTGACATTGCATTGAATTTTTTGAAAATCACATTCGACTGGGAGGCAGGAACCCAGAAGACAGTTCCACAAGCGAGAAGTGCGACAGAATAAATTGTTACCATAGAACCCACGGTTACGTCTAGCCATTTCAACTGTAAAAACGATGAGACCTTGCCGCCAATCTAGTACTGCACTTAAATTCATAAAGTCTTGACGCCACAGAGAAAAGTTCATCAGAACAATTACCATGAAAATATTTATAGAAAGTTTACAGGGAAGCTACAGTGGGAAAGTAACTGAAGCCACGATGCCATATCAGGACTAATAACGTTGCAGATTCTTCTTTGGATTTTACTAAGAATCTGTAAATATATAGCAGAAGCACAAGACCAGATGTGGCAGCAATATTCAAATCATGGACGATTGGTAGACTTATAAATATGTAAGATAGATTCCAAAGAGAAAAATTGTCTAGCACAAAACAGTGAAGCAACTTTCCTGTCAGTAGACCTAGCAATTGATTCAATATCTTTCCACTTCATGGCATGGAATTCTCAGCATTCTTCTGTAGAACCCTATTTGTATCGCTTCGACCCTCACATGAACTCAATACCTGTTCTAAAGAATTAAAACGTGAACGATTTAAATTGTTCGCCAACTTACTAGAGAAACGTAAAGAGGCACTATTAGCACACGGTGGTAGGTGTGGCCAATAGATGCATTGGCTTCAGTAAAGTATTCTAATTCATTTACTTCTTTTGTGCAAGTGAAATGCGTGGGGTTATTTTAAAGTTGTTGCTTACACATGCCTGTTCTCATGCGTGAGCATTCAGCTGAAACTTCCTAAGTTATACACGCTTTTGTTCACTTAACAACGACAAAAAGAAAGAATAGATTAACTTTGAGACAGACAGTAACTTAAGTGTTGACTCTTAGATGTTCATTTTAATAACCCATTTCTATTAATAGAAGTATATTTTTTTAACTACAAATATCCTGTTTTTATTGTTTGGGATTAATTTATCACACTTTCCTTTTTATTCAAGCAAACTACAATGATACTGTGATTTAAATTATTTTATTTCCGTGTTTTGAGATTTTTGTTAACCCTTACCAAAAGCTAATACTCATAATTTTAAAGTCACCTCACAAGTCCCGAAACTTATCAGGATTGTTGGAGTACAACAGGGACTATAGTTGTAGAATTAGGAATTTGTATCGGGTAAGGCAGCCTATTGAAGACCATCCCTTCTACACGTTAATTTTAAATTACAGAGGCCTGAAAAAAATGATATAGTTGCATTTTCTTGCCAAGGTAGAACGTAAGTCGTGGTTTGAAATTGGAGTCAAACTTGAACAGGAATTTGATCTTCGAGAAACATTCCTTTTTCCTTCTCTTGTATACTGATTTTCCAAGCATAGCTTAGATGTGGCACAAGGCTGAAGGTAGGGGGCACCGAGTGAGACTCGAACTCATTACTCAGTCGTAATTGTTCTAGCGAGACTAGCATGTTAACCATTACACTAACTCGAGATGTCCCATCTTCTCTTCTATATCTTTTGATGTGGGTTCCGGATTAATCATGTCAGATTTTCTTTTTAATTCCAACTTTTGAAACAATTTCCCTCTTCTTTAGACAAATGTTGTGAAAAGTTTGAAATAAGAAAACTTTAGCCAAAATGAATACAGAATTTGAAGCAATTTTTTATTCCCCATTAGATAAAAAAATTTTAACAAGTGATAATTTACATATTAAGTACATTTCGTTATTCCCCACAACCCGGGTTGCGCTTGGGGTAAGTTATTTATTCCTATTATTAGGCTTCCATACTTAACAGTTATGAACGTTAACTGCTGATGAAAATTAACGGGAAATACTTCCTCTCTTTTTGCGAGGTTTTCGAAACCAGTGATATTATATATATATATATATATATATATATATATATATATATATATATATATATATATATATATATTTTATTATGAAATGGACAAAGTCCGACAATTATTTTATAAACATTTTTATGTTTATACATTCTTATATATTAAACAGTATTATTAACATTTACCGGTCTGAATGTCCGAGAAATTGTCATAGAAAATATGCGTCCTCCGACAGGAATCGAACCTGTATACTATACGGAACCATTATATAGCCTGACGTGCTTTTACCGATTTCGCCACGGAGGAACGTTCGGTTAGGAAGGTCGATTTTACTGTTTTTAAACTACAATCTTCCATGATTCTCTCACCTACATTCATATCTGCTCAATGTCAATTTCTATGAAATTTCTCAGATATTCAGGCCGGTAAATGTAGTTAATACTGTTTATTATAAACAGAGCATTTACTTAAATGTTTGTATCTATAAAAAAAAGAATGTATAAACATAAAAATGTCTTAATATATATATATATATATATATATATATATATATATATATATATATATATATTCAAAAATATATCGTAAATATAACAGACAACGAATATCTATTATGTTTGATCATGAGCGGTTCTAAGCTTCGTGAAAATAAAAGGCAAAACTGTCCAACATTTGTATATTTTTTTATTATGCTTCCTCGATCTAAGCTTTCACATGAGCCATCATCAGAGTGGTTATATGGACATTACAACAGAGATGTTCACCATCAAAGACGACAACCTGTTATGTTTATATAGAAATTTGCTATGCGACGATAACGCTCGCGGAATATACGAAGCTTAGAACGGCTCATGATCAAACATAATAGACATTCGTTGTCTGTTATATTTAACAATTTATGTTTGAATAATTTTCTGTTGCCTCAATACTCTCTCTCTCTCTCTCTCTCTCTCTATATATATATATATATATATATATATATATATATATATATATATATATACCTAGCTGCGATTAAGCTTTTTATTTAATTTTTCTTGGTTTGTATTAGTGCTTTTTTTCTGTATATAGTGCAAAAATTATCCAAATGTTTTATATGCTCAAGCACTTTCAGCTATTGTCAAGGATATTTTGTTTCGTTTTTAATTGAATGTATAGATTTGTTGATATGTTTCTAGAGTGATGGGAATATATATATATATATATATATATATATATATATATATATATATATATATATGAATAAAATGACAATAGGAAAACTGGTAATTGCTGACGCGTTTCGTCCAATTTGGACTTTATCAAAGCAAAATACGAATTCGTCAGCAATTACCAGTTTTCCTATTTTCATTTTATTCATAAATATTGTCTTTCTACTGGTTAAATCGGAGAAATTTTCATTCATATATATATATATATATATATATATATATATATATATATATATATATACATTAGCATATATATATATATATATATATATATATATATGCTAATGTATATATATATACTAATATATATATATGTCTGTGTGTCTCTCTTTCTCTCTCTCTCTCTCTATATATATATATATATGTGTGTGTGTGTGTAAGTATTAGTATGTTCATGCAACAATCCTTTGTGTAAACCCGTTTTATTAAATAGAACAGGGAATGTCTGTTAAGTCATTTACTGAGTTTCTTTTTTTTTTTTTTACGATAGTGCAAACTGGACCAGTTTTGTTACACGTGGAAATAGGACTCTATGTATGTAACTATGTCTCGTACCAGCCATTGTCTTAAAGAAATACGCGCATGAACTGGCGCCCGCCCTTTCGAAACTATACAACTACTGCCTCAAGGAATCTTGTTTCCCTGACTGCTGGAAGTCCTCTTCGATCGTTCCTGTCTTCAAGAACTCCGGCGACCCCTCTGACCCTTCCAACTACCGTCCTATCAGTCTCCTTCCCCTCTTCGGCAAAATCTTCGAAGCTCTAATCAATACCGGGGTGGTTAACCACCTCACATCCCATAATCTGCTCTCAGACAAGCAATATGGTTTCCCCTTTGCCAGATCTACAGCCGATGTGCTCACAGCCATCACTGAAACAGTCTACCGAACTCTCCAAAATAACGGGGAAGGCCGAGCCGTGGCACTAGATATCTCCAAAGCATTTGATAGGGTTTGGCACGCCGGCCTTCTCCGCAAGATCCAGGGTTATGGCATTACGGGTCGATTATATAACGTAATACAATCATTCCTGTCAAACCGTGTATTGAAGGTCGTTCACAACGGACTCTCCTCCAGTTCCTATCTCACGAACGCAGGTGTTCCTCAAGGCTCCATCCTAGGCCCCACTCTATTCCTTATCTATATAAATGACCTTCATGACGCCGTAACTTCTCAAGTCGGCATCTACGCGGATGACACCACAATTTATTCCTGCCTCAAAAACAAATCCATTCTCGCTGACAAAACTCACCTTGCCGTGCGTCTCGAAAAGGACCTCCAATCGATTGTGAACTGGGGCATGATTTGGCTGGTCAACTTCAACGCTTCGAAGACAAAACTGCTCTCTATTAATCACCACAGAGATCCTTCCTTCCCTCCATTAGAATGTCTGACGCTCAACTTCGAGAGCAACTCTCTGCGGCTTCTCGGTCGCACGTTGACTGCTGACCTGAGATGGAATAAATACATCGAGTCAATTGCCTCGTCCACTGCGAGGAAAGTTGGCTCCTGAGCCGTGCTAGGAAGTTTTTCTCCCTGAGTCGATCCTCCAGATATACAAATCCACAATTCGCCCTTGCATGGAGTATTGCTGCCATATATGGTCTGGCGCCCCTTCTGTTTGCCTCGGGGTTCTTGATAGGCTCCAGAAGCGGATATGCAATATGGTTGGCCCTGCCCTGGCGTCTCGTCTACAGTCACTTTCTCACAGACGCACCGTTGCCTCCCTCTGTCTGTTCTACAAATACTTTCATGGAAATTGCTCCGAGGAACTGCATTCGCTGGTTCCCAAACTTCATGAGTTCAAGCGCCCTACGAGGCTGGCATCCCGCTCTCACCCCTTCACTGTCGAAACTCCTAAATGTAGCCGTCTCTTCTACTCTAATAGCTTCATGTCTCGCACCTCTCGCCTGTGGAACTCTCTTCCCTTCTCCTGTTTCCCTGAGAGTTATAATCTCCAGCTATTCAAGTGTAATGTCAATCGACATCTCCAGTTGCCTTAATCTATCTACTACCCTAATCCTTTCTTCTATCACTCCTATCTGATCTTCCTATTTTCTGTAACCCCTTGCGTCCTAGTGGCTTCAAGCCTTGCTTGGGGTGAAATGCTTAAAAAAAAAAAAAAAAAAAAAGACTGAGCCTATGTTTACCTTTATGACTATCGCACTAAATGCATCTATATCTCGTTTGTTGACTCTCGTATAAACCGGACCTATGTATACCTATTTGTCTCGTGCAAAATGGACGTATGCTTCGCTTGTTAATACTCATGGTAACCGGACCTATGTCTACCTGTTTGACTCTCTTGCAAAATGGACCTGCTCGTTTGTTGACTCTCGTTTAAACCGCACCGATGTCTACCTTTAATTTTCGTGAAAACCAGTTGTATCTCATTTGTTGACACTCGTGTAAACTAGGCCTATATCTACCTTTCTGACCCCCACACAAAACATATCTATGTCTCGCTTGTTGTCTCTCGTGTAAACCGGACCTATGTGTCGCTTGTTGTCTCTCGTGTAAAGCGGTCCTATGTCTACCGTTTTTTTATCCTCTTATAAAATGGAGCTACGTCTCGCTCGTTAACTCTCGTGTAAACCGGACCTATGTGTCGCTTGTTGATTCTCGTGTTAACCAACCTTCTAGACTTTTGCAAACCCGAACCTATCTCTAGCGTTGTGACTCTCGGGCCAGTCGGACCTACGTCTACCTTTTTTTTACTTTTGTCTAAACCAAAAACCTTTGTCTCTCTTTTTGACTCGTGCACCTATATATACATTTTTGACACTCGTGAAAACCAGGCCAGTCTTTACGTTTCTATTGCTTATCAAAACGACAAAATTCGACATTAGATAACCTGCAAAAGTGTAAAGCAAAACTAGCCAAAGTGTCCAGTATCGAATTATAAGAAAATCGAACAATCTTGTTTTTGTCACACTTTACTTACTGTCCTTTCCTCTTTCCTACGTAGCTAAATGGTGTATGAACACCACATTTGCGCCAAGCCCAGAAAAAATATTACCTAAAGTTTTCTTCCTCTTCTATGTGTCACATCCGTTCAGAAAATGGGCCATCATCGCTCTCCAAAACTTCCTATCGCATTTTTTAAAATCAAGCAAGGCGATAATGCCACTAAGATGCAAGGGGGCTACTGGCGGTGAAGACTTTAGAAGAAGTAACCGGAAGCAGGAAACAAGAGATAACCCTCTACTCCTGTTCAAAAGACAGGGAAGGAATGTAAACCAGGCGATAAGTGAACCTATCTTGTGGCCTTTAGAAGTTTTTCTTTTTTTTACTCAGGCTTACGCATCCCGTCCGGTTATCCATTCACACAAGGTCACTAGGTAGTTGGCTCGCTGCCTTCCCCTATCTATCTTGCCCTTGATATACCCTGTGAGAGTTAAGTTTTCCAAGCCTTCTTTCCTCATTATGTGTGCAAGCAATTTCAGTTGTCTCTTCCCGATTCTGATTGGTTGGTTGATTTTGTTTCGCGGTATGTCAACAATTCTATGGGTTATCTAATGCCGAAATCCAAATATTTTAAACACAATTATATGACTTCAAATAAATATATACTATAAACAGGTATTGTTGGTAATTTTACGATAAATATGGTTTAATTTATTTTGTTTTACGGTATTTCAGCCTCAATGGGTTACTTAATGCCGACAAGGATACGTTCTTATAAATAGAATAAGTCTTTGTATGAAATCAGTTTGTAGATCAGGTTTCATTGACGTATTTTTGTAAAGAGAGTATTTTTTTTTTTTTTGTTGAGAGTCAAATGTATTATCTTGCTGGTATTTTTAAAGAATATATTTTTTATACTTTCATAGTGTTTTGACCCCAGTTAGGGGGTTAACCATTTGACCATAGTTGTGACCCTAAAAGGTTCTACCCTCCCGAATCAGGGGGGACCTGGGAATGACAGCAATTAAGACGTGGTTCCATGCTCCTCAAAACCTCCTGATCAGAGGCCTTCCCGCTAGGTGTATTTTATCGTCATACCCAGGAAAACCTGATTCTGAGCTTCCTTAAAATATCGGCATCAGTAAAAAGAATTTTAAGCATCGAGTAACAGTCTTATCGCTTCTTCTTGTTTTTTCCCGTCTTTCTTTCTATTGCTGTCCTCTTTTTCTCTCTCCTCAGGTTACCAGTCTCTTCGCCTCTATTCATTTATCATTTTTTTTCTTTCGTCTTTTTCTTTGACATTCTTTTTTTCGTCATAGCTTCCCCTTCTCCACTCTTCTCTCTTCTGCCTCTTTACACGAGCTTCAGCTTACAGTAGAAGGTCAATTGTGCTTCTCCATGTTCTGAACTGAAGAAAAGCGATTTAACCCCGAACGAAGTAATACGTGCATAGCAAATGCTGTAAGTGCACTTGTTTTCTAAACAACGAAATATTTCAAAGCATATCCTCCTGATGCCGGTTTCATCTTACATCTTCTTTTTCCTCTATGTCTAAACTATAATTAGTGATTTTCGTAGCTTAGATGTGGCACAAGGCCGAAAGTAGGGGGCCTTATTCACTCGTAACTGTTTTAGCGAGACAAGCTTGCTGACCATTACACCACACCGAGGTGCCCCATGTCTAAACTAAATATAGATTATAAGTTCAAAAAATGATAACGTTACTGAAATATGTTGGGAAATTTACAAATTTGCTTTTGAAATCAAGAAAATAACCCTAAGCCTAACCCTAAATATTAAAAGGGAAATAAAGCATCGTTTTAATCAGGGTCTTTGGCCCCCTCATCTATGATACGGCCCCCTCTCACTTTACTGTATCTCAATTTTCATAAGGTAGCACTTATATAAAATTCAAATTTTATTGTAACCTAATTATGTACAAGGAGGCACGGTGGAGTTATGGATGTCGGCTCGGATTGAGAAATCAGAGTTCGAATTCCAGTCGATCCCGTTACATTAACTTACGTGCTAATACCCTTGGGAAAGGTATGAATCCTCTTCTTTTCCCCTCAGCTATGGGTAAATAGCAAGACAGACCGGGTTCTATAGCCTTGGATGGCAACTGGTCTACCGCAGAAAGAAATGGCAACCTACTGCTGGGAAAAAAATCTGCAACGTCAGTCATGTATCGAAAGATACATGATCGCCTAAGTGTGTATCACGCATGGCACATAACTGACTGATATTCACTTACGCGTAAATACTATTGGGAAAGGTATGAATACTCTTCTTCTCCTCAGCTATGGGTAAATAACAGGACAGACTGGGTTCTATAGCCTTGGATAGCAAATGGTCTACACCAGAAAGAAATGGCAAAAAATGGAAAAAATCTGCCTTGTCAATCATGTATCAAAAGATACATGATCGCCTAAGCGTGTATCACGCATGGCACATAACTGATTAAATTATGTACAATAATGGATCATATGTGATATAGGTGAACAATTCGTCTAGAAAGATTTAAAATATATACAATGTATCTAAATACAAATTAGAGACATGTCATCTTAATAAAATCAACAATGATTTGCGGCAATTTTAACATCAACTTGAGAGTTTTCTTGTCAAAAAATTGAATAATTTTATCGCATGGATAAAAAAAAAATAGTAAATTGTATATAGCGTTTTTTTTTTTCGAGGATGAGCATGAACAAAACAAATTCATGGATTTGGATGAAAAAAGTCCCCAGAATGTGCTCAGTTTAAATTTATAACGTATATAAATGTCAGTCAGTTATGTGTAATACACGCTCAGGCGATTTTTTCGTCCCGAGGTAGGTTGCTATTTCTTTTTGCGGTAGATTGGTTGCCATCCAAGGCTATAGAACCCGGTCTGTCCTGTTATTTATCCATAGCTGGGGCGAGAAGACGATTCATACTTTTCCCAATGGTATTAGTACGCAAGTGAATATAACAGATTCGACTGGAATTCGAATTCAGCTCTCCGATTCCTCGATCCAAGCCGCTATCCATTACTCCACCGTCCTAACTGTAGGTAGAAAAAAGCAGATGTTGATAAAGTTGGCTCTCTGTGCCGCGCCAGGAAATTTTTCTCCCCGGAATCGATACTTCAAATATACAAATCAACCATTCGCCCTTGCATGAAGTATTGCTGCCATATATGGTCTGGTGCACCTTCTGTTTACCTCGGAGTTCTTGACAAGATCCAGAGACGGATATGTAATATAATTGGCCCTGATCTGGCGTCTCGTCTACAGTCACTCTCTCACAGACGCACCGACGCCTCCCTCTGTCTTTTCTACAAATACTTTCATGGTAATTGCTCCGATGAGCTGCTTTCACTGGTTCCCAGACTCCATGAATTCAAGCGCCCTACGAGGCTGGCGTCGCGCTCCCACCCTTTCACTGTAGAAACTTTTAAATGTAGCCGTCTCTTCTACTCCAATAGCTTCATACATCGCACCTCTTGCCTGTGGAACTCCCTTCCCTATTACTGTTTCCCCGAGAGCTATAATCTCCAACTATTCAAATGTAATGTCAATCGACATCTCCAGTTACCTTGATCTACCCACTATCCTTCTCCTCATCCTTTCTTGTATCACTCCTATCTGCTCTCGCTCCAAATCTTCTGCAACCCCCTGCATCCTAGTGGCTTCACGCCTTGCTCGGGGCGTAATGCTTAAAATATATATATATATATATATATATATATATATATATATATATATATATATATATAGAGTGTTAAATAGCACTGCTTGGGTTTCCCAATCGGGCTTGCCCCCCAAGGTCGGAGGGTTCGAGAGTAGTACGCACCGGCTCTGGTCTCAATCAATATTCTCCTGGCGTTGTTTAAACTGATGCCTACATTTTCCCATATATATAAACTATAATTTCAAAAAGTTACAGTGTTACTGATACATGTTGGGAAATTTATAAATTTTCATCTGAAATCAAGAAAATTCGAACTTTAAGCAAAACAAAAAAACCATACAAAGAGAAAAGAAAGCATCGACTTAACCCATATTCTCCTGGCGTTAGTTAAAAGTTTGAACTATAGATAGTACACAACAGTCCAGCACAATTTTCCTTGGCTTCTGAGAGCATTTTCCTATCTCTTAATACTTTGCTTAGTTCCTGAAAAGCATCTTTTCATATTCCTATACGCTTTCACATGTCTGTGTTACACGTCGCGTTTTTTTTAAAAAAAAAAAAAAAAAAAAAAACGTTACAGATAATTTTCCGCATTTGCCTGATTTTGATATCCCGATACGTAAATTAGGATCTCTATTATTCTGCCATTCTTACAAATACAATTTCAATCGCCTTCTACTGTCCTCCTGATTACTCTTTCCTCTACCCGTTCATTATTATTGTTTCTGATCGTAATTCTTCTTGAGTCTTAGCGCTTTTACTGTCCTGCATATGATATTACCGATTAAAAAAAGTTATGTTGGTTATTTTTAAATGAGAAAAAAACATAGGGATTCGAATGTAAGAATTAATATCTCTTTAATAAATAAAGCAAGAAAATTATATTTTATCTGTTGATTTTTGAGTGGAAACTTTAATAAAGCATTATCCAATAGTTATGTATACTAAATCGAACTTTTTTTTTTACATATTTTACCTTGTTATTATTTATTTTATTATCCAACGGTTATGTATAATAAATATCGTAGTTTTTTAAATTTATTTTCCCTTGTATTTTCAATTAAATTGAAAATACAAGTCAGTCAGTTATGTGCCATGCGTGATAGGCGATCATTTATCTTTCAATGCATGACTTACGAGGCAGATTTTTTCCTGCAGTAGGTTCTTTCTGCGATAGACCAGAGTTGCCATTGTAGCAGACCCGGTAGCATGCAGTGCTGGCCTACGAAAAGGTGGCCTTGTGCCAGACACTACTCACGACTACCGAATTCACTAGCAAAGTAAAAATAATAAATGTGTGATCTTTAGTGAGGAAAAAGGGTCATTCAACACATGCATAAAAATAGTAAAATATAGATAGCCATGAGGAAACGACGAAAACGTATCTGGTGGAAAACAAACCATGAAACTTTATTTTAATAACAAATATTTTGTCTCAACAAGAGAGACTATCAGAAAAAGTAAAAAGCAGTTCTTAGCCAGTAGGCAAATTGTATAATGTCGTGACAAGTAGTCAGTAATAGAATGTTTATGTTCCGCGCCAATACGAAAATCAAAATGGCTAAGGCGGGAAAAGTTTCTTCAGAAGGAAAGTTCTGGAATATAGTCTTCTTATACAAAAGGTACATCCATACACAACAAGGAAAATACTCACTGCGAGATTTTATAATGTGTGTGTAATGTTATCTTTTTTTTTAAACTGGTTCGTAAAGGTTAGAGTTCAAAAGGTGTATGTGAAGTTCATCAATCGGCCGTGTCGAAAAACTTTACGTTCCCTAATAGTGAACGGAGGAAAGTTCGAACAAATTGTTCGCAGAAGGACGATGAATTAGTCTTTTTAAAAGTGTGAAGACGACAGTGTCGTCGACTCTACATTCTCTGGTAGAAAATGGAGGAAGGTTCAAACAAGTTGTTCGAAGAAAGTTGCAATCACATGAAGAGATTCGGCATAATGAGCCAAGGAGTCACTAGGAAGTTTTTGGTTAGTGAAGATATTCCGGTCCGCGTATGGGTAAGGGCACGAAATAAATGAGTCGACCTTCTTGTTCTGGAACCAGGCAGCGACTGCTTTGAAAAACCACGTTCGTCAGTGACGTCAGAGAATGCGCGGGAAAACTTCAAAATCAGCAGCAGCCAGCAACCTCCTCACGTCGGCAACAGGCGGCTGGTTTACTACTATGTCTAGCCCTCTGTGAAAGGAAGGGGTGCAATACGCGTACGCACGTAAAAATAGGTGGAATCCCTGCGCGACTCCACACCATCCAATGTTTGTCCTGCTATTTACCCATGACTGGGTGAGAAAAAGAGGATTCATACCTTTCCCAAGCGCAAGTAAATGAATGCAATGTATTCGAATGGAATTCGAACTCGGCATTCCATTTCCTCAATCCGAGCCGCTATCCATTATCCTCCTGAAAATACAAGGGTGAATTTAAATACAGACATTGGAAATTTTAGTCTCAATGAGAGTCAGGTAACAGTAAATGAGAATATTTTGATAAAGACTTTAAAAAACCTGTTTTGACTGTGAGTAATTAGAATGTGTATATAGAAAATGAAAACATTTTTTATGATTTTCCAATTTTTATGAAAGCATAGGACACAATTTTTAAATATCGTGAACGTGAAAATTAATAAAAACATTTCCGAATAAAATTATTCAAGCGAATTTAACCGAGATTTTTATATCAAAATAAACGTGATTTTTATTTTAAAAAATCAGTAAAACTTAACCAACTGGTTTTTGTGTTTATTCATTTTTAAAATGTTAATATTTTAGACATTTTAATTGTTGATACAATCTGTACTACTTGCATTAATAACAAATAAATTTTAGAATAGTGGTTACAGGATAGGAATTCATTGATTTGTTTTTTACGACTTTTTACAAGTTATTTAAAAATCAGAAAATATTTTTAGATTGTAAGAATTTTTTTGAAGATAATGATGCTCTACTGATACAAGTGCTACTAATTTACCCATAGCTGGTGGGGAAATGATAGATTCATATTTTTCCGACGGGGATTTGCGCGAAAGTGAATGTAATGAACCCGATTGGAATTGGAACTCGGCTCTACTTACAGAGCGTGGAAAGCATAATTTAAAGACTGAATGGATCAAAATAATTATATATTTCCTAAACATGTAAAGGTTTATTTGTATTATGCCACTAAGAATTATTGATGATAAAGATTAAAAAAAAAATAAATAACATTTTTATTTTGGGAGAGCTAAATATATTTATTGCGAGAAAAGGAGAAGCTGTGACGTCATATCTCTTATCCTGAGTATTTTGAATGGCGCAGACGAAAAAACTCAACATTTACGCCGACCGAAATTTACAGAGAAACAAACCTTTATTACAAGGGCAAAAATATTTTTCCACACTATACAAATTGTACAAATTACAAGATAAGCCTGGCATAAAATGTCACTTGTTATTATCAAGGAACGTTAACAGTCCTTTCAAATACAAATCAATTTTCTCTTAGCAAACCGCAGTTCGTGTATAGCAAATGTTTTCCTTAACAACGAAGAGATTTTAACACCTTTCTTTTAGAGCAACAGATCATATGAATCTATTTTTTAGCAATAAAAGAAATTTATTTCTTTCGAAAAGTTCACAATTCAAAATGGCGCTGATTCAAAAGTTGAAATTCAAATGTGAAAGTTGAACTTCGAAGTGGAGTAAGAATAGATTAACCTACCTCGGCGAAGGTGCTTTTCTGAAGTTCTTTTGACAAATATTGAGATTTTTGTAACGTCCTCAAGTTTGAGATAAACCTTCACGTATTATGAGAATTTAGAAGATTCTTCTATCTTCTTCGTCAAAGGAAGTAGTCTTTTATCATCCCAGGACATGTCGTGGTCCATTTATTTTCTCAACAGAATTTAAACACGGAGACGGTCAATCCTTTCTGCCGGGTGACCTAATTCTTCTCAGTGGCCGCAGTAGTCTTTCGTTCTACTATGGCATACCGCTATCTACCTTTGCAGTCAAAGTTTTCCCTCTTATATAGCAAACACGTGGACCAAAAACGACTCGTAAACAATTTACTAAGGCGCTTATACTTTTTACCCCATTGATAAAAAAGTCAATGAACCCACACCCGTTTTCTTTTCTAACTTTGCATATTTTTGAAAACATCAAAGCCGTGCCCATCCTGTAAAATTTTACCACGAAAAGTTAAAATCGTCTGGCCTCAATTTGGCGTTTTTTGTTTTTTTTATGACATCAATTTGGAGCCTTTTTTTTTAATCTTTAATCATCAATTTTCATTCGTGTTATTATATACCGTGTGTAACAGCAAAATTGTCCAAATCGTGTGACAGAATGTGATAATTGTCCATCACACAAAATGTTTAATATTTAAAAAACAACTGAAATAATTGAATTTCTTTTTTTGCGGGTTTTCAGATAAGACAGTTAGCCATCTTATACCTTTTGTCGTAAGAGTCAGTGAAAAACAATTTCAGTTATTCAGCTAAAAAGAGAACAGGTTAAAAATATTTTTGTGTCAGCTCCAATATGTCTTCCCACATGAATAATGGTGAGAGGAAAAAGATCATTTAGGCCTTCAGTAATGCTACCAACATTCATAATCTGGCTTCCATCTTCAAAGTCTATTCAAGAACTATCAAGAGAGCGGTGAATAAGTTTAAAAAATGGAATAGTAGAGAGGAAAACTGGATCAGGAGGTCACAACAGGAAGAAGGATCATCATTTCAATTTAGAGCTAAATACATTCTTATTTTTCAAAGTAGAGTCCAATAGTTTTATAAAAATCTTGTAAAATCCCAGTAAGATAGGTTGAATCATTTCTAATATACAACGGTTCAAAGTTTTATCTAAAAATTGGATAATTTTGCTGTTACACGATTTGGGGAATTTTTCTGTTACAGTCGATATATATATAATTAATATGAGTAAAAGTGCGTCATTTAGCTGATTGATATTACCTTCAGCATTACGATTTCAGATTTACTGCTTATGTTTTTCGTTTTTTTTTTTTTATTTTATACACATCATTTGGTGTATTGTTTGTGTTTGTGTGAGTTTGTGCGCGTGCAGCCATGCGTCCGTCTCTGCAGATGTGTGTTCGCGCACGCGCATTCCTCTTCACGGATGTGCGCACGTGTACGGTGTCGTGATTATTTATCCTTTTAAATTTTTTTTACTTTACACTCGCTCTTTAGCTTTACATTCTTACATTTCTCATTATATATATATATATATATATATGTGTGTGTGTGTGTGTGTGCGCGTGTGCGTGATAAAAAGTATTTTTAAGGTATAGCTATGTTTATTGGTTAAAGTGCTCAATATCAGGGATAAAAGTGAACACTGAGCTCAAAAACAAACGGCGATATTCTGTTTCATGTTTGAATGAAATCTTGAGACCATGTGTATTGTGCTTTGGCTTGAGTATTTATATATTCTGGTCAATGTGCGTTATGAGTAGCAAGGTATATTGTATTTTTCTAACGGTTATTGAATGGGAGGTTTGGGAGGCACGGTGGGGTAATGGATTGAGGAATCGGAGAGCAGAGTTCGAATTCCAGTCGAATCCAATACACCCTAACACCCTTGGGAAAGGTGTGAATCCTCTTTCTTCTCCCTCCAGCTATGGGTAAATAGCAGGACAGACTGGGTTCTATAGCCTTAGATGGCAACTGGTCTAGGAGAAGGAAAACTCTGAATTCAAACCTGCTCTTAGAGGAGGGTGAACGGAGTCTCTCTGAGCCTTGTTTGGCAATCCATTTAGTGTTGGTGTCACGATAAAAACACCCTTGATAGCCCTAGCGAAGCATCAGCTATCTGACAAGATTATGAACTACACCAATCAAAGTATTGGTGAGTTCAATCTCGGCTGAGGCCGCAAGATAGATAGATATGTTTTAAATTATTCTATTGAGTAGAAATAGTTGTGGATCCGAGTGCAGCTATTTGGAGTTATTTTATTGTGTTGTTTGTTAACTTTTTACTCATTATTTATTAAACGATTATATAATTATTTGATTTGATTGTTATTATTATTTTATTTTCTTTGATTTTTGGTGTGTACTCATTTCTTTCCGGGTCCCGCCTAGAGAATTAGGTCAGAAATGGCATCATATTTTCCACTGACCAAAAAGACAAAATCAAAGGAAAACACATTTTACATAGATAAAGCGCTTCGTAGGCTGTAGGCTGTACTCGTGAGAACAATTTTTTGCATTTCATTAAGGCAAGGGCTTCCATGAATCCCTTCAATGAGTCTACTGGAATCGTTTCTAACCAACCCGAGGGCTCCAACTGCAACAGGAATTGTTGATGTTCCCATGTGCCACATTTTTGAGGTTTTGATTTCAAGGTCCTTGTATTTTGACAGCTTTTTTGAATATCTTCAAAGATATATTGCAGTCTGCTGGGACTGCCATAAGGAGGCACTTTCTTTGTTTGTGGTCTCTGATAACAATGTCTGGGCGGTTTGCTTTGATTGTGTGTATTGTGTAGGCCCATAGAATTGTAACAGGTCCTATCTCCGTTATTATTATTATTATTATTTAACTGTGTTTATGCATGCATTCGTAATTTCTTATATTTTTTCTTTATTTTTATTATTATTTAGATTAAAGTATTGTTTTTTTTCCTAAAGTATGTCTGCGTTGCGTTAAGGGCATTTTACAGGGTATTCGTTTTTAGTTGTGGAGTCAAAACTCAACACACATGGTCTGAAGATTGCATTCAAGCATTAAACAGACTGTCTCTGCTCAGTGTCCACTTTATATATATATATATATATATATATATATATATATATATATATATATATATAGTTTATGCAAACTTAGGTAATCCGTATGGGTAGACCCGAGGAGGATGATATCCAGAGAGCTCAATGTAAAATTCAGAGCAGATATGTTTGAATAAAAGACAGACCACGTTAAGATTCCATGTAATAAGCTATTTCACCATAACCCCTTTAACAGGCTTCTGGATCATCAGACTTTACTTCCAAAAGCTGAAATGAAAAATGAAAAGAAATTCACACGTTTTTTACGGACCTCATCAAGTATACGTAAAATTAACGAAGTGAGGGGGTGAGGTGGGAGAGAGGATATGAGTGTGTCATATGTATCATTTTAGTTTCCTATTTTTAACCCCAGTGTGTCGGCTAGATGTTGCTCAAATTTAACGCGTCTCGTCTCTAGATATAAGACCGACATTAAAGGAAGAAGTTACAACAACCCCAATCAATTACACGACAGATTTCATTCAAATTCTTAGACGCTGTTAATTTGCGTTACTTTAACGTGCATATTTGGGAGGTTATGGTTTGATAAATATCCAAATGTCTAAACAATCTACAAAGAAATTAATTTGAAATTCGGTCGAGTTTTGGGTATTTTCTATGAAACAGTCGATTGGAAAAATTCATAGACAGTACATTGAAAGAGTAATCCATTTTATATTTAGTAATCTTTTTTATTCTACTAAAACTTTTATCTTATTGCTTGTTAGGTTGACATCTATTCGTTTGATTTTTGTTCATTAAGTAACCTCGTGATTGTTTTTGATTTTTGTTCATTAAGTAAACTCGTGATTGTTTTTATGTACCTAATTATCAACGGTTATTCCCATTTAAATAATTTTATCATCAATAATGGGGTAGTATATTTCAATCTAAATTAAAATACCAATTTAAACTTTACCTTCGTGCTATTTAAAACTCACTTCCAATTGGAGAATATTAGAGGAGAGATTTGGATGAGATGTCACTAGCAGAAAATTAGGTCCTTCTTTTACAACCTTTTATCTACACATGTCTTACTTTTCTTATATGCCTATAAGTTCCTATATACACCTGCACACACATTCACACGAAAAAACCATATGTATATTTCCATATTTACAAATATGCACCTGCAGAGAAAACGCATATCCATATATCTCCATACATATCTCCATATACACTTATACTTACATATATACACATAAGGACACCTGTATATCCATATACATCCATATACATACGCACATATACACTTACACACATATATATGTATACACATACACACACACATATGCATACATACATACATACACACATATATATACATACACACACATACATGCATATATATACGTAATATGCAGCATATCTACATACACACATATGCGTCAATTTGCACTTACACATATCTACACACGCACATGTCCCTATCCTCATGTCCACCCGTGCATCCACTTTTGCTTGCGTTCGATGACTATCTCAGTATTTAATTACATTATCCATATCTTTACACATATAATATTACCCGCTCTTTCATATTTGTGGCAAAACATATAGGTACCTATCTAATTGTAAACCTCCACACTAAAAAAAAAAACAAAAAAAAACCTGGTATGCTTCTTTTTCCATATTAAAACATATACATCTACATATCAACAGGTGTCTCAATGTTGAAATACATTACCATAGTTGTATACATATAGCCATGTGTTAGCGTTCATGTGTGCATAGTAATATTTCTAAAAACAAACGGAATACAAAACATTCAAAATTGCTGTTCCTATATGATTATTTCTCAATGTATTTGCTTAGGTTTAGGTTGTTTTTGTGCCGGCATTTAAAGACTAGTTCATTGTGTCTATTTAGTAGTATGTCTGGATCTTTATGTTTGATTATGAAGATTTTCCTTTAAGCATTAGTCGCATCTGTCTCTGAAGTTTTTTGAGTTCTGGCTCTTGATATTATTTTCCACTTTATTTGTGGGGTTAGCCACCTCCAACAAATCCCAATAATGTTTTGATAGTACCGTTTGGTTTTTTTTACTCTTATTTTTGAAGGACTGGCGATGGTTGTACAATCGGTGCTTCCAAATATATATATATATATATATATATATATATATATATATAATGAAGAGAAAGAACAGATTTAGAATCCACAGTTCTCTTGCATTTCATTTTTTAAAAAAATGCTCAATACAAACGTAGAGTATAATATTTTAATGATATTTTTATTAAAAATATTTTACATTACGAACACGGAAATTTCTATGTTTCGAGACCTTTTATCTCTTCATCAGACAATGTTCGGTAATTTTTGATGAAAATGATTTACATTTGAAAATAGAAAACAACTGTAAATGTAAATCATTTTCATCAAAAAGTTACTGAATATTGCCTAATGATGAGATAAAAATTTTAAATTTTTTTATCTATCTATCTATATATATATATATATATATATATATATATATATATATATATATATTAATAAATGTATATATAACTACGTTCAAAGTGTGACTCAAATTTTGTTGTTCTACCAACTCATCAGGTACGAATAGTACTTTTTTTTATAAGTATCGCCCGAAGAGACCGTCAGGTAGAAACCGTGGTCGCGTATTTTAATTGAATTCATAATTTTTTAAGTTCAAACCTCTACATATTATTTTTATTTTTACTTATATTTTTTCTCAAGTATATTGAGCACTTTTTAATACTACTGTTCCCTGGTCTGATTCAACTCTGACCATTAACCTTTATATATATATATATAAATATATATAGATATGTACATATATATAAATATATATAGATATATATAGATATATATATACCGTTTGACTTCATTTAAGCGGTTTATTTTTCAAGCAAACCGTGTTTGTCAATTTCTAATTTTCTTAATTAATTTTAATAAAATTTAATATTATCTTTTTTACAAAAAATACTTTCTGTATTAATTTTTACGCAGTTCCAGCATTTAATTATATTTTCTCATGCACATTTTAATATTATCCTTCTCATGAAAAATAATTTTTATAGAATTTAAATTTCTTTTCAGGAAGATTAAAGTTGTTTTTCGGGTTGGTCTCAGGGCAATTGGGAAAACGTTTGTCTGGAGCTTTCTGTTTTGTATATGCAGTATAGCATCTTGTGAAAGAATTGCCAAGAGCCATACAAGTATATCGATTCTTGAGAAATTATTGCCCTCTTTAATGTAGGCATCCTTCTTTCTCTGCTATAAAATTATCTAAATATTGGCGATGCTTGTAAAATCGTAGCTTTTTCCTTTTTCGTTTAATTTCTTGCTTTATCTTTTTCACACAGATTTTCATGTATTTGATGACTGTGGCCAGCCAGATATTGTATTTAAACATATCACGGACATTTTAGAGCCATCGCTGACCACCCACTTCAACGAATGCCCGGACATTCCTAAAAGAACCTATCCACATTTCTTTGGTAAGATTTTGAAGAATACACTTGAGTTTTATATAGACTGGATGGTAAGAATAAAAGACGTGTTTGGATGCTTTTTAAAATACTGTTTTTATAATTTTCAGCCAAAACGACATTACTTGAAGATACCAAAGAGTTTTTTTTTTTTTTTTTTTTTTTTTTTGTTTTTTAAGCATTTCACCCCAAGCAAGGCGGGAAGCCACTAAGACGCAAGGGGTTACAGAAAATTTAGAGCAAAATCAGATAGGAGTGATAGAAGAAAGGATGAGGGTAGTGGATAGATCAAGGGAACTGGAGATGTCGATTGACATTACACTTGAATAGCTGGAGATTATAGCTCTCAGGGAAACTAGAATACGGAAGGAAGTTCCACAGGCGAGAGGTGCGAGACATGAAGCTATTAGAGTAGAAGAGACAGCTATATTTAGGATTTTCGACAGTGAAGGGGTGAGAGCGGGATGCCAGCCTCGTGAGGTGCTGGAACTCGTGACGTCTGGGAACCAGCGAATGCAGCTCCTCGGAACAATTTCCATGGAAGTATTTGTAGAACAGACAGAGGGAGGCGACGGCGCGTCAGAGAAAGTGACTGTAGACGAGACGCCAGGGCAGGGCCAATTTATTGCATATCCGCCTCTGGAGCCTATCAAGAACCCCGAGGCAGACAGAAGGGGCACCAGACCATATATGGCAGCAATACTCCATGCAAGGGCAAAAACAAAAACGGGCAGCACATGCAACTGTAAAAGAAAAAGAAAAAAATCCACATCTGAGAGGAGGGACGGGACAACGTCAACATCCCTGATACAAAAGAATCCGGCAAGCTATTGTGCTATTTTGCCATGAATGTCACCATGTACCACAATTGTGAGATGAAGGGGAGTGGTGAACACGGCGGCAGCGCAAAATGCGCTAACCAAATAAAAGGAATGAAAGATTACCGATAATTCGGGGCCTTAAAAATGTCTGTTGTTTCTGAATTCTCAAGTCTTTTGGTAGATAACATCTCTAATATCATTAATCAAAAAAAAAAATTAAATTCTTATATTGGTCACATATGCACGACCCTCTCGCGTAGGTTAACTAGAAGAGCAAAACATATAGAAAAATCACCATAGGTTTAAAAACATCCAGTTTTTATTTTATTTACTTATTTATTTATTTTTAGTAAGATCAACGATTCCTCCTATAGATGTGGTTCTACAGAAGGATGCTGAGAATACCTTGGATAGAACATGTGGGCAACTAAGAAATTTTAAATAAATAGGAAAGAAATGGGCAATTTACAAATACGAAAAGTTCGATAGAAACAAATAAAAGGGTGCTCAACTGCTAATTCATATCAATCCTCTTATATAACAATAAATGTTGGACAATCTCCTTACAGATGAAGAGAAGACTTGAAGCAACAAAGATATGCGTCTACAGAAGGATGATGAGAATACCACGGAATAGCGTATGTGTGCAACAAGGAAAATGAAGACAAAAACACACCTAAACATAGAATCAAAAAGAGACACCTGAAATTTCTGGCACACATAATGAGGAATGAGGGCTTGGAGAATTTGACACTCACAGGAAATATTGAAGACATGAGGGAAACAGCAAGTAACTTACTTGATGGGCTTGTGTAAATGGATTATTAAACAAAGAGTGATAGGGATAGTAAAAAAATAAATAAATACTACTAAGAGATGCAAAGTATAGAAAGTTGTGGAGAGCCATGTTCTGAAGGGACACGGCACATAAAAGAAATATATCTGAAGGTCATAAAAAGCGTATATGCGTTACAAGGCCGAAAGTGTGATGCACCGAGTGAGGAGCGAACTCACTACGCAGTTATAACAGATTCAGCGAGACAAACATGCTGACCACTACACCACGCCGAAGCGATCGCCTGGCGGCCTAAAATGAATCAACCAAAATACCAAAGAAGCAATAAAACAAAGAAATAATTTTTCTGATTCTCTCGTGCAATAATAAGGACTTCTCATGAAAAATGATCCTATTTATCTGCAAACATTGTCCTGTTAAAGTTTATTACAATTACGTCTGTGCATTTTCTGATGTAGGTTGTCTGTATGGAAATTCTTTGAAAGAAGATGAAGATCCCCGATATTCCCTTGCAATAGAAACCTCTCCAGAAATTTTGTCAAGAACTATTGCTTTCAGCTTCCCTGAAAACTACAATCTTCAAAAATTTAAATGCAACGTCAATCAGCATCTTCTGTCGTTTTGAACCCCGTTCATCTTTTATCCTTTCCTCAATCCCAATTCTTTTTTCTCACTTTCACTTTCTGTGCCACCCACCCCGTGTCCTAGTGACATTCCCGCCTTACTTGGGGTGAAATGATTTTAAAAAGTCTATTGCAATATACGAGGGTGGGCTGAAAGGTTCATATGATTGACTGACGCTAGAACTGTGAAATCTTTCATGCATCAGTTTCAACTCTTCTTATTAAGGACTGCATTGTTTCTTTCCACGAATTCTGACTGGCTAAAAAAGACCTCAAAAGTAACAATTAGCATCGTTGTGTTATCAAGTACCCTTTTTTTAAGCAAATCACCCCAAGCAAGATGGGAGTGCTACCAGCACGCAAGGGGTTACAGAAAGTGAAAGTAAGAGTAAATTGGAGTGTTTAAGAAAAGGATAAAGAGAAGGACAGGGATCAAGGTCAAGGCATCAGATGATGTCGATTGACATTACATTTGAATATTTGAAGATTATAGCTATCAGGGAAGCAAGTGATAGGAAGAGTTGTTCCACTGACGGGAGGTGCGAGATAAGAAACTGTTAGAGTGGAAGAGATGGCTACATTTAGTCGTTTCGACAGTGAAAGGGTGGGACCGAGATGCCAACCTAGTAGCACGCTTAAATTCATGCAGTTTGGGAACAAGTGAAAGTAGTTCGTCGCCTTGAAAGTACTTGTAGAAAAGACAAAGGGAAGCCACAGCACCTCTGTGAGAAAGTGACTATAGACGAGATGCCAGATCAGGACCAATCACGTTGCATATCCGTCTCTGGATTTTGTTGAAGACCTCGAGATGAACAGCGGGAGCACCAGACCATATATGGCAGTAGTTTTCCATGCAAGGACGAATGGTTGATTTAAGAAAAAGGGTTTATCCCTTAAGGAAATTCGTGTTGCTACATTAAGGAGTGACGCTCCAGCTTTGTCAACTGTGCAAAAGTGGGCAGCTGAATTTAGGAGAGGAAGGGATAGTCTTAAAAATGATCCAAGGTTTGGACGTCCTGCAACTGCCACCACTGAGGAAAACAATGATCCTGTTCGCCATATGGTGATGGATGACAAGCGATTGACTATAAACCAAATAACCAATACTATTAGTATATCCCGTGAGAGGTTTGATAATATTCTGCACAATGAACTTGACATGAGATTTCTGCTCGGTGGTGCAACGTCTTCTGATATCTGATCAAAAGTGCATCAGGCTGAACATATCACGGGTAAATCTGACGTGGTTTGAGACAGATCCAGCTGGCTTCAAAACCAAATGTTCTGGCAAACTGACGAAAGCGGCCTTGTTTCATCAGGACAATTCTCCTGTATATAAGTACTGGGTTTCAATGGCCGCTGTGTGTGTGACTGACTTTAAACTGGCCGATCACCTTCCTTATTCTTCTATCATCTGTTCCCCAACATTAAAAAAAATACTGGAATTGGAACTATTATCGCAGTGGTTTGGTTTGTTTTATGGCATATCAACCCCAGTGGGTCATTTAATGCCAACAAAATTTTGAAAAAGATTCAAATAGTTTGGTTTGGTTTGTTCTTGGCATATCAACCTCAATGGGATTTAATGCCAAAATTTTGAAATAGATTCATAGCGATAGTTTGGTTTGGTTTGTTCTATGGCATATCAACCTCAATGGGTCATTTAATGCCAAAATTTTGAAATAGATTCATAGCGATAGTTTGGTTTGGTTTGGTTTGTTTTATGGCATATCAACCTCAATGGGTTATTTAATGCCGATAAAATTTTGAAATAGATTCATAGCGATAGTTTGGTTTGGTTTGTTCTATGGCATATCAACCTCAATGGGTCATTTAATGTCGACAAAATTTTGAAATAGATTCATAGCGATAGTTTGGTTTGGTTTGTTTTATGGCATATCAACCTCAATGGGTCATTTAATGCCAAAATTTTGAAATAGATTCATAGCGATAGTTTGGTTTGGTTTGGTTTGTTTTATGGCATATCAACCTCAATGGGTCATTTAATGCCGATAAAATTTTGAAATAGATTCATAGCGATAGTTTGGTTTGGTTTGGTTTGTTTTATGGCATATCAACCTCAGTGGGTCATTTAATGCCGACAAAATTTTGAAATAGATTCATAGCGATAGTTAGGTTTGGTTTGGTTTGTTTTATGGCATATCAACCTCAGTGGGTCATTTAATGTCGACCAAATTTTGAAATAGATTCATAGCGATAGTTTGGTTTGGTTTGTTCTATGGCATATCAACCTCAATGGGTCATTTAATGTCGACAAAATTTTGAAATAGATTCATAGCGATAGTTTGGTTTGTTTTACGGCATATCAACCTCAATGGGTTTTTTAATGCCGACAAATTTTTTGTTGCTGGTAATATTTTTTTCCTTCATAAATCTATTTTTGGTAATATTTTTTTTCTTCAAAAATGTCTTACTGGCAATAATTTTTTTTACAAAAAGTATTTCTGGTATTAAAATCTATTTTTACACTTTCCTTGTTTTGACCCCAGTTTGGAGGTTAAGTATTTGTCCATAGCTGAGACCTTAACAGGTGCTACCACACCGGATCCCGGTGGACCTGGGAGCACCAGCAATTAAGAGGTGGTTCCACGCTCCTCAAAACCTCCTGACCAGAGGCCTTGCTGTTGGATGTAGTTTATCGTCATACCCAGGACACAGGCTCGACTGGGAGTTCACTATTTGCCCATAGCTGGGACCCTAACAGGTGCTACCACCCCGTGTCAGGGTGGACCTGGGAACATGAGCAATTAAGAGGTGGTTCCACGTTCCTCAAAACCTCCTGATCAGAGGCCTTGCTATTGGACGTAGTTTATCGCCTTATCGAGGACGCGGATGAAGTTTATCGTCATACCCAGACCGATATTATCACAGTGATGATGATGTCATATCTATTGTTGACTGTTCATCCTGTTAGTAAAAAATATCAGGATGAACAGTCTTTTTTTTTTTTTTTTTTTGAACAGTCAGATGTCATTTTGCCTGGAAAGAAACAATGAAACTAATAAGAGCTGAAACTAATGCATACATACTTTCACAGCTCAGTCGTTCATAGTCAGCCCCTGAACCTTTCAGCCTATCCCCTTACCTGCAAATAAACAACGCAAGTATTAATAAGAGGAATTGAAATTAATGCATGCGATATTTCACAGCTCTAGCATCACTCCTTCATAGTCAGACTATGAACTCCTCATCCCACTTTTGTACGTAATCATTTAAGCGTAGATATTCTTTTCTTTTTATTAATTCAGCCAAAGCAATACGATAATGCTACTATGACGCAAGGGGATAGTGAGAGTGTAATAGTATGAGAAGACTTTAATGAGGAGAAAGGACAATAAAAGAACAGGATTCAGGAAGACACAAGATGTCGATTCCAGTGAATTATGCACAAAGTGGTGTCGTGTTTGGCTCTCCAAATGGATCCTATCAAAAATATTTGATAAATTTTCCCTTAACTTCAAATACATTTTAGTTGAAAAATTGTCGATTAACTCATATATATATATATATATATATATATATATATATATATATATATATATATATGTATTACAATTAGGTTTACCTCGTAAAAGGCACAGGGGCCACACGAGGAATCGGGGTTACAAAGTAAGAGGCAATGTTAGTGGTTAACCTTAGACTTGGATGGGTTAAGTTTGTAGTGAGCTGAAAAGCAACCTCTAGGGAGTCGGTTCCACAAAGCAGCAGGTCGTGGGAAGAAGGTGCTCAAGTGAAGCTTACACTAAATGAATATGGAGGGAATGGGTGTGGTTTGATACAAGGTGCGTGACATGGGGAGTCCGAGCCGTGAATATTAGATCTGGTGAAACTATGAATTGGAGTTTGAGCACTTTCCATGTAAATAACGTTAGAGCAGTGAGAGGCTTCTGACTTTTCGTCTATGAGAAAGGGGTTGTAGGGTGGAAAATAATTTGTCACCCACAAGGATGCGGAAACGCTTTTGGATTCTATCGAAATTGGAAAGTGATTACTGAATAGCTCCTGCCCATATATGGCAACAGTACACCATTTTTGGCTTTTTGTGGTTCTTGTAAAGGTAGAAGATAGCAGGAGGAGTCAGGTACTTACTGGAGCGGTACAGGGAACCCACCATTTTTCAATGTACGATTTTCACTTGAGGCCTAGGCAGAGTTTAATTCCCAACAGGCGCTCAAGGCACGGGACCTTCCTGGGGGAACATACGTTCATCGTGATAGTTGAGGAACCGATCGGTAATGATGTATAAAAGGTGGAAAGCAAATAAGGAAAAGAGAGGTCTATTTCTAAAAATAGATATTATTAATATCTATCGAATTAATTTATTTTTCTTCTTTTTTTTACTTTCTCTCTATCATTCCCTCCAGCTGTCTTGACTCTTGGCAATGCTTCTGTGACTGACACCATACTGGAAGTTGCAAAGACGGTTTCCATTCCGGTTGTTAATCCTAAAGTCAATTTAGATTCCTTCAAGAAGTACCGAAACTTTATCAGCTTGTCAGCTCTGATCGATTTTCAAGCTCAGGTAATTATGCTTATTGCTTTTATTTGATGTTAATTAGCCAGCAACCCTCGCTTCGCTTACAAGAAGATGACCAAATTTCAAATCTAAAGTGTTTGAACTATTTAAAATTCTACATTTAACAAAAGATATATTCAATCATAAAAATTAATTTAAAGAGCCGGCTCATACTATTTTCCTGTTGCCCAGGGGTAGTTGCCAGGTAGAAGGGGAAATTAAATGCCACGACACAGATGTCCATTTCAATTTCATTCATATTATGTGTTGTGATCAAGTAATTGGTTAAGAAATAACAAGACAAGAGGTTGCAGATAAATAGTGTATTGAACAGTAAATACAACAGAAGTGTGTTACACGACTCGGGAGTGTGTGTCGGTTGGCCAGCGTTCAGTCTATATCACTGTTGATATTTAGTAGCCCCTCCACGAGGCCGAGTTTAACGTGGGTCATCCGAGCCCGTAGGCTCGTCCAAAAAATCCCAGTAGTACCCGCATAAACGGGTTCGGGTCTGTCTACCTCCCCGGACGAGACTCTGCCCTTCGGCACAGCCTCGTCCGGGTTCCTCCCTGCCCAAGACAGAGTGTTCGACAGGAGCTGCGAACAGCCTTAATAGAACAGTTTCGATCACTGTTAATATTTAACAGCTCCACCCCCACGTGAGATATACAAGGGCACAAGGCTCGGCAAAAATAGCCGTGGAACCTGCATAAACGGGTTCGGATCTGTCACTCCCCCTGAGACTCTGCCCTTCAGCACAGCCTCGTCCTGGTTCCTCCCTGCCCAAGACAGAGTGTTCGACAGGAGCTGCGAACAGCCTTAATAGAACAGTTTCGATCACTGTTAATATTTAACAGCTCCACCCCCACGTGAGATATATGTGGCACAAGGCTCGGCCAAAAAATAGCCGTGGAACCCGCATAAACGGGTTCGGATCTGTCTACCTCCCCGGGAGAGACTCTGCCCTTCAGCACAGCCTCGTCCTGGTTCCTCCCTGCCCAAGTGACTGAATCCGAGATGCAAGGTCAGGGCCAATAACGTTTCAGATTCTTCTTCGTATTTCATGAAGAATCTCTAAATATATAGCAAGATCACAACATCATAAGTGGCAATAATATTCAAAGCAAAGACGAATAGTAGACTTATAAATATCTTTTTTTTTATTTTTCAAATTATTAAATTTCCAAATTAGTTGTTTTATGTTACAGTTAAATTTCGTATTTATTTGAAATTTTTTCTCGAGTACTTTCGAATATTGCTACATTTGTTTTCAAGAATTTTGTTTTGTGTATGTTTATGTGACTGTCTTTTGGTTAATCCCGGCGTTCTCACGTTTGCCGGAAGCAACTTCAAGTAACTCAAGGTGACGTCATTTAAGCAGTCAAACTGGAATTTTTATCTTTTTTCTGTTTTTTAAACACACCTCAATATATATATATATATATATATATAAACAGATTTCTCACTGCCAAATCTAATCAGACATTTGAGGAATAAAAAATATGGGTTCATATTAAACATAAGATACAACAGTATCCGCGTTTAAAACATAAAATGTAAGGCGCCTTTCGACCGACACATTTTCAAACACAATCGTCGGTATAAAATATATATATATATATATATATATATATATATATATATATATATATATATATTGAGACATGTTTCATTGAATATTTTAGACAAGTTTTGCCTACTTATTTTCAATTGCATTTATTCACGGACAAGCTTTTTGGTGTCATTATTAAAGGTGGAGAGAAAATTACCGTGTTGATGCATATTATTTTATTCCGACTACTCGACATTAGCACGATGTCATCATCAGGGTGTTGTTTATTTTAAGACAAACATTGTAATGTTCATCATTTTCAAAAACAAAATTGCTGTGTTCATATGGAAGCTAAACTTTTTTTTTTACTTGTGAAGTGAAGAACGTTGTGGATCGGCTTGAGTAACGTTTCAGGGGAGCTAACTTATGGAGCTCTCGACAACACCAAGCCTGTTTTCTTTTAATCATTTCTGCTGTAGCATACCTACGGACGATAATGAGTATGCCCCCATTCCCATAAATACAGTAGTGAATACTGTATGTTGGTCTAGAGTTGGATATTCGTCTCCAGTTGTGCTGGTCAAACTCTCTGGCTCCGGGCAGATAGAATCCACAGACGAGGCTATGTCGAAGGGCAGAGTCTCGTCTCGGGAAACAGCTACCCGACTCCGTTTTATACGGGGTCTACAGGGAATTTTTGGCCGAGCCTACGGGCTAGGATACCTAACCTTAAATTCGGCCTTGCGCCACATCTGACTGCGTGGTGTGGTTGGTAGATATCCTAGATTTGGAGATTCATTGCGGAATTCACTTGACTCACTTCTCGCAGTTGATTACTTCTTTTCCGCGCCGCTGGCAAATCTTATATGTGTTGTTCTTGTCCTAAGTATTATCGTTCATTACCAACCTTCGTGTGATTATTCTATTCAGTAACCTCCCCTAGGTTACAACAATTTCATCCCGAGTAAGACAATAAAGCCACGATGGCGCAAGGGGTTATTGAGCGTTAAAGAATATAGGAAATTACTATTAAGGACAGGAGGCAAAAAAAAAAACGAATATTAAGATAATCATTGACATTTTATTTAAATCTGGCAGATGAATTTTTGTATGAAAAATGTCGCTGGTCAACTTCAGAAGGTGAAGCTTGTCTTTCTGTTGGATTAAATATAGACTTTTCCAACGCCGCTGTCTTTGTCTATTGTTCTGTTATACGTTGTGCTCGTCGTCAGTGAAGGTGTTTAAGTAGGAGGCAAGCGAAACCTGATTTCTATTCAAAATTAATAAATAAAAGAGTAAAATGAGAGATCAAAAAAGTGTCAAAAATTTGTACTCCTCCCATTGGTTGTATTTCTCTGGTGTTGTATTTTTCAAGTATTTTTCAACTTCCTTCGCTATAATGTATCATCGACAATTTGTAATTATTAAATTAAATTGTAATTGGTCTGTGATTGGTCAATTATTAACTTACATGATAACTGATCTGTGATTGGTCAATTATTAAATTAAATTGTAATTGGTCTATGATTGATTAATTATTAAATTACATTGTGATTGATCTGTGATTGGTCAATTATTAAATTACATTGTGATTGGTCTGTAATTGTTTAATTATGAAATTATATTGAGATTCGTCTGAGATTCCTGAAAACGAAAATTACTTTTGACCCAATCTAGCTGTGATTGGTCAATTATTGAATTACATTGTCATTGGTCATTTATTGAATCACATTTCTATTTTAATTCTACTTGATTGATTTTTGACAGTAGCTAGAAAAAGGTTGGGAGTCCTTCATTTAAATTCAAAGCAATATTGTATTCAAATCTTTACTAATTCCAACATATTCCGTCTTAAATTTTCCAGGCTATACTTAAACTTCTACAGAAGTTAAAATGGACCTACAGCGGTATTATTTACTCCGATACGGAATTCGGACAACAAATGAAAGATCGCCTTATGTCGAATGCTGCAACTCATGGCATTTGCTTCGCTTTCAACGAAAACACGTCTAGTATTAACCGGGTCGATTCCAAAATTTCCTCTGCCATCAAGAAGGTTAAAGAGAAACAATTCGGCATCGTCTACCTTGGCCAAGGATCAGACATGGAGATTATATTTACAAAAAACAATCCGAAAATCCATTGGATTATTTTTGATTCTTTCGGTGGACATTTCAAAACATTCCAAGCAATACCGAATGTACTAAAAGGAACTTTAACTCTCTATCCAGTTAATGTTAATGTTAGTGAATTTGAAATTTTGTACACTGAAAAAATTAGAAACCTAACGAGTCGTCAAAACGTAAGCCAGCCAATTGACCACTGGATAAATAACCTTTTACACCGAACCAATCAGAAGCTGACAAATATTCCAACCGTAGACACGTTTAGGGATGATGTATCTAGCGTAATGGACGCAGTTTATGTCTTGGCGACTGCCAAAAGAGAGCTGTGTAGTAAAATCCCAGCCAGCTGTGCAAAATCGAATCAGCCATATTTTATCAATGAGAAAACAGTCGTTAATTACAGCGACATGGCAAATTTTTCTCCACGGGAATTTCATGAACAGAATCGCATTATAACTATTTTTAACAACACGGTAAAAAGCGAAAAGTCCTCAAAAACTATCTTTAACATACTTAATTTCTGGAATGGACATTTTAAGAAAGTAAGTATAAAATATTTAATTTCATAAAGACTTTGAGTAATCTGATTGATTTATTCATCTTTTTCGACTTATCAACCCTTTGAGAGTTATTTAAAGCCAGAAAATATGTTTTTGTAGATTGTAAGAATTTTTTTTAGATAATAATGATTTAGTGATCAGGTATCAGATGTGGCACGAATTAGGCAGAATCCTTCGTCATGCCAAGTTCATTGTGTAAAATATTCTCAACTCTCTCAAGGGGTACGTTAATAGCATTGGCTATTTGAATTATAGCCCGTACATGACATCCATCTCCATTTGTTCAGACCTTGGGTCATCTTCAGGACTCTCCCTTCCCTCATAAATTCAGCTGCCCACTTTTCCACTGTTGGTCTCCTAATGTAACAACCATGTCAGCATGAATGTCCTCGGGGGATGAACCATTTCTCTGATAACATCACAATGCCAAATTTTGTCCATTTTTAAGAGAAGTCGCTACTAGATACTTTTGAAGTCTTCTTTGAGAAGTCAGATATCAGATTACCTTAAAAGAAAAAATGCAGATATTAAGAAGAAGAAATGAAATTAATGAATTATTTTCACAGATTCTAGCAACACTTTTTCATAAACAGTCTGTGAACTTTTCAGCTCACACTCTTATATTGTGATTGTTCTATGTTTGGTCAGTTATTAAATTACATTGTGATTGCTCTGTGATTATATCAATTATTAAATTACATTGTGATTGGTCTGTGATTGGTCAATTATTAAATTACTTGATGATTGGTCTATGATTGGTTAATCATTAAATTACATTGGGATTACTCTGTGATTGATTGGTCAATTATGAAATTACATTGTGATTGTTCTGTGATCGGTTAATTGTTAAATTACATTGTGATTGTTTTGTGATTCCCGAAAACGAAAATTACTTTTGATTCAATCAAACTGTGATTGGTCAGTTATTGAATTATATTGTCATTGGTTAATTATTGAATCACATTTTTATTTTATTTTCCCTTGATTTATTTTTGGCATTGGTTAGAAAAAAGGTTGGGAAGCATTGATTTAAATGCAGTGCAAATTCAAATCTTTGCTTAATCCTGAACACTGGCAGTTTGTGGCAAATGCAAGTATTCTGTATCGCGTTATCGCTGTATATTTTCATGACAACATCATCCCTCACACACAAAAATTTAGAAGATTCAACTTCTGACCTCATCAGTCACTGTCGGATAATGGGAGTGTGGACCCAGGGACTTTTCAGAACGTGGCGTTTACATTCTCGCCAGGATATAAGAGACTTTTTTCCTTTCCCACTCAGGTGTGTGTCCATTCGGTTTCTTTCCCGCGTACGCATCCGAGGTGCAGCTGGGTCGACCATGTGTTTACATGGCGGAGACAGCCAATGACACATGGTAGCTCGGAAGTCATTTTTTAAGTCAACCAATTGATGAACCTGGCTTGTGTGAAGGGCACTGAATGCAAAGTCTATTTTGGTATCATCCGTGGTGCGCCATCTACCATTCTTTCTTTTTTATATTTAGGGAGAGAGAAAAATAAATACATTTATGTAGAATATAAAAATAACCACACATTGCAGATTTATTAAAAATCTAAACAAAAGATATCGTGTTTCTAAGATGGATAGTAATATCAGAGGGGACATAGAGGAAATTTATAAACGACGCGTTTCACTGACATCTACTGCTTTCAGCTTCTTCAGATCACTTTCTGGTCGTCGGGTCTTAGAAGGTAACGTACTTGACGACATGTAAGGCGCACCTTTTTTTTTAATAAAAATATCTTTTACGATTCTCCTACTTCTTATATGCCATATGTAGGTTTAAAATTCGCGACAGACGGCCGAAATTAACTACCTAGCAACTCCTATTAGCTTAGACTTAAATATGAAGGCGCAATGGAGCATGTGGATGGCAATGCCTAGCCATGACCTTACACTTACAAGAAGAATAAAAAGATCCAGCATTGCATAAGTCTGCGAATGGGTGAAGCAAGCTTGGGATAATATTAGACCAGAAATTGTTGTGGAATCTTTTAAAAAGTGTGACATTAGCAATGCTCTCACTGAAACGGAAGATAACGCATTATTTAACGACAATGATAGTAGTATTGAAAATGAATATCAGAGTTTTGATAACGAAGACGACGAATTTTATGGATTTGAAGATGAATAAAAATTTTTAATGGTAACTGTACTGTTTTGCTCAATTGTAATAACTGCTTGAGTTTTATTGTTTTCTTACTTTTGTATATAATAATGTTTTTATAGGCTCGTGTACTTTTTTCCTAATATTTTTCATTTAATTTTAATCATTTTGTTTAACCAAAGTAATACTTCATAAATATAGCCTAGCCTGTACCATTTACTAATAATTTACTAATTTTACTAATTACTAATTTTTTCTTGATGTTCCCTGCTGAAATTGGGGTGCGTCTTATACACATGCGCGTCTTATATGCTATCAAATACAGTAATTTAATTTATGGCCACTTCCTATTCTGAAAATCCCAATGCATTTTACTTACATTTTTGTTTTTCATTCTGACCTGAAGAAGCCGGAACCAACAGACGTCGGTGAAACGCGTTGTTTATAGCTTTTCCACTTTACTTCATCTCTACAGCAGGTACGATAATCAAATTGTTTTGTTTATGTTTCAGGTTGGAACGTTCAGTCAGGATTACCAATTAAAGTTTTCAGTAAACGAAATAAAAATGACAGATGAAAAACATAGTGTCGTCACAGGAAATAACCTCCCGAAATCCTTGTGTTCTCAACTCTGTAAGGAATGCGAACAGCCGGAATTTAGGGGAAGAATTGCTTATATTCCCGGGGATATTCTCTTATTAGGAATCTTTTCCATACACGACTCAGGCCCTGGATTTGAATGTGGAGAATTCAGGTAAGTATTCCGCTTACTCTTCGTCTTTTGTTCTTTTGGGGTTTTTTTTTTTCGATCATTTCCCCGTTCATTCCCTCGTGTCACTGTCTAATGTCTATCGACGCCGCTGCCTATCTCTCCATTTTATGAGGGTCACTCCGACATGAATGCCTTTTATTTTAATTCATTTTGGTTTATGACGTCAGACACAGATGATGGGGACATGAACCTTTCCCTAAAAAAAGACACAATATAGCCTTGTTTAACCTTTGTGCCTGAAAAAACACACACACCCCACAAAAAAAAAACCGTGTTTCAAAAGAACGGTTATTCTCTTGACACCGTAATACTGTTTACACTTATGATTCCTTCGGCAATATTTATTTACAAGATATGTGAACTAATTACAATGTGATATTTATTATTTACCTTTTATAATAAGAATATAGTTTCAAGGTATGCTATATTTATGGATTAAATTGCTCATTATTAGGGATAAAGCGCATGTAAATATGAAAGTGGACAGTGAAGTCAACATCGAGCGTAGTGTTTCATGTTGATCGACTACTGAGGCGTTGACATTAGTGTATACTTTTACCCCCCCACACACACATATATATATATATATATATATATATATTATACACTGTTGCAATAGAACATGTAAATATCCACTACAAATTTGTAAATTTTGTTTCTTCAGGTGGCTAACAATGATGGTACTAAGCGATTTTATTCAAAATTGCGATTAATGAAACACTACTTCACTTTCCGTTTTTGGAAAATTTTCCATAAAAGGTAAAACGGTTTTATGTATAAAAAAAGAGAAAGATAAGAAATCAATAAAAAAAAAGGAAAGAAAAAAGAAAAAAAAATTACTTATGAATCTGGGTAATTTTGAATCTACTCTATTTTCTCTTGCCTTTCTATTTTGTCTTTTCTCTTGGTAGTAGGGATAATTTTTCTACGCTTTCTCTTGACTATTTCTTTTTCTTTTCCTTTTTCCTTTTTTATTCTAATACCCTTCGGAAAGGTATGAATCCTTTTCTTCTTCCTCCAGCTATGACAGACTGAGTTCTATAGCCTTGGATGGCAACTGGTCTAGGAGAAGGACAACTCTGAATTCAAAACCTGCGTGAGTGTCGTTTGGGAGCCTTGTGGCACGTGATGCACCAGGTCTCTGAAATCGACCCTTCAAAAAGTGTGGATGGTTCTGCACAAAAACCTCCACAACTATAATAAAATCATATGTGCCGGTGTCTGGGCTGTCGGTTCCCAGGAACTGATCCGCTTGACCCTCATATGGGAGGGTCGAATATATATATATATATATATATATATAGTCCCCTCCAAAAGTATTGGAACGGCAAAGCCAATTTGTTTTTTATTTTTTGTTTTTTGTTCACTGAAGACATTTTGGTTTAAGATTAAAGGACAAGAGTTCACAATTTCAGCTTTTATTTCCTGGTATTTCTATTTAGATGTGTTATGCCAGGTAAGGATATCACGGTTGTGTCTCTGTCTTTGGGCAGAGTGCGACTCAGTTGTGGGTCTAAACGCGGACAGAGACGCAGCTGAGGAAAATGAATACTGTGGTGTACCCAGTTCCGGTTCACAGCTGCTCGTGGCTACACTCAGCATTGCAATAGAGAGAGGGATAGGTAGTTCCTACCAAGGCCAGTGCAACCGACAGTTTCGCGGGCTGGACAATTTTTGTCCTTGAACCGAATATATACACTGGGGTTCCCACGTTAAACTTAACCTTGTGTTACATCCCATTTCAGTGGGAAGACAAGAGTAAATACTTTGTCGAAATTTAGCTTAGTAACAGCCAAACTCGGCGCAAAAAAGGTTGGAAAACTTTGTCATTACGTCCAATGACGGGAATCCCGCGTAACACCGTTAACAGAGACCTGAAACCATGAATATACAACCATAACAAGCGAGATAAAGAAGAAGGAAAAACTACTTGAAATAGCTATAAAATTTATTGAGGGAAAAGAAAAAAAATGAGGGGGAAAAATAGTCTGATGTTAAAGTTCACTGGTACAACTTGAAAATAACTGCCAAAAATGTCCCTTTGGCGAGCCCTTAAAAGGACTCCAATAACAGTTCAGAGAGAGTGAAAGAGGTAGAGAGATAGCAGAAAGAGGGGAAAATTCGACTTACTGTTAAAAAAAAAAATAGCTTTACTATTTTTTTTTAAGTAGCTGGGCAGAAAGGTTTTTAGATAGGTTTTGAGTTGCTCTCCTTGGAAGATAAGCAAGCTTTCTGTTTCAAACTTTCTCTGCGACACAAATTTAACTTCTAGAGACGACTTAGAAGATCTTTTTTTTTTTTTTTTCACATACTTTTTTTTCTACGTCAGAATTTCGTCCACCAATAGGACAAAATAACTCCTCGAAGGAAGGTAGCTTTTCAATCACTTAATTTTTACTTATCGTCTCCACACTGCGGCGCCCTTTTCCGCTTCTACTGACTAGATTCCTCTAATCTAGTCGAAAACAAGCGGGAAAATCACGTACGACCAATCGTTAGACACGATTTCGCCACGTGACACAGCAGCAGCAGTTCTTATACTGCACACAGGGGGGGAGAGGAGGGAGGAAAGTAAGAGAGATAGAAAGATAGATACAGGACTTAAATTTCTGACAACCTACTATACCACGATATGGTAACACTTTATTCATGAATGAAAACAGACACATGCATGCGCGTAGGTCATCAGTAATTTTATATAACTAGAATTTTTTTGCAACCCGCTAACTCGTGTTGAAATCCTTGCAGTATTTAGTATTGTTGAAGTTATCGCTTTCATTTTTTTGTCGAAATTTACAAACTCTAGGTTTCGTTCAAAATAAACAGACCAATCGATGAAATTTGAACAAGCTGATTTGTTAAGAAAAATATTTTACGGTTTTTAGTAAGACCAACTATACTTTGTACCTCCTTACCTGTTCGCACTTCTCTCCAAAATTTGGTTTTGATCTGTCAATGTCTGTTTATTTTAGGGGGGGGGACGGACTAACGGAAGTCACAGAATTTTATATATCGATAGATACATTTCAGTATACGCGAATTTTGGTATTCATTAGGGGAACCTGGTACAAATACCTCGTAGTTACCGAGGCTTGGCTGTATTCGTAAGTACGATAAACGATTGACGGCTACTTAACTTCAGCAGTATAACAACTGTATCTACCCAAACCACTGCATTTTGCAAATTAACTTTTTTTTAAGCGTTTCACTCCAAACAAGGCGGGAAGCCACTAGCACGCAAGGGATTACAGAGAGTTGGAGCTAGAGCAAATAGGAATGATAGAGGAAAGGGTGAAGAGACGGTAAGGGGATAGATCAGGGCATCTGGAGACGTCGATTGACATTACATTTGAATAGTTGGAGACTATAGCTATAAGGGAAACAGGAAGAGGGAAGGGAGTTCCACAGGCGAGAGGTGCGAGACATGACGCTATTGGAGTAGAAGAGACGGCTACATTTAACAGTTTCGACAGTGAAAGGTTGTGAGCGAGATGTCAGCCTAGTAGAACGCTTAAATTCATGAAGTTTGGGAACCAGCGAATGCAGCTCCTCGGAACAGTTACCATGAAAGTATTTGTAAAAAAGACAGAGGGAGGCGACGGCGCGTCTGTGAGAAGCGACTGCAGACGATATGCTAGATCAGGGTCAATTACGTCTCTGGATCTTATCAAGAACCTTGAGACAAACACAAGGGGCACCAGACCATATATGGCAGCAATACTCCATGCAAGGGTGAATAGTTGATTTGTAGATTAGAAGGAATAATTTAGCTGTGTAAATGTACAAATCGTTTAGGGAAAATACTTTATATACATATTTACAGACATACATTAGCAGATATCAAAAAGCAAAATGAATTAATGTATTACTTGGTAAGCTGACGTGGTCGTCATTGCATTAGGTTTTTAGCTTTTGATATGAAAGGTGTGATAAAATAGAAGGCTGTCGTTCTGAGGATGCAATGTCAAACGTCACCTTCTGTCTTCTTGAACTCTGTTCCTTTTTTGTCCTTTCCTTAATTCTACCCATTGTAAGTCTCCTCATTCTCTTTCACTTTCACTCCCTGCAACCTCCTGAGATCTAGTGGCATCATCGCCTTGCTTGTGATGAAACAATTTAAAAAATGGCTCCAATTGGCCAGTTGACTTACCGTTCGCGCCTCTTGCCAGAGTAATTTTTTACTCGTGAACATGCATATGAATGACAACGAAGTCAAGGGCAGATAACCAAGTTTTGTAATGTACAATTCTAAAAGCAACTAGTCCTTGTCAAACAGCTTTTAATATGATTTCTAAAATGTTTCTGTTTTTCTTTCTTTTCATTTTGTTAGCACAAATTTCCTTAGTGATCATCTTGCATCTTATTCTTCTTTTCTTCTTCTTCAGGAAGGAGTCCACTGATGCCATCGCTAGTGAGGCTTTCCTTTACACCATTAAAAATTTACAAAAGATTAATCCTAACATCACAGTGGGAGGTATCGTCATCGATGATTGCTACAACTCAATTCAAACCACCATGAACATCACCATGATTCTCTCTGGTAAAAAGAAGTTATTTGACCTTAAAACTGGTGACATAATTGATACGAAAAAGATTGTCGCTGTTATTGGGCCGTTGTCAAGCGGTGTCACTAAATCTGTGGCTGATATACTGACTCATGAGAAAACGATAATGATTTCCTACGCTGCCTCTTCCTACGACTTGGATGATAGGATTTCTTACCCTTATTTTCTGCGTACAGTGCCCAGCGATGTTCAGCAAGTAAATGCTATCGTAGCTCTGCTCGAAAAACTGAAGTGGAGATACGTGGGAATGATCTACTCCAATAACAATTATGGCGCAAAAGCTAAAGAGCTTTTCCTTTCGTCCGCGCAAAAGAATCGAATATGTGTGCCCTCACCAAAATCTATCGAGGAAAGTTCCGAAAAAGCCAGGTCTTCCGAAATGGAGAACGTCCTTGATGAACTGATGAAGGACCAGGTGAAAATAGTTGTGTACTTTGGAACGAATTCTCGAGTCACAGATCTCATCCAGGCACTGAAAAGAAAAAACATGGAGAACGTCTTTGTTTTCATCGGGAGTGAAACGTGGGGTACCACCCAGATTGCCGATCTGCAAGCTGTGGCCGGGTCGTTGACACTGACGCTAGATGGCTCTAAAACCGCCGATGCGGGACGCTTCGGACAGTATCTGGAAAAACGAACTCTGAACTCGGCCACCGTGCACAACCGTTTCTTTAACATGTTCTGGTACAACTTTCACAAGTGCAATCCACCAAACGGTTTCCGGAACGTATACGACAGAGTGTGCACTGGGCAGGAACGCTTCTCCGAGGAGGATGCAAAAAAGCTGTCGCGGGACCAGCGCTCGATACAGACAATGAACGCTGTTTATGCAGTGTACGAAGGCATCAAGGAATTTCAAAGAACGGAATGCATGTATATGAAAGAAATCCCTTGCGATCGATATTCTACTCATGTCGACAAGTTTGTGTCAATAGTGAAGAACATTAAACTAAATGGATACGATGACCCTTTTCAGGTTTTTGACACAAACGGCAACGGTCGAAATACTTTTAATATTCATAATATACAAAGAAAAGAGACGGAGTACTTCTACGAAGCGGTAAGTACTTTTTACTATGTCATTCTCCAAATTTTATTAAATGCTACAAAGCAGGGCCGGTGCGTGATACCCCAACCCCATCGAACGGAATGCAAGCCAGAATGGGGGCCTCGGGTAGTAATTTTTAATCCTTGTTATCTTATTATCATTTGTTTTTTTTTTCTGCCTAAATTTATATACGTTACAAATTAAACTAAGTGCAACGGACTATCAAAGAATGAGAAATCTTCGCGGTCCTTTTTCGTCCAAATCAGTGAATTTGTTTTGCTCATGGAAAAACACTATATAAATTTCACTATTTTTTTTATCCATAGTATTGAATATATTAAAATTATTCAATTTTTTAACAAGAAAAATCTCAAGTCGATTTTAAAAACTGCCACAAAACATTATTGTTTTTTTTTTTCACATGGAATAATCTATTATAACATGTCTCTAATTTATATTTAGATATATTGTATTTATTTTCAATTTTTCTAATTGTTCACCTATATTGCATATGATCCTTTATTGTACATAATTAAGTTGCAATAAAATTTGTATTTTATATGAATACTACCTTGGGAAATTTCAGATGTAGTAGAGTTGCGGGGGGGTCGTAACATAGATTGGGAAGCACGAGGCTCTAGCATCGGCCCTGTTCCCATTTGAAATTTCTGAATAATCTTAATTTTTCAGTTAATGATTGAATAAGCTCATGGCGAGTACTACGACAAAGATATTCGTAGAAATTCCCCTATCACATCGTTAAATATTTGAGCTTAACAACTTTAACAAAATATTCCAATAACAATCATGAATATGAATGCTGACTTTTAAGAAGAAAAAAGATTTGAAATTGAAAACTTTTTTCCATTTAACTGAAACAGCTGTTAAAAACACCTATGAAACAAGGTATCGTCTTTGATGTATCCTCACGTAATCAAAAAAGAATAGTTCATTATTTATGCGGTGTTGGCAGGGCGTAACGGCCGTGCGAAATAACGAAGTAGGGACAAGCACAATTATAATAGGATATCTATGAATAAAGACAAAAGGAAACCTTTTCTTTACCAACGCGTTTCGTCTTCTGATGTTGGTAAAGAAAAGTTTTCCTTTTGTTTTTATCCATATTGTCTTTACACAGATATATTTTATCTACATCTGAATTTGCATACATACACCACCTTTGCGCTAGATACACATAACTAATGGGACAATGTATCCCCAAAACTTGAAATCGAAAGATAAATCATTTGAACTTTTATTTATCTATTAACTATCGTCGTTCCATTTTCTTTTTTTTTTTTTTTTTTTTTTTTTTTTTGCACTTTATTTGCAAAAGTCTGCTCGCCCTAAATACATTTAACTTCATTAATTTGCTGGTCGACGTGTTTTGTTAGGCGAAATAGATATTTGTTGTTATTATCATTGTACAGGGTGCAGCGGAAATACGTCCCACATATATCTTCTACGTAATGATAAGGGATTAGCTAACATAATTGCCACTTGATTAAGTTCAATAGAATCACACAGGTAACAGTTTAAAATATGGGAGGTATTTCTGCCGTACCCCTTATACACACACACACACACACACACACATATATATATATATATATATATATATATATATATATATATAGAGAGAGAGAGAGAGAGAGAGAGAGAGAGAGAGAGAATTAATGTAAATATAAAATGTGTTAGCTGATTGATGTTATATTCCTCATTCCGACTCCAGAGCTTTGTAGACAAACCTTTTTGTGAACGTTCCGTCCACTCGCTAGGAGGCAGACCCCTCATATATATATATATATATATATATATATATATATATATATATATATATATATATATATATATATATGTCAGTTGGGCAGCGACTGTGAGAAAAAGTATAGTGTACTACTTGGATTTCGTGTCGGAAGCTCCAATACAAACCTTTCAGTGTGTTTGGATGTCAATCTGAGGATTTGGAAAGAGTTGGATGAGTCTAATGGTGATTACGAAGGTGTTCAGAGTGGTCACGGTTGATGACGACATTATGCCTCTATTCATCTTCCCATGGTATCTTAGACTCAGCATAGAGGCCTACATCAAGTGCTTTGAGGAGGTTATGCTGCCCTGAGTCAAGCGGGGTGACTGCTGCAAGAGCCTATGCCACCTGAGCACCATGCCACACAAGCTGGAGAACCCAGTCATGGCTGTCAGACAATTTCTGCGACCACATCACCCCTTACATCTGGCCACCTAACTCCCCACCCTGCAAGCCTCTTGATTTATATGTGTAGGGCGCAGTTAAGCGAGAGACCAATAAAACCTTGTAGCACCAAAGATGAACTGAAGACAAGGATTATAGCCGCATTTACCAAATTTAACATGAAGACAGTCCAGAAGAGTTTCAAGAGATCACAAAGAGGCCGCGGAGGAAGCCTATGGCAATTTTATTGACCAAATTTACCCTTTAGTATTTCAAGATATTTTTGTGTAATTTTGGTAAATATATCCGTTAAAATAAGATGTCAGTGTTATTTTCATTTTTGTGTAATTTAGACGACAATTTATCCTTCGCACCATATATATATATATATATATATATATATATATATGTATATATGTGTGTGTGTGTGTGTGTGTGTGTGTGTTTTTTTCAGCTTGATGATGAGAACATGAAGTTTTCGCAAGTACTTGCTGCTCTAAAAATACACCAGATCCATCTGACAACAATTTTATACATAAGGATCGCGTCACTCAGTGGATTGTTACTAAGTTAATGCTTATATTAATTCTGTTAGCGAAGAGAATTCGACATTAATTACATTAATATTGCTAATTGATTCATTGTATGATTACCTCTTTATAGTATAAAATATAATACGTTTATATATATATATATATATATATATATATATATATATATATACAGTGCTGTTCGTGCTGTTCGATAAAAGTGACTCACCTGATTTTTTTACTAAATGTTCTCTTCTCCGATGAAACTAAAGTTGAGCTAAATTCAAAGGATAAGCGATCTAAAATCCGAAGAAGAAGCTTTGAAAGCTCTTTGAATTTAGTAGTAAGTACTATCAAGCATCCGTTCAGTATAATGTTCTGGGGATGCTTTTCTTTTCATGGAACTGGTTTCTTGAAAGACCCTCAGGAGCGAGCAGTACAAGAGAATTTTAGAATCTTGTCTGCTCCCTTCTGCTGAAAGGGTTCAAATCGACCCCACCAAGCTCATTTTTATGCAGGATAATGTTCCCTGTCACAAATCAAAATTGATGAAGGAATACTTTGATGGGAAGCAGGTGAGTGTTATGACATGGCCGCCCCAATCTCCTGACCTCAACCCCATAGAAAACTTATGGAGCATTATAAAGTACAGGCTATCGAGAAAGCAGTTGAGTAACAAAGAGGATTTGATTGTGAATTTCGTATCCGAATGGAATTCAATGCTTGGAGATGAGATTTGCCAGAACCTAATCAAGTCAATGCCAAAAAGGGTTGAAAAGGTTATTCAAAATAAAGGAGGACCCATAGATTATTAAATATTTCGAACTATATTACTTATTATAAATAAATTATACTTCTATTATTCTTTATTTAAAGCTGTTCGGTTATGTTTCTATTGATTACTAGTTGCAGGAAATAAGTGAGTCACTTTTTTTGGACAGAGTTTTTACTTAAATCTCATTTATATCCAAAATTATAATTATCAACAGAATACCTTAGGGTGAGTAAACTTTTTTACTAGGTGGTCGGAAAGGGTCTTTATATTGATAAGATTAAAATTAGTTTGACCTAAAAAAATAATAGGCGAAAAAATTTTAAGTAAAAAAAATCAGGTTAGTCACTTTTATCGAACATCACTGTAAATATGAATAATGGATTTTTATATATTAATCCGTCATATTTTTATTACTTTAAACGTTATTTTTAGTGGGTAGCTATATTTAAGTAGTCGCATTTTATTTAGTCTATCAGTATGAACATTCAGGAAACCTTATTAGAGAAAATTTGCCGGAGGGCACAAAACACACACGCACACAGAGAAAGAAAGAGACGAAGCCATTAAAAATAATCCATGCTACAATTTTTTTTTTCCAGGTGGGAAAATACAATATAGAATATAATTTGGCACTCCGTATGACAAGGTTTCGATTTTACGACCGGCGTCTGCAGCAAATCCCTTATGTGAACGTAACTTGCGTTAGCCCCTACAAGTGTTGTGATAAAGTGGAAGCACCTTCAACCAGTACAAATCTGAGTCAGACGTCCATTCGCACAGTCGACATGATCATCTTGATCCTTCTGGCTTTTCTCTTTATATTTTTTATCATCCTTGGCATTTGCTTTGTCATTTATTACAGAAAAAATCGTAAGTAATTTCTTGGTTATTATGTTTATTTTACTATATATACTCAACAGTCACTAGATTAGGGTGGCGTGCTTCTAAAATAGTTGACTGCACATCCAAAATTCCTATCACATCCCAAAAGTGCTTTCTCTCACAGACGAGACGTCGAAAGTCTTTCACGGCTCTATACCTACCTCCAGGGAAAGTGCTCAGACGAACTGCATTCCTTGATTCCGCCAGCTGTAACCTTCACGGGAAGGACACGCCATGCCACTTACATAGTATCAATCCACTCACATTCCACTCTATATTCCATCGGAGGTAAGTGAGTTCCACTCGAACAACTTCTTCTCGCGAACTACTGCTCTGTGGAACCGACTCTTCAAATGGACGCTTTCACTCTCACTTCAATTTTAATCTGTTCACATCTAGAATCTATCTCTTTTCTCCCTCAAAATATGTTTTGGCTTCAAATAACCTAGAAAAGGTTGATAAGCCGTAAAAAATCAGTCAGTCAATTCACGAGAAGGCAGAATGCCAGTAGTATAATACTTTTTATATTTCTGTCGAAATTGAAAGCCAATGACAGGAATACTCTGGAAAATAGTAAAAAAAACATATGCATGTAAGATTGGATTTGGAAAGTGCCGATCATGGTAGACAACAAGGAACCAATTTACATTCATTGACCAAAAAGTCAATACTACTGTCGGTTGAAATTTATAAAATCTTTCTCTTAAAATATTTTCAGGAAAATGAGTTTCTCAATTCCGGTAGATGTTATAACTCTTTCCAACACAGATGGGAGTCTGCTTCATAACCATTTATTTGAAGTGGAGTATAGTGTCAACATCTCGATTATGTCATTATTTTCTCTTTGAATTACAATGTGCTATCCATTTTAGTTGTTGCTGCTGTTGGCAGTCCTCAAGTCGTTTCTGTTATTTGATGTATTTCTTTTTGTGTGATTCTGTAGTGACAGTCCACAATATTCAAAAAAAGGTGGTCTTCGCCGAAAACACACAGACTTCACGCGCTTAAAGCCGTTTTTAATCATTGATATATAAAAGCTGTTATATACAACAGTTTAGATATTTCTAAATGAATTTGGCGCTATGTATGATATCCACATAAAAGTCATGATTTGACGAGGCTATTTTAGTACATAACTCAAGATTTCATGTTAAATTTCAGTTTTTTTTTTTTTTTAGTAATTTGGCTTTGGGCAAAATATATATATATATATATATATATATATATATATATATATATATATATACACTTATATGTTACGGTTGATCCATACACCGAGGTATTTGAAGTGCTTATTTATTAATTCCAAATCCTGAATTTTTAAGATGGATTTTGGGTAGGTGCCATCACTACTAGTCATTCCAGTTCCAGATCATAATTTCTGTTTTAGTAAGGTTTAATTTGAGTTCGATTTCATGGAACACTTGGTAGAGAATGATGATTTTCTGTTCAAGATCATTTTTATTTCGAGCGGGAATATACTGACATCATAGGTATTCACCTATCTCGTCAGTATAGTCTCGCTCGTGAGAAAATCCTTACTTTCTGAAAATCAGTATTTTCTGAAATTTTCCATTTGTGGCAAGTCATGTCAGCAGCTGAAAAACTTTCGGATTTGAGAATTTCAGATCAACTCATCATCTGTTTTTTTTCTTCTTTTTTTTTTTTTTAAAGTAAATTTGAAACTCAAGCCTATTCTGGATTAAGACCCCTATAGTAAAAGCAGAACCAGTGAATAAACTTATAACAAAGCTTTATTGCACTTTACTCAGATTACTCGTCTACTGACGGATAACAGGGTGTTTTTATACCTCCTAGATCTTAAGGGGAGGTATCTGGTGATTTATCAGTTAAAACCGAAAAGGAAAAGCAAAGATACTGAAAAGGACGGATACTTTCCGGACATAAATATATATATATATATATATATATATATATATATATATATATAAGAAAGAACAGTAAGAATTTACAGAGCATTAATATTATAAATTAACTAATTTAAAATATGCTTTTTTTCGCTACACAGTTTGTTTGTTTTTTTAAATTTATTGTTAACGGCAAAAATTCTTACGGCATTTTTTCTATATGTAAAATTATTTTTTCATATTAAATGACCCATGTCTTTTGTATATAAATGAGACACTATATATTGCTAAGTTTATAAAAAATAAAAGTGTACTAAATCAGAGAAATGAATTAGCTATTTTTTGCCGTCATTATCATAAATTTTACTCAAATAATATTTAAATATAAAATTTTATAAAAAGAAATGTGACCTGGTAATATATATATTTATACTTGATATGAAAAAATAATTTTACATACTGTAAATAATTCTAATACAATTACTTGTTTTAAAAAGAAATATAGTCTATTAAAAATTAAAAAGTGAAAAATCAAATTTTAAAAATTATTTAAAAATTTAAAAATTTAAAAAAAGTGAAAATTTTAAATAAAACGTATTCTAACATAAACATCCTCAAAAAATCTTGAAGTATACAAATAGAAAAAATGCCGTAAGAATTTTTGCCGTTAACAATAAATTAAAAAAAAAATCCAGAAGACATGCATTTAAAAAATGTCAGAATTCATTGAAAAATACATCCCTACCCCCTACCTAAACGTAAACCTTTTTCAAACGTAACAAATAACTGATAAAACAAAAGTTAATAAAATGAACACGCAACCACCCCTTGTCTGGATGAATGGATTTCTCTGTATCCTTGGAAACTGTAAATTATTTTTGCCGTGCCTTTAAAACCCAGTTATTTTAAAAATAAGTTACTCCAAAATTCGCTTGAGGATGAAATGGAACTAATTGTCTTTCATTTAATTACAAAATTAAATTCTAAGCATTTAGTTTCCATTTTTGAAACATGGTTAGAACTGTGTAGCGAAAAAACATATTTTAAATCAGTTATATATATATATATATATATATATATATATATATATATATATATATATACTGTTGAATATATTAAGGAATCGGAGAGCCGAGTTCGAATTCCAGTCGAATCCATTACATTCACTTAGGTGCTAATAATTCCCTTGGGAAAGGTATAAATCCTTTTCTCTCTCCAGCTATGGGAAAATAGTAGGAGAGGCTGGGTTCTATAGCTTTGGATGCTAACTGAGAAGGAGAAGGACAACTCTGAATTCAAAACCTGAAGGCTCGTTTGGGAACCTTGTGGCACGTAGTGCACCAGGTCTCTGTATTCGGCCCTTCAAAAAGTGTGGATGGTGCTGCAAAAAAACCTCCACCACTATAATCAAATCATATCTGCTGGTGTCTGGGCTGTAGGTTCCTAGGAACTGATCTGCTTGACCCTCATACGTCGAATTCGACGGGAGAGTCGATTATATATACCGTATACCATATATACTTGAGTGCAGTAGTTGTTATGGAAATCATAGTAGGGAGCAGGTAATTTTTTTGTTCAAGTGATTAAAAATCATGCTTTTTCTGTGACCTGTTGCACTATACACAGTTAATTTTTTTCTGGAGATGTTCAAATTCATGTAAAAAAAATCAGAAATAGCACTATACATGAAGTCGACTTATACACGAGTATATACGATATATAAGAAATTACGCGAAAATATGATGTAGGTCCTTTTTTATCATTTTAAAAACAATATATATTTGTCTTTTCTTGCAGGGAATGGAAAACCACGTTTAAACAGTTCTGCGTTCCAGAACAGACAAGTTGGCGTGGTCAATAGGCCGGATCCAAATTCCATATCAGAAAAGCGCCCTCCGATAGTCTATATTCGATCAGAAGGAGCGCAAGAAGGACTTGTGACATACCAAATTGTGAAGACCCAACAAGAAGGAGTGGATCAACTGTCCCCAGTCTCCCAAACACATTCTAGCCAAAATCATACTCGAGCAACTAAATATTCCAATTCTTGCTTCGAGCCAGACGATGTATTTCTCTTCCCAGAAACTGGAAGCCAGTGTGCATCCAGCAATTATGAAGAAGTAGCAAGTCCGGCAATTCTGGAAAAGAGAAATGTACTTCCAGAAAATCCCCAAACAACAAAGATACCTCAAATGCCAATTCCCAGATACTCCCCAGATACTAAGACTAACAGAAGTCATAGATTAAATGAAGATTCATTGGTAATTTAATGACATTTCGGTCTTTTTCAAGGAAACAAAAAAAAAAAAAAAAAAAATATAATCAGTATTTCGAGTTCTAATGAAATTTGTAACGATGAATTTGCTGACCAGTAAAAAAGCACCCAGTTAATAAGGACCCATTTTTAAAAGGGTTCCAATGTATAATGTCAAAATTGTAAAGATTTTCATTAATAACATTACAGTATGGCAAATACATAAGATAATATAGAAAACTTTTACTTGGGATGTTTTACCGCAACCAGAAAAAAGGATGCCATATCAATATTTTATTTATAAAGACACATCGACTGTTTAAATAAATTCTGATTTTCCGAAGATGTTGATTGATCACCGAAGCATGTCAAAAAAGTTTTACAAATTAACTTATGTATTTACCATTCCATCAAATTGCCATTCTCTCATTTTTATATATATATATATATATATGAAGGTTGGTTAAAACTAACAGTATTTTCGCCATAACATCTTTAGACAAGAGTGCGGATACCTTTTGACATTCACTCGTATATATGCATATATATATTTGTAGGTGTGTGTGCAAAAAATAAGATATCACGAAATATATGTCTGTGAAAGGACAATTTCCTTTTGTATTTATTCATATATATATATATATATATATATATATATAAATTGCGCACTAAAGTTTAACACCAAGCGGCGATCCTCGAATGTCATAAGCTCTATCAATGATAATGAGCACCTTTACGCATAGATAAAGCATAGCTTAAAAGTATATATATGTATAAATATTATATATATACGTATGCGTGTAGAGGTATATGTATATAAATATGTAGTATATATATAGTGTATATATATACACATACATATAGTGTGTGTGTATATATATTATATGTGTGCGTGTGTGTGTGGCCTGAAGATATATGTGTATGTGTGTATATAGGTATAGTGTTATAAATATGTAGTATATATAGTGGATATAGTATACATATGTATATAGACATATATGTGTGTATGTATATATATATATATATATATATATATATATATATATATATATATGTGTACATGTGTGTTGACTGAAAGATATATGTGTGTGTGTGTATAGAGGTATATAAACATGTAGCATATATATATATATATATATATATATATATATATATATATATATATATATATATATATATATATATATATATATATAAACATATAGTGTATATATATATATATATATATATATATATATATATATATATATTATGTATGTGTGTGTGTGTGGCCTGAAGATTGCATTTAAGCGTGAAACTGACGATCCCTATGCGGTGTTGATTCTCAGAATAAAAAATATTGATTTTTTTTATCATTTTAGTAGAGGCTTTCGCATTCTAACATGAATACTGTCTCGAATCAGTCCCTGACCTCTTATAGAGTTATCAGTACTTTTTATTTACAAATGTCCTAACTAGTTAAGCTCCATCACCACAGAGCGGACCCTGAATTTTCGCTTATTAGAACTTAAGGCAGGAGCTGCTCAGTCTTCACGTTCCAGTTTCCATAGAATCCGAAAACGTTTATGCAGCCTTGTGGGTGAAGAATTATTTCCTACAGACGAAAACATTACACCAACTGCACATTCAAGCTGACAGCACCTGATATTCTCAAGTGCTTACCTATCTAGTTAGTGACCAGGCTTGACATTGCTTAACTTCGTTGGTTAGGCGAGAACAAAAACACTAGCAGTTGATCTCGACTCTGACCTAGCTTTAACAGCTCAGTGCTGGGAAAACAGGCTGCTCACATTCAATGCCTCGAAAAATCAAACTAGTAATGTTCCATCATCTTCAAGCGGACCCTGAATGTTTGTCTATCGCGATGAACGGGTATTCTCTCAGGAAGACCCCGTGCCTTGAGCACCTATTGGGACTTAAGCTCAACCCAGACCTCAAATAGAACTCCTACATCGAATCCATCGCTAAAGATGCTGGAAAAATGGTCGGTTCCCAGTACCGCACCAGTAAGTACCTGACTCCTCCTGTTATCTTCTTCCTTGATAAGTGCCAAATCATGTCAAAATGGGTACATAACTGGTCAGTCTTCATTTTTCAGTCTCGATACAGTCTAAAAGCGTCAACGCGGCCATGTGAGTGATGAATTATTTTACACCCTACAGTCGTTTTCCAGCAGACGAAACATTGCAAGCATCTTGTTATTCCATCGCTATTTCCATGGAAAGTGTTCAGTTGAGCTACATTCCTTCGTTCCACCAGGACCAACCTTCACGGTTAAGACTCGCCGCGCCTCACACATTGTAGCGGACCACCCTTCGTATTCCATTACCGAAATATAAATTACACTGGAAGAGATTCTTCATACGAGCCACTTCTACTACGAGTGGCTCTTGGGTCTTTTATAAGTTGAACATTATTATAAAAAGCATATTGTGTTTGAAACTGCTAATGTTATCGTTTTCCCCAAATTCATAACAGTATGTATTTTTCAATGACTTAAGCAGAGTTTCAAACTTGACATTTATGAAACAAAGCTCGGATAAATCCTTAACAAAACCGGGATCAATTTGACACTGTATTTATATGACGAACAGGATTACCGTTTATAAAATAATAAACTTAATATTTTTCGATGGCTTGAGAAAGGTCTAACGAATGGCAGTCTACAAAGATTATTGCCCTAAAAATATCCTCTTTTTTTTTAACAAGCGAACCAATTAATTTAAGTAGTACAAAGGTGTTATCATTATTTACATTGAAACTATGCATTAACTTCTTTGTTATTATTATCACAATGTTTCAGCAGCTGTGCCTTCCGGCCTTCTTCAGGTGTATGTCGATCTGTATGGCCTTCATAGAATTTCAAACTGAACCCTTCATTTAATCTACAAGGGTAGTATATACACTAATTTCTTCAGAGGTTTGAAAGTATCAACACATACACTAGTCTGGGATAACCTCCTCCATAGGTTTAGAATAGAAATAAATGCTATATGGGAGACGTTAATAGAGGGGGAGAAAAAGATATGACAGTAAAACTTCAGCAGCAGCAGTAAGAGAAGTGGTGGCAAAAGAGGTCAAGTGTGATAGCAGCACTGGTATTAGCAGGCAGATAATAAGAAGATTAACTTTAAGGCTCCAAGTTCTAGATTGAGGACTGTCCCACAGGATAGTGGATTAAAGCATTTGTTCGTGAATTAGATAGCATAGTAATTGAGACTTCTATCATTATGCAAATAGTACAGATTTAGGCTCACAGGAAACAGGACAAGCAATATCCGAATAGTACTGAATAAGAACATGACATGATGTCCCCAAACATGGACAGCAGATTGAAGAAAATTTGCCCTATAGATTAAATAATTCCTTGAAGCTTATGTGGATCGAAAGACACCTGATGAAGGCAGAGATGAAAACTACCGAAAGACTTTGATAAATGCAAATAGTATAAAAAAAATATTTTTATAGATTTTTTTTAGTTTCCCTGCAAATCATTTTCTATATATTTTATTCTCATTCTATTATAAACAAGGTTTATATTCTGTTTTTATTATTTAAAATCATGTTCAAATATGAAAAATTAAGATGTATAAAGGATGTTCTGAAAAATTGAAGTTGCCACTGGATTTAGAAAATGGTAAAAAGGCGCATTGGGATAGTCAAAGATGCATTCCAAAAGCCAAGCAGTGTATTAAGAAACAGAAAAACCCTGTTAAAAACAGCAAAAAAAAAAAAGAGTACTGAATTGTTACGTGACATCAGTCCCCATATATGGGATTGAATGCTGAACAATCTCCTCACAGATGAAGAAGAGACTTGAAGCAACTGAAACAATGAAAATGTACTGAACTGTTACGTAATATCAGTCTTCCTATATGACAGTGAATGCTGGACAATGTCCTCACAGATGAAGAAGAGACTTGAGACAACTGAAACAATGAAAATGTACTGAACTGTTACGTAATATCAGTCCTCTTATATGACAGTGAATGCTGGAAAATCTCTTCACAGATGAAGAAGAGACTTGAAGCAAGTGACTTTCTCGCCCTTTTCCCACAGTGTCCAAGAGGAACTGACCCCTGCCTTAACTTGACTGCATTCAACTAGAATTCTCTTTTCTTACTATTGAAACCTTGCTTTCATTTCACATTTTTCGTTATTGATTGCCTTATTATATAATTATTTCCATGCTAAACCTACTAAGGAGATCCTCAGAGGCTAGAGATATCCCCACACATAAACAGCAGAATAAAAAATTCAGCAATCTTTAACCTTTCTGTCCGAAAAAAAAAACAGTGTCAAAAGGACGGTTTTTCCCTTGACACTGCTATTATTTTAACTACCTTTACTTCATAGCAATGTTTATTGTTTTAAAAAGTGATGATTAAAATTGTTATTGTGATGACGGTGAATTTGTACATTTTTTTTTTTTGTTCTCAGGAATTTACATTTTTTGTTGCATCAAAAAATATTAAACATTCGTTTATAGACACCAGTCAGCGATCGCTGCTACGTGCTGTTGCTGGCTACAACTAACATTTTCCTACAGACAATCATCTGTGTCAAGGGTCTAACCGCTACAAATTAATACAGAATTTTAATTTTTTTTAAACTTTATAAATAAATTATTCTAATTGAAATTTAAATAAAATGAAAACAATTCTTATAAAAATTCATTATCCATCGATTTTTTTTCTCAAGACAATAGTATCCATAATATATCTTATTCAGAAAAGCAATTAAAAGATTTTCTAATTGAATAATGTCTTAGTTTTATTGAATTTTTTATTTTACGATTCAGAGCAGATTTTCTGTAACTACGGGTTGTTTTATAAAAATAACACCGATTGACATTTTTTTTTCGATCCAAATATTGTTGGGCAATGGGAACATGTTTCTGGACTATTTTTTTCACGCTGAATCTGAAAATCAAGTCCATTTTACTCCATCACATCACGTTTTCTCAGTACAGATCATTTCTATTTTGCTTAAAATAGGTCAAAATGCCTAATCCTCAGGGATATGTCACGGCTTAAATATAGGAGTGTCATAGTTGAAACATTTCGTTTCATGTTAAAATGATTTATCATTAAAAAAAAGTATCCAAATAACTTTCAAAATGAATTCTAAGCTATTTCAGTTCAGATAAGCTGATATGAAAATGCTTGATTTTATCAGAGATATCTCACTGGAAAATGTTCTTGTGACCTCAATGTTCTTAACATGTTATAATTTTGTGTTTCTTTTCTACAATTCATAGAAGAAGCTCTTTAGAAGTCATTCAAGATCAGAGATTTTAGTTTTTATTAGTAGTTTTCACTTAAAGCCTGAATCCGTCAAAAGATTTTCACATATCACTTGAATTTACGGAGGTCTGGTATTGTCACGCAGTCTCTGTATAACATGCATAGGAAGATCGATAAATGAGGGTTGTTAGGTAGCGAGTGTATTTGAGACTAGCAAGATTAGAATTTTCATTATCAGCGCTTAAAATAGCCGCCAAATACCAGATAGGCATAGCCAACTAGACATTTTGCAGATGGGATGTTAGCATGATGGCTGATTTCTGCTGGAGCATCAAAAGAGATCAACCTTTTCAAAAGCACCGTAGAATTTCCAAGAAAAGATTTATACCTTTGGATGGACAAAAATGAATGTATTTTTAACTCCTTCGTATCTTTGTTTTGATTTAAAAATTGATGACAAATGTTTGCCTTAATTTAATTTCGTGTGAGATTTTTCTGAACTAAAAATGCTGAAAATGCATTCTTTATGTTATTAGGATACTTATTCTTTTATGATAAGTCATTCTAACCTGAAAACCTTTAAGGTTGGTTTTACTTTACCCTGTAATATCATTGTTAAATGAGTATTTTTGGTCTATTTTAAGAAAAATAGAAATTATCTGTACTGAAAAAACGTGATGTGATGGGGGGAAATGGACTTGATTTCCAGATTCAGCGTAAAAAAATAGCTCAAATTTATATATTTATAAAATTTTGTAATGATCAGTTTTCAATTAGAACCTGACGATTGCAACGTGTATGAACCTCAGAGTTGTGTTACAGGTAAGGAAAAATGTATATTTAGTATTAATATAAATTTGAGCTCTGTTGTTATAAATCGAATACAGTTCTATAAAGACCGGCACTCAATGCGTAATTATCAATATTTATCTATAATTATCTATCTATCTATCTATCTATATCCTATATATATATATATATATATATATATATATATATATATATATATATAAGGGTATATACAGGAATCAATACTGCATGGTCCCTGGCATCGATATGGTCTGACGAAATTGACAATCACTATGCAGTGTGCATTTCTATGTCAGAACCTGTTTATCTGTCTTTATATATATATATATATATATATATATATATATATATATATATATATATATATAATATATATATATATATATATATATATATATATATATATATATATATATATATATATATATATATATATATATATATATATATATATATATATATATATATATATATATATATATATATATATGTGTATGTGTGTGTGTGTGTGTATACTGTATATACAGGGTGCGATAGATAAAAGGTCGTTTAAATTACGCAAAAATGAAAATAACATTGACATCTCATTTTAGCAGATATATTTAGCAAAATTACACAAACATATCTTGAAATAATAAAAAGTAAATCACCATTGGCTTCAACCACGAACGACTTCAGAATCTGCTGCAACTCTTCTGGATGTTGTCCTTGTTTAAGTTGGTGAATACTTCCATAATCCTTGCCTTCAGTTCATCTTTGGTGTTAAGAGGAGTTTTGTTGGTTTTCCCGCTCAACTGCGACGCACTCATAATAATCAAGGAGGTTGCAGTCTGGGGAGTGAGGTGGCCAGATGTTGTGGGTGATATGGTTGCAGAAATTATCTGGCAGCCATGAATGGATTTTCCTGCTTGTGTGGCATGGTGCAGAGTCCTGTTACTAGACATAGGGTTTTCTAACAATCATCCTTTTTACCCAGGGCAGCACTACCTCCTCAAGGCACTTGATGTACGCCTCAGTGTTGAGTCTGTGTCTCTGTCGGAGGATGAATGGAGGCATAACGTCACTATCACTAATGGTCACTCCAAACACTTTCGTAATCACCCAATCAGACTCATCCAACTCTTTCCGAATCCTCTGCATTTGCCTCAGATTGACATCCAACCACTCTGTATTCTTCGTATTGGAGCTTCCGGCGCGAATGCCAAACAGTACAGCATGCCGTTTCCAAATTTCTGGCGGAATGAATTGCGTCAAGGTACTCTTTTTTTCACAGACGATGCCCAACTGACCCTACAGTCGACAAGATCAAAAACAAAAAATGCGCATGCGCGAAATTAAAAATATAAAATAGCGACAATTTACCCATCGTACGCTGTGTGTGTATGACCAATAGTTGATGAAAATCCGACGCAATGGTAAATACGTATGAAAATTAATATAAGAAATATATATATGAAGAAAAACAGCTAAAATTTCTTCTTTAAAATATTCTATTGGGAGTTTGAATCTTATATCAACAATTCAATTTAGTGCAACTATCATGATAGATTCAATATTTTATATATTGACCCAAAAATAACTATAAATTGTATTTTTAAAATTTTATTTTTGTTTGTTTTTTTAATCATATATTAAGGACTAGCAGTAGAGCCCGGCGTTGCCCGAGGATGTAACAGTAAGAGATAGATCATGTATCGACCATCATAAAGACTGAAAAATAAAATTGACAAAGATTATTGTTTAAGGTTGACGGACACGCATGTCTTAATTAGTTTTTTTTTGTTTTGTTTTTTTACGAATTGGTCAAACCCAAACTCAAACAAAAACATTGTTTTCAATCGTTATAGGTCTACCGATTGAATAGAATTTTATTATAAATAATTGTCTTGTAAATGGAATTTTTAAAGCATTCTGAATGTAAAAATAAAGAAAAAAATGTGCAAGACAATAAGAAACACTACTGCCAAAAAAAAGTTTTGTTGAAATCGGTTGAAAAATGTAGGAAATCCGATCCCATATATAAACGAACACACACACACACACACACAAACAAACAACCTGGGTTTTATAATAAGTATAACTCGATATGAGTTGTCCCCCTTTCATTAATGTCTCTTAATCGTGTTTTCAAATTGATTTCGTGCGAAAACTTGTGTTTTTCCAAATTTTGACATTGTCAGAACCACCGCAAGGTAATTTTACGTAGTCCTGTGAAGTTTTGTTGAAATCGGTTGAAAAATGTAGGAAATCCGATCCCATATATAAACGAACAGACACACACACACAACCTGGGTTTTTATAATAAGTATGATTCAAAATTATGTAACTTTCACTCTGATCTTAAAAGCACAATATCAAAAGAAAAAAGAGCTATAAATTGTCCTGAATATTATATTTACTATTCAATATTACGTATAAAATTATGAATTATTTATCATTCTTGAATTAAAAGTATATAGATAAAAATATAGATTGAATTTTAAAAAAATAAAAAATAGACTGAATTGTTTTTTTACAGTTTATCTACCTTTTTAAAGTTATTTAAAGCCGAATATATATTTGGGGATTGTAAGAATTTTTTGGAGATAATAATGATTTTTTTAATACAAGTTCTATTATTTAACCCATAGAAGGGAGAGATTCATACCATTCCCAAAGCTATTTGCACATGACGAACCCGACTGAAATTCGATTTCTCTGATTTCTCGTTCATTTGTCAAGAGGTGCCCTGGAAATTTCAACTGAGCCAGTTGAAATTTCTAGGACAGATAATGAGGAAAGTGAGCTTGGAAAATTTGACACTCACGAGACAGATTGAAGGCAAGAGGGGCAGACGAAAACAACGCATAACATACCTAACGAGTCTGGATGTTGAATGGATGGCAGAACATTGTTTAGGAGAGATAACAAAAAGGTAAAATTTACTGAGCACGACAAAGGAGAGAAAATTGTAAAGAGACATGAACAGCAACGGTACATAGAAGAAAAAGTAATTCTTTCATCTTTGAAAAACGGTAGTATTTATTTAAGTTTTGACATTAGTTTAAGGTGATTACAATCACATCATAATTTAAAACTTTTTCCCATTTCTATCATTGTATATATTTTCTATAATATCCGTATTTTCGTAATTTTAATGTCCGCAAAACAATCGGTCCAAACCGGACAGAAATCAAATGAATATATATATATATATATATATATATATATATATATATATATATATATATATATATATATATATATATATATATAAAAATGGACAAAGTCCGTGAATTATTTTTAAGACATTTTTATGTTTATACATTCTTTTTATGTTTATACATTCAAACCGGACAGAAATCAAATGAATCATATACATATATATATATATATATATATATATATATATATATAATGAAATATATACAATTATTTAAGACATTTTATGTTTATACATTCTTTTTTATGTTTATACATTCAAACCGGACAGAAATCAAATGAATTATACATATATATATATATATATATATATATATATATATATATATATATATATATATGTTTGGACAAAGTACAATTATTTTTAAGACATTTTTATGTTTATACATTCTTTTATGTTTAGACATTCAAATGACATCCGGAAATGAAATATATATATATATATATATATATATATATATATATATATATATATATATATATATATATATATTAAATAGTCCGACAATTATTTTAAGACATTTTTATGTTTATACATTCTTTTTATAGATACAAATATTTAAGTAAATGCTCTGTTTATAATAAACAGTATGAAACAACATTTACCGGCCTGAATGTCCGAGAAGTTTTCATAATAAATACTGTTTATTATAAACAGAGCATTTACTTAAATATTAGAATCTATAAAAAGAATGTATAAACATAAAAATGTCTTTAAATAATTGTCGGACTTTGTCCATTTCATAATGTGTGGCATCATTTGTTTACATTTGGATACGCATCGAGCAGATATGAATGTGCGTGAGAGAATCATGGAAGATTGTAGTTTAAAAGCAGTAAAATCGACCTTGCTAACCGAGCGACACTCTGTGGCCCAGTCGGTTAAGAAACGTCAGGCTACATGACGGTTTTGTGTGGGATACAGGTTCAATTCCTATCGGAGGACGAATATTTTCTATGGAAATTTCTTGGGCATTCAGGCCGGTAAATGTTGTTTATTATAAACAGGGCATTTACTTAAATATTTGTATGTATAAACATAAAAAATGTCCTTATATATATAGAATGCTAGGAAACTTTTACCAATCTAACAATTCACTTTTATTAAAACTTCCTCAGAGACTGATATATGGAGAGCAAAAATGAAAGAAATTTTGACATTATTATTTTTGTGCTGTTTGATTTTCATTAATTAATTAAGCTGCACGTGCATTTGACTTGTTAAGCAACGTTAGTATATTTATGGCGTTCTGAAGTCAAGAAAAGACGACGAGTCTTTTGAAATCTCAAAAGCATTAACGGATTCAAGCCTAACTAAAACAAAGTAAATATTGCTTTATGTATATAAGTGTATCATAATTATATTTTGTCTATATGGGATTCGGATGATAATGTATATTCGTAAGTGTATGTGTGCGGTAGACATTATTCATATTTGGTTGTTGTATGCATATTGCAAAAACCACACGTGGTTGTACGCTCCCTGAGTACCCGTAGATTATTTCGACCGGTCAACTGTGTTAGTTTTTAGATCCAGTAAGCGGGATGTTGTCCATACGTTCACGGTCGACTGGGAGTGTGGACACGGCTGTGAGAGTTGGCGGTAGGAAGTTTAGAATGTGGCAAAATAAAAGCAGAAATAATATCTGCAGAAGCCAAACAACAATGGGGGAAATATTGACGTCTTTTATATAAGAAGATAACATCAGAACAGGGGTTACGGGAGAATAAAACATTTAACATAAATGAGAAAAGAAAAGAAAAAGACTCAATGCATCCAGCGAATTCCCAACAGAGAGAGGGTTTGTGTGTGATAAACGCGTATTGAATCGCCTGGGGTAGGTTTATGGCTATTAGTCCAGTCTAGTACAGCCCAGTCTTCTCTCTCCTCCAAAAGACTTCTCTCGTGAAAACGATGGGTTCAGTCTTCCTTCTCCTGTCTGGCCACTTCCGTCGACGACTCCTCGACCGTCTGCTTCTTCCTCTTCAGCTTCCTCTTCATAACTACGCTGGTTTATATAGATAAATCTGTTTGATCATGAATCGACCCTTGGCCCGGCACGCGATTATCATGAGTGCCAAAAACTATCCCTTGACATGTAAACCGATTCTCCAACTATTTATCTTATCTCAATCACGAGTTCTTTCCAAAATTATACTTTGGGATATCTAAACATTGATTCAACCTTTTAATCAAAACAAATACTGTTAAACAACACCAAATATCTCGTAGCCTGAGTAAGCTCTATTCCCATTTTTAACCGATAAATTTTATTTAGATCATTTTTTTCATTGTATTTTCAACGACCCAATTTCAAAGGCGGGATCAGATTTCCTCATCAGTAAACAGAACGCTCTGATCTAGTTTCACTAGCTAGATTCACTCCAATTTCAATAAAAAAAAAATATATATATATGTGTGTGTGTTTATGTGGATGTGTGTGCGTATACCTCTCTCTCTGTTACATTTACAATTGGTAATATATTTACCAGGATTCCCTCGGGGTATTTTCGACGTAAAAAATTATGTTCTATTTTAATTAGTGTGGCATTTGTAAAATCAAAATTATGGCAAGTTTTGATCTTGTCTATTACAAGTGAGTTTAAAGGATTGTTCCAACGTAGATCTCTTTTATGCGTGTTGATACAGGCTTTAAGTTTCCGAGATGTCTCGCCGATGTAAGTGTTTTAATATTGCAAGCAATTTATTTGATAAATATAGGCATCTTAAGTGGCGTTGGGTTTATTTTTCTTCCCAATTATATCACCGATTGACTTGGGGTACTGGTAAAGATCTTAGTGTTAGGGATAACTAATTTATTTTCAAATTTTGTAGATAGTCTTAGAGGGTAGGGTTATAAATTTTGTGTTGTTAATGTTAAAAATAGACACCGCCGATATCACTTCCAACATCACTTTAGGAAAATATTTTCTTTTGTTTACATTAAGCTGCTATACATACCATGCACACGATAGAAATGTTTTGGTAATTGTAGATATACATTAGATGTGTGGGTAGTATAATGGTTATCAGCAGGGAAACTGGAGCCGGTGGACCGGGTTCAAATTCTAGCATCGCTTGCTGCATCTATTTTTGTATAAATGCCCTTGGGCAAAAGTATCAATCCATTTCTTCTTTCCTCCCGCTATGGGCTAAATATTAATGTTGACAGCACTTGTTTCCAACGAGATTTTGTTTTCAGCTACCAGCAACTTCAAAGAAACTGTCTCCAGGGGTCTATCGCACTTCCTCCGACCAAAACCAGGGCCAAGTACAACGAACCTCTTCGTGCGTTTAAATATCTTCTGTCTTTCTCTCTCGCTGTGTATGTAAACTCCCTCTTCCTTTTATATTATTTTTTCATGCATTCGCATCCTGAATTTTATTTTAACTCGAGCATCTGAAATTACACGGATCTACAAATTTGTGACGGAACGCGGTTGAAGTTGAGAACCATTGGAGAAACTGAATTCAACATTTTCTGAAGAAATAATTGCAACCCATGGAGGGAGTTTTATTTATTTTTATATAATAAATTACATGATTCACAAAAGAGGGAGATATACTAGTGTGTACATAGATAACTGAAAAGGAAGAACACATTTACGGCTTTGCTGTTAGAAATGTGTGTGGAGGAGGAGCTAAACCTGGCTAAAATTTAAGATTGTGCTGCAAATAAAATATGCAATATCCACAAACGGAAATTATAAGAAATGACCAAATGGTAACGATATTCAATCACAACAAAAAATACATGTTTGAAACAACAGATTAAATTTTATATACACAATTTACAATTTCTTTGTTTTTAATGATGTGTGCAAAGGTATATGTTACAGAAAAAGTTCTTTGCTGTTCCGGAAATGTTTAAATGTCTAAAAAGTTGTCTGCCTTTGATTAAAAAGATTGAATTTAACTTAGACAAAAGATTTTTCTATTAAAGATATTGACTGAAAAAGTTTGTTGTGTAAATTTTTCTAATCTCTCATAAAGGAAGTTTGTTTCTTTGGCGGCACATAATTCTCGTGTGTATCTTTCACGTGTATGTGTAACAAACGCGACGAAAATTCGTTTACTATTTCTATTTATAGTTTTGTTAACAACGAAATCGGCTCCAACGGGGCTTGGTAGCTGTTGCGAATTTATCTGAGAAATGCGTGGGCGAATGTTGTTTTTTTTTTATTTTTATTTTTTAGCCAATAGGATTTCTTGAAACATTTAAATTAGAGATGAATTTGAGAAAGATTTTTTTACGACAGTTGAGCCTATTTTTGCACAAATTTTGACTGTTTTGTTATGGAAATTTCTCGAAGCTTATTTTTATTCAACACCCAATGAAATTCAAGAAAATGTTTGAAATTGAAATGAGAGTTACTAAAGAACTTATTCACAAATGAATTAAATTATTTTTGAATTTTTCTTTATTAGAAATCTTGGTAAAAATATTTTTTATATGTGTTCCTTCCACTTAGTAAATTTTATGAAAACTTGTGAAATCCAACGTGATAATTTTTATTAACTATATTAGTTAAAAGTAGAATTCTTTGAAGAATTTAAATCATCGATCTTTTTTGCACAATTGGGGCCCGTCTTACCGGAAACCTGTTCTGAATCGAAAAATAAAAAACGTAATAAAACTGTGACATTATTTAATTAGATATACTTGTTATTGTTTTTAAGAATAATATATATTAAAACAATATTGTCTGAAGTAAAACAAAAAAAAATTGGATGAAAATTGAATTTTTACAAGATTTGTTTTCATTTTTTACAATTTTAAATTGAATAATTTATAAAGTTTTAAAATCTTTTAAAATTCATTTTCAATGTGATAATTCTTAGAAAATATTGTTATTAAAACTATATTTACTAATCAAACATTTTAAAGCTTATCCGACGACCCCGAATATTTAAAAAAAATTCGATTCATTTTTGTATGCGTATATACGTGCAGAATTTCTGAAGTATGGATGATAAATCTATCATTAAAAAGTTACGTGTTTTAAAGGTTATCCTCGCACCTCTTATAAACATTATCGTCTGCTCCAACATACCTAACTATGAACAGATTCGGTGGTCAATCGGCTGTCAATAAACACGTCAGAAAAAAAATTCCGTGATTAAGAAATGTTTGTATTTTATGCTATAAGGTAAGTAATATTTTTATGCTATAAGTAACATTTGTTTCAAATCAGATTAATTTAACTTTAAAAATGCTACTTTTCCTCAAATAACGTTTCAAAAAATACATATTTTATTTTTGAAGGATTTTTAAAATCGAAAATTAACTTTTGTTTACAAATGTCTCAAAAATGGCCGTTTTGATTGATTTTAATTTTTACTGAAAAAAAATCGATCTCGATCAATAGAATTTCTATTTGAAATACACCACAGAATATTTTGCTTACTGGAAATAAATGGATAATTTTAAATCCTTTAGATTTCAATTACATTTAAAATGAAAGCTTCAATAAAGCTTTTTCATTTTTAAAAATTCATTTTAAACCTTACGTATACCGAATTTGTGGCGGTACCAACATTTTTATTTCTAAATCCACATTATTACTAAAGATTTGAAGTTATCTGCCCATTGCAATGTAAATAGCATGTTTGTTTCTTAAAAAAAGAATTGATGCAACATCCGGAAATGTGATCGATTTTAATTTTTAATATTTTATAAATCTAGTAAATTTAAAAGGATTTACTTTAAAATATTTACTTTAAAACATATCCGTCATTAAATACTTTTTAATTAAAATTATTTTTTTTAACTTCAGCGTAAAAAAATATAATATACATACATTTTTAAAAGAAAACTTTCTTGTTTGCTCCTGAACTGGTTAGAGTACTTCCCCTTGGTTTGCTCAGCACATGCTTTTTTTTTTTAATTAGTTTTGGTACCGGTATGTTTCTTTATATCGGGAAGAAATCTTTCACCAATTAACCCCAGGATAATCATAATTTTCACTGCTTTTGTAACCATCTCGGAATTGTTTTGAAAGGATTTCAAGATTCAGTGACAAAAAAATATCCGGGATAAAAAAAAAAACAATTCTCGCGCGTTTTTATTACCAAGCGTTTCGCCACCTAATTTTTTGTTCATCTCGTGTTTGTTTACAAAAACGAATTAAGACAAATTTTTATTTCTTATACAAGTTTTGTCCTCTTAGCCATCACCAGGAATTATGTGAGATATTTATTCTTCGAAAAAAAAAAAAAAAAAGTTTGTAGTTACTTTTAAATTTAAAGCACTAATCATTTTAAAAAAACATTTTTGACAGTTATTTTAAAACCGAAAAAAATGGCGCTAATTTTGTACTTGAATATGTAACGAAAACTGATTCGTTTTGAAGATAGATTTTTCTTTCCGCTTAAAATAACTTCTTTTTTTTTAAATTTTAAATCCACAAAAAATCGATGATGTTTCGTCATATTTACTATTACAGTTTCATTTTAATATTTTTTCATATTACATCGAGTGAAATTATAACCGAACATGAAATCGATTCTCATCGTTACCAGGAAGGTAAGAATCAGTATGAACTAGTAAAACAACGGGCTGAGTTACCGGCTTATGGTCAGTGTTGGTTAAACACTCTTACTTCTATTCATATCGGTTGTAAGAATCTCACTGATTTGGTACAAAGTCGTTTGTCATTGTCTTATCTAAATTGTTTCTTGGAGGCCCAACAGCGTCATCACTATCCGTGCCCAACGAATGTCTCCATCCCGGCCTGCACAAAAAACATGACCGAAGGCGATAGGGCCAGTCTGGCCACGTTTTTCGTTCACACCCAGAATATTTGCTATTTTTTGGAAATCAAATACTGGAACCAACATACGCAGAAAACCATTCAAAGCCTTTCGGAAACCTCTGAAGAAGTTGTGTCACAGCTGGAGTTCTCCAGTCGATTACAGACAGACATGTTGACGAGACAAAACCTCACGTTGAGAAACCAGGAATTAATTTTGGCTCAAGCGATTAATCTTAGCCAGGTTATTTCCTCTTCGTCTTCGAATATAAAAGAAACACTGACGGAGTTCCGCATCATGTCCCAAGAACAGAGGAATTCGATTAATGATGTCTTTGAACGTATCGCAAAATTACAGAGCATGTTCTTAGGGGAGATATCTAGTCTCTATTCTATTGTATTTTATTCTATGTCCATGTTAGTCTGGTTCCTCTTTACCTCTGTGCCAAGAACTGCCAGTGCTCGTCTACCATTATTTGGATTAATGTCCATCAATTGGCTTGTCGAGAAAGTAATTATTTACTATAAAACGACTGAAGTGGCTGACCCCATCCTTGGAGCACATAATGACGTAAGTAAAAGAAAAAACTATTTTAAAAATCTAGAATACCCCCCACACACACACACTTTTCACGCATACAAAATAAAGTGTTTAAATTTTTCAAATTTGTCCATATTTTTTTTAAATAGTGGCAATACGTACATCTCGAAATTTCCTTATCAAACCTTGTATAAATAAAATTTATTAATTATTAAAATTAAAATATAATTATTCGAGAACAATTCAGAATTGTTCAGGACAATAGAATTTATTTTAAATTGAAAAATATTAAAAAATAAATCTTTAAATTTTTTTTTTTTTTTTCACAACTCCAAGAAGGTTACAGAATATTTTATTTAAAAAAAGTAATTAAAAGCATTCTAATCCGCCCCACCAAAGAAAACAATATTTTTTTCTGATTCAGGGCCTAATTTTACGCTGCTTGAAATAAAATAAAATAAAATAAAATTTTCATTACCTCTACTTCTTCAGAGGATTTAAAAAAAAAAAATGCAACTTATATTTTTAAGATTCCAAAACATTGAAGATCAACTAGAAATGGTTGTACATTTCCATAAATTTCTCTTATAAAATTTCCTTTTCAATTTTTTTTTTTTAATGTTGATCACCCTGTACAAGGCACAAGAGCCACTCTAGGTAGAGGGTTACAAAATAACAGCAGTACAGTTTATGGGGATATGTGGGGAAATATATATAAATAGAAAATAATTGTTAAATATACAAGGGGATTGAAAAGTAACTCCGCATTTTTAAATACTTATAATTTATTTATTAACTGTAATTTATACAAGAAATGGATATAAGAGGAATGCGTTTAACATGTTGTTTTATTTAATATTCAATATGAGCACCAGATTTTGCTACCAACTTCTTGAACTTCCCAAGAATTGATTTCACTCTTGTGGTATGGATGACATAAATTCAAGTTCTTCCAAAGTCGTGGTTTAGTGTAGTAGACTAGCTTCTTTAATCAACCCCAGAGAAAAAAAGTCACTGGGTGACCAGGACTCCTGGCTGGCCACAGGGATTTACTTTTCAATCACTCTGTATATATTAATTGTTATGTTTGTATTTCCTATTTAATATATATCCATTTTAAATTAATTTAAATAAAGATTGGTAATCCTGGAAACTCTTGTAGGCCAATACCATTAATGACTGAATTTGTTAGCAGACATGCAGGTGTTATGATTGTATTTAAACAGTAAAACTTGGAATTTTTCCTTGTCCAATTTGTCATTTAAATTTATTTTTTTTCTTTTAGGCTGAACTTTATGAATTACAGTGGTGGTGTCGTAAGTTTCATTGCCTGATTGGACTGGTTATTTTGATTTTCGCAAGTTGGCACTACAGTGACATTAATGCGGAAAATAATGTCCTGTTAAAGCAAATTCAAGATTTTCTCTTCAATGCAAGTAAGTCATCAATTGTTCTGATTTTGGGAAGAACAGTTTTTGTTCAAGTAAATGGCAGACACTTGACTGCTAAAATTTTTTTTTTTTTTTTTTAAATAATACATTATTTTCTTTTTTAATATAATTTTGTCATTCAGAAAAGGAGTCAACAGGCAAAGTGTAACTGCTAAGATCTACCCTACCAGAGATGCAAACATGCCTTTTCTTGTCAAATCAATAACAACAGCTATAAACTAACAGGCAATAAGACTACAAAACTAGTCAGCAATTAACAACAATGCTTTGAATTAACATTATATCAAGGCGATGCCTTTGTAATATATCTTCCCCCAGATATAGAAAAAACATCAGGCTCAGTCCTCAAATTGGGAAAACCGAAGACTTGTGTTTCCCCTTCGTGGAAAATGACCTAGCCTGGGTAGTAGATGAATCTGGCTGATCTGAATCTGGAGTCCTTAAACATGGCTTCTCCAGAAACACAGAAGAATTTCACCAGTTAATGGATGATAATAATACCATATATCTGGTAAATAAGATTGTGTTGTGATTATCACTATAATGGGAGGGAGCTTTCATAGAAAGGTTTATTCTCTCATTTGTATTTCCCCCATTATGGTCATTATTATATTTGTGATAGAATAACACCATCTTTCAGAGATGTAGCGGAATCGCTGAAAGGAAAAGGAATGACAAACATCCTTTCTTCTCAGAGATTTTCATACCATTAAGAAATAAACAAAACATATATATATATATATATATATATACACACACACACACGTGTATCGCATGTAGAGAACAATATATCATGTATCTACACAGCAAGCAGAGTGTAAGGAGAAACAAAAAGGAAACGTAATATGGAAATTCTTCTCTGTTTCTGGAGAAGCCATGTTTAGAACTCCAGATTCAGATGAGCCAGATTCATCTACTGTGTCCCAGGCTAGGTCATTTTCCATAAAGGGAAAATACAAGTCATGTTTTTTCTCAATTTTTGAGTAGGTACACATCTACTTATCTTTCAGTTGCGTCTCTGTCCTTGGACAGAATGCACTCGAGGACTTCTCTGTCAAAGGACAGAGGGACAACTGAGAAAATTATACTAAAGCGGTGCCCAGCCGTGGGGAACAGCTACCCGAGCCACGCCCTCCCATTCGCACCAAGGCCAGCACAACTGAAGGTTGCAGTGGCTGAGGGGAATTTTTGTTCCTGTCCTGGGTGTATGCGCTTGGATCCTCACCAAAACATAGACCTTGTGTCACATCTCGTCCTAGTGTGGCGACAGAGTAAATACAATCAGGAAATTACAAATGTAACAAACCTCGTTGCTTAGTTTTCAAACATTTAATAATAGCTAATATATTTTCTGTACCCAACACCAATATCAGGATACAGACACCTAAACTCACCTGCGATAGCCATAACGTAATCTATTATTTATTCTGCAACTTATGTCCTAATAGTGGATATATTGGTGAGTCTGGAAATAATTTTAGATTTCGTTTCAATAACCATAAACAAACAATACGTTAAAACAACCCTTATTCCCCCATAGCTAAACACTACAATCAATCAGGACACACATTAGAAAACTGCAAATGTTTATTGATAGATTCCGATTTTACTTCCACATTCACACACAGAAAAAAAAGAAACATATTGGATTTTAAAATTAAATACACATAAACTAGGGTTGAATAGGGACTTAGGTGTTTTAAATCTTTATAAATATTTCAATAGATAAGCAATTTTTTTAGATATAGTAAAAAAATTTTTTAAACGGCATTTAAAATATTTATGACAGTTAGATTTAAGTTAGGAATATCCGAACAGTGACGTTCCATATAACGTGACGTCTGCGTCTCGCGAAGGCGCTACTTGCTAACAAACAGTAATTTTAATTTATTTGTAACAAACAGTTATTTCTGATGAAAAATTGAGGACAATTTGAAATATCAAATATATATATAAATAAATAAATACTTTCATAAAATAAAACATTATTATTTTTTAATTTGAAACTTTTTCTATATATACATATTAAGAAAGTATATGTGGTTTCTCATTATATATATATATATATATATATATATATATATATATATATATATATATATGATCATTATTTACACTATTTGTTTAAAATAATATTTAATTTGTAAATAAACAGACAGTGTATCAGGTTTTCAGGTAAGGTTTGAATGACTGCTGCTAGTTAGCTTCTATAGTTACATCAGCTACCAATACACTCCCAAACATAGGGTCTGCAAGTTCAATTCTTGGTCAGGCAATAAACCTCTGGGTGTTGTCATAAAAAAAGCACCTGAAATTAAGATCTAACAAATGTGAATCAAAGTTTAATAATAATAAAATATTTTTGTTTTTGATCTTTTAGGATATCGAAGGCGAGTCTCTGCTGTAGACCATTTAAGCCCTGAGCAGTCACAACAAAAAGAGCCTGACATACAGAACGGCAATTCAAGTAAGTCATGTCCATGTATTTGATGCTACATCCATTCCCTTTTATTGAAACACTCATTGCAATGGTTTTCCAATTTAACAAACTTAAGTATTAGGGTGTTCTATATAAAATGAGGGGGGGGGGACTAAATACCGTTCTATATAAAATGTCATATACTTTTTTTTTTTACTGAATTTATTCCAAGCATGACAATAAAGTTACTAAGACAGAGGGGGTGTAGAAAAATTAGAAAACAGAAACATTACTACAGAGCAAGAAGAATAGAAGAGTAATCAAGAAGATATATAACCATTGACAATACATTTAATTTTTTAAAGATCAAAGTTGGCTGGAAAGCATGGAGCTGGAAGAAAGTTCCACAAGTGAAAAGTGCGAGAAATGAAACTGTTAGCATAGAATTTACACTTACATCTAGGCAATTCAACTGTAAATTGATGAGAACTTGCCGCCAATTATATGTAGAAAAGGGACAGGGAAGCAACTTTATGGTAATGGGAAAATGACTGAAGCTGAGACGCCAGGTCAGGACCAATAATATTGCTGATTCTTCTTTAGTTTTCATCAAGGAGCTCTAAGTATATAGCAGAAGCATTGGACCATACATGGCTGCTATATTTTAAGTATGGGTGAATGGTAGACATAGATATGCAAGATAGGAAAAATTGTCTCACACAACACAGTGAAACAACTTTCTTAGCAGCCAGCTTAGCTATAGATTCAATATAGTCTGTCAACTTCATGTCAACTGAGAATGTTAACTCAAAAAGGAACTACAAGTCACTCTCCTGGAGGCTAGCATCAGCCATGCTGATGGAAGGCAGGAAGATGTCTCTCAGATGATTTAATCAAAATAATAGATTTTGTTCTATAGTTTTCTTCCCGAGCTGTCTTTTGCCTTGTTGTACAAATGCCTTGACTACTTCTTCACTTTTATTGTGGATGGAAGTCCAAAAGAGTATAAATTAATTGACAATCTATTGAAAAGATTCTTGTGAATAATGTAGAAGACCAAGTCGATGCAGCTATTGAACAATGAGGCATGAACGGTGAGGGCATATGTTGTCACTGAGTCAAATTGGGCTGTTTCTAGTCACTTGTCTAGGCTGTTTGTTTTTTGTTTTTTTTTATGTGCATGATGTTCCAAATTCTCTTGAAAGTTTCCTGACTTTGTCTAACTGATGAATTCAGTTGCTTGTTTCTCCTGTACAATTACTGAAGTTAAGCAACATCAAGCCTGGTCAGTAACTAGGTGGGTGACTGCTTCAGAATACCAGGTGCCGTAAGCTTGGATGCAAGGGTAGTGCAGTGGATAATGGTTTAGAATTGTTAATTGGAGAGCTGAATTCCAATTCCCGTCGGGTTTGTTATATTCACTTCTGCACAACTACCCTTGAGACAGGTATGACTCCACCTCTTTTTCCCCTAGCTATGGGTTAATTAGTAAGACTTGTATCATTAAATAGACTTTTCTCTTGGTTCATTTTCAGACTTCTCATCACCTGAATGAAATTTCGGAAATTGTCTCTGTATGCTTCTGATGTTAACAATACTATTGTCAAATATTAAGCTGATGTTTCATTGGACGTTTGTGACATTGTGGTCTAATCTGAACTTGTGTAATACGAGCCACTAATATTGTTTAATTGTTATCATTTTCTGGAGGCTATAAATGTTACTTTTAATGGAAAAAAAAACCTGAAAATAAAATAGAAAACAGATTATTCTATATATAAAATTCTGTGACCTTTGTTAGTCTGTCCATCACACCCTTTAAAATAGCTATACATTTACCAATAGAAACCAAATTTTGGGGTGAAGTAAAAACAAGAGTGTACAAAGTACATTTTTTTTTACCCGGGTGTAGCACTTAGTACAATAAATTTTCATTAACTTTTGGGGGGGAAATTAAGAAGTTTTATTATTTAGTATACAGAATACTTGCACTATTTTAAAAACAATGATTAAAATAACAAATACTTATTTAATAAAAATGCAATATTGTTTTTTGTATATCTTTTCTTTAAGTTTTTATACACAAGAATTCAGTTTCCAGTTCACTTTGAGTTTGCGAGAACTATAAGCAAATCACAAACATGGAATTTAGTTCCAGAAAGCTATTTCTGCATGGCCAGTTGTATGTTGCATGCTCAAGAGTAAGAAATCCTAAGAATGTCTTGTACACTGTTAAAAAGGAGAAAAAAAAAATTGTTTACCATGAAGTCCTATAAAATTAAATCAAATTAGTGAAATTATTAAACTGCAAAGTAGACTTTTTGTCAAAGTATTTTTCCAAACAAATCAGCTTATTCAAATTTTATCGATTGGTTTGTGAAATTGAATGAAACGTACTGTTTGTAAATCTCGATAAAAAATGTTAGCGATAACTTCAACAATACTAAATACTGTGAGAATTTCAACACATGTCAGCAGGTTGCAAAAAATTCTTATAAGAAATAAGCAGTAAAATATGCAAATAGATTTTTATCCGTCCTTGGGAAAAGTTGATGAACAAAAGACATATCAGACAATGCAATAATTGTAATGTAATATCCTTCAACTTGCAGTTCAAATCAAATATCAACTAATAATGCTTTGTTGTCTGTCCTTTCAAAATGTTGGTGATCATGATTCTCCACAGCTTCCTTTTCTTTTATTATTTGAGAATTGTCTAGAGCAGATAGCAAATTTCTTGTTCAAAGTGACTAGGCTTCACCAGGCACCATTTATACAAGCTTGTTCTTCTATGTGCCATCTCTCTTCAGGATGTTGGTGATCATAGCTCTCCACAATTTCCTATCCTTTAGAGCTTATTGTAAATTCTTTTTTTTCATCATATTAATTAGTGTCTTTTTTTTTCTTTTTTCTTTTTTTTTTTTTTCTTTGTTGTTGTTGTTTCCATTTTTTATAAAACTTTGTCACTGCTCACATGTTCGGTCCATGGTATTCTCAGCATGTCTGCAATGGGCATTACTCCAAGAAAGCATACAAAAATTTTAATGCTGCACGAACACACTGGCAAGCCTTACCAGTGAGCAAATCAAAGTACTGTAGACTGGCCTTAAAACGCTACTGTTTTAAATCCAATCAAGAATCTGTAGTTAATCTGCAAGGAACAACTTCGTGGAATGGACATACAAAGTACTAACATGTGCACTAGCTCATGTTTCATTGGAAAAATATGAAGAAAGAGTAAATAATAACAGAATTGTTTGTTTTGTTTCAATTAATTTGTGCAAGGATGTATGTATAACACATAAACAAAACATTTGGAAAGCAAGTGTCCAATATCCAAACTGGCTGGTGTCATATTTTCATAACTGGCTTCTGGCAGCCAATGTATTAATTGCCATTAATTGAATTCTCTCCTTGTCTTTCAGGCACAGGTTATGAAAGTGACAGTTCGGTATCTTCTCACACCAGTTATGTCAATGAGAGTAGTGATGCAACATATACCTTGAATGATGCTGATTCAGTATCTACAATCAGTAGCCACAGCAGCTGGATGTCCCTGCGACAGGAACTCTGCGAATTAGACGAGGAAGCCGCAGAGAATGAAGCCAACCGACTCAGTTCTCCTTCCACCAGCAGATCGAATCAAATATGTAAGTTTTTAATGTATCTATTAGGATTCTCGTTATAAGGTGAAAGGAACTCTGTAAGGGGTCCGCAGGCAAGAGGCTAAAATGTTAGCATTCCAACCATACAATCCAAATTTTTTCAATCCAGCTATGGCCAATTTGTCAAAGACTTGACTTCTCAATAAGCAATAGCAGACCTAGGAGCAAATGAAAATATCACGGTACACTTAGCAAAATTTTTAAAGGGTATACATTTAAAAAAATACGCACCCAAATATGAACTTACTTTCTTTCAATGTTTCTATTCAACTATTTGTGCAGCTTATTTAGTGGGAAACTTGTGCCTAGTGTTTTTTTCACAATTTCTGCATTGTTTGGTTGAATATGCAATAAGCAGACCCTCATTTCTTCAGTTGAACAAAGTCTTTCTTATTTCTTATTTTTGATGTTATTTAGAGTTGAGAAGCCTAATTCACATAAATAAGAAGTAGAAAATTGCAATAAAACTGATAAAGCCTTTTTAGGCTCATGTGGGATATTCCTTTGTATTGAAATCCAAAATGTATCAATGGTACCATCAGATGTTTTATTTTGAGCCTTTGATCACTAGAAATGATGGCCAATTCTTTATCTTCACATAACTGCAGTCCAATTTATGAAGGAAGATTTATGAAGGGATTTTGAATCTAATCATACTTTTCTGTGTCCAATGACAGAAAATAATAGTCAATGTTTTCGTCAAGAGCTTTCAGATGAGTAACTATAATAGGGATCATTTATTCAAATACTAACGCTGTACCATTACTACTTACACACACGCACACACACGTCTGTGGTGACAATATTTCGCAACAGTTGAGAATCACTGGTCTAAGATTGGGAGGCACTTCTGGGAAATCCTTGTAATTGTTATACCTTGCTTCAAATTAGGTCTCTCTACAACAATACCTTCTTTTTTTTTCTTTCCCCAAGCATTTCACCCCAAGCAAGGTGGGAGTGCCACTAGCACGCAAGGTGTTACAAAGAGTGGGAGCAAGAGTAAAGAGTCGTGTTAGAGGAAAGGTTGAAGATCAGGACGGAGAATAGATTAAGGTATCTGGAGATGTCGATTGGCATTGCATTTGAATATTTGGAGATTATAGCTATCAGGGTAGCAAGAGGAAGGGAGTTTCACAGACAGGAAGTGTGAGACATGAAGTTATTGGAGTAGAAGAGATGGCTATATTTAACCGTTTCAACAGTGAAAGGTTGGAACTGGGATGCCAACCAAGTAACACGTTTAAATTCATGCAGTTTGGGAACTAGCGAAAGTAGCTCATCGTAGCAGTTACAGTGAAAGTATTTGTAGAAAAGACAGAAGGAAGCGACGGCACGTCTGTGAGAGAGTGGCTGTAAATGAGATGCCAGATCAGGGCCAATCACATTTTATATCCGTCTCTGGATTTTGTCGATGAACAGCGGAGGCTCCAGACCATATATGGCAGCAGTATTCCATGCAAGGTTGAATGGTTGATTTATAGATTTGGAGGATGAACTCTGGTGAGAAAAACCTTCTGCACAACACAGAGAACCAACTTTCCTTGTGGTGGATGAAGCTATTCATTCAATGTATTTGTTCCATCTCAGGTCAGCAGATAATGTGAGACGAAGCAGTCGCAAAGAGGTGCTCTCATGGAGTTGAGCTTCAGACATTTCAATAGGAGGCATGGAGGGTTCTCTGTGGTGGGTAAAAGAAAGCAGTTTTGTTTTTGAGGCATTAAAGATTATCAGCCATTTCCTGATCCAGTCAACCACAGATTGTAGGTCCTTTTTGAGACCAATGGCCAGGTTAGTTTTGTCAGCGGTACCGAATTTGCTATTTTGGCAGGAGTAAATAGTAGTCTCATCTGTATAGATGCCTACTTGGGAACTGGTGATATTGGGGAGATTGATAATGAATATCAGAATCAGTGTAGGGCCCAGGATAGTCTTGGGCAACACTTCATGAGAAAGGAACTGGAGGAGAATCCGTTGAGGATGACCTTCATTATACAGTTCGACAGAATGATTCTATTAAGTCAAATAATCATCCTGAAATTCCGTATCCCTGAAGTTTATGAAGAAGGCTGGTATGCCAAACCCTATGAGATGCGTTATTGTGAAGAGCTTGATAAACAAATTCAGTTATGGCCATCAGCAGAAGATTGAGTAAAACGGAAACCATATTGCTTGTCAGGGAGCAGATCATGGGATGTAAGGTGCTTAACCACTTCAGTGTTGATTAAAGCTTCAAAAAAAAGTGGTAGGAGACTGATAGGACAGTAGGGTCACCAGAGTTCTTAAAGACAGGTACAACAGATGAGAACTGCCAACAGACTGAAAAGCAAGAGTTGGTGAGGCAGTAGTTATATTAGTTTGGAGAGGACAGTAGCTAGTTCAGGTGCACATTTCTTCAGGACAACGGCTGGTTTCCCGTCCCCACTGCTAGCTTTATGGGAGTCTAATTTAGAGATGATACCCAATACCATCGATCGGATTATGTGCAACTCGCTCAATAGATCCTCAGTTCTAGAGGGAGAATCGGGTGTGTGTACACTGTATGAATTGAGCGTTGAATTGGCCGGATGTAAATGCTACAAAAACAAAAATTAAAAAAAAAATGTTGCTCTTTCTGCAGAGGATTCGAGCATCACATCTGGCTCACAAATCCCCTCTCCTAATATAAAATACAATTTAAAAGGAGCCAATCATGAACATTGCTGCTAAAGCAAAAGCATGACAAAAAAAAAAAAACACCGAGTCATGTATCAATCCTAACTGCTTAAAAGGACCCATTCGAGGCAGTCATAGGCAGACTGTCAGACACCACCAGTGGCCTTAATCAACCCAATACAAGCTTCAACACCAAGCCCTACCTACTCTCCCCATCATTCAGGTCGCTTCCCTTGCCTGTAAAGAGACATTCCGTTTTGATCCTTTATATCAGCAATACAAAGAATTTTAGTATCTTAGCATCTCTTGTCTTCTTTTCCTTCCACCTCACCAGCAGGTACCTTGTTCTTTTTTTTTTTTTTTTTGTTCTTGTGCTGCCATACATGACACATAACATAATGTTATTGTTGTACAAACTGACAAAAACATTAAACTGAATCTCTCATACATAATGTTATTGCCTACTAGCAGAAGAGCCTGGCGTTGCCCGAGGATGTAACAGTAAGAGATAGATCAAGTATCAACCATCATAAAGACTGAAAAATAAAATTGACAAAGATTATTGTTTAAGGTTGACGGACACGCATGTCTTAATTAGTTTTTTTTTTTTTTTTTTTTTTTACGAATTGGTCAAACTCAAACAAAAACATTTTTTTCAATCGTTATGAATCTACTGATTGAATAGGATTTTATTATAAACAATTGTCTTGTAAATGGAATTTTTAAAGGATTCTGAATGTAAAAATAAAGAAAAAAGTGTGCAAGACAGTAAGAAACACTACTGCCAAAAAAAAGTGAAATTTTGTTGAAATCAGTTAAAAAATGTAGGAAATCCGATCCCATATATAAACTAACACAAAGAACCTGGGTTTTATAAGTATAACTCGATATGAGTTGTCCCCCTTTCATTCTGGTGAGTGATGCCTCTTAATCGTGTTTTCAAATTCATTTCGTGCAAAAACAATTGTTTTTCCAATTTTTGGTGCTGTCAGAACCACCGCAAGGTAATTTTACGTAGCCTTGTGAAGTTTTGTTGAAATCGGTTGAAAAATGTAGGAAATCTGATCCAATATATAAACGTACAGGCACACATACACAATCTGCATTTTACAATAAGGAGTAAGTGTATGGCTAAGATTTTTTTCAAACACAAATTCTACATTATTTTTCTTCCCTCTTGGGTGAGTGTTTATATATCCCCCCCCCTGTCAACCATGCATTTACACATTAGCAGCAGCTACTGACATCTATTAAGGAACTGATCTGCACCTAGTGACTAGGAGGTCATCTTTCAGGTTCAAGCTGCTGATGCACCTTGCCTCTTGACGCATCTGTCTAACACTGAATACAAAATTATTTTGATATCAACTGAGGTGAGTCATATATAGTTATGCTAGCACAAGTCACAAGTCATCGTGACTGAGGACTTGAGCATACTAGCCTTGTTCAAACTGTTAATCATGCTATATTATGCACTCTCTCATAGAGACTTTAACTGAGATCTGCTCAGCATAGTTGCAGTATACACCACAGCTAGGCTCTGGAAGTATTGAACAAACACAAATATGCCTGAGCAAGCATCTGCAACAGGGATTAGCTAGCCACCCAAGTAGACTGGCATCCTCAGATACAAGTGGCCAGTCATTATAGATATCAATGTCATTACCATAAAGGAATCAATCAGAAAAGGAGAAATTAAATTCTTGGATTCTCTGTATTTGGCCCTTCAAAAAGTGTGGATGGTCCAGCACGAAACCTTCACCACTATAATCAAATCTCATGTGCTGTTGTCGGTTTCCTAGGAACTGATCTGCTTGACCCTCATACGTCGAATTTGACGGGAGAGTCAAGAGATATATATATATATATATATATATATATATATATATATAATTTATTTATTTATTTTAGGAAATAAATATAGCTGAGCAGGCATCTGCAACAGACGAGTTTAAATGAGCAGCCAGGTGTTATGTTATTAATATATACATTGCATGTTAATAAGTATACACTTATCGATAGTATACACATGTATGTGTGCAAATGAATCAGACTTATCGTCATTCTAAAAATAACTTTGTCATCAATGATGATGTTAAAGAAGGATATGTCATCATCCTAACCCTCGTGATTATAAAAATAACCTTTCCACCACATGGAGGGGTGAGTAGACAAGTAGAAGTACAGAAACACGTCTGTCAGCGCTTCAGGAAGATCAAAAACAGACAATTTCAAACGCCATCCTCACAAACAAAATTCTCACAACCAAACCAATCACGGACTTAAACAAAAGATACATGGAGAACAAATTTTACGCACCCCATACCAATATTTTGTAATTCACATCACGAGAAGAAAAATTCTTGTCATTTATCTCAACATGTGTCTCAAGTTTTTGTTGTTGTTATCGATGTACATTTATGCATTTAATTTCCGTCATTAATATCAACCCCATTACAGTCAAAAAAATAATAACAACAGGGAAAATAATACATGAATTCCCAACTTATAAACTCCATTACAGACTCTTTAATCACGTTAGGTAGGTACCTCCACTAATTTTCGATATCTAAAGTTTAAAATACTCTGTATTTCATCCTTACCATTTTGACTGTAGCCTTCTACCTTGAGTGTCTCTCAAGTCTTATATTAGGTGAAATTTAGCATTTAAGCAAAAAGAAAAATGAACACATCTCATGTACAAAATATCACAAAGTTTTTAAACTTCTCAATTGTTTTATTGAATATTTTCAGATTCTTCAACTCCACTAAGACGAGCTCCTGTTCACATGGCACGAAGTGCGGTAATAAACCTTCTTATTTTATTTTTGTTTCTTTTAATCTGCAAATTATTAGCAATATAAAATGTTGTTATTAATTTTCAATGGCACTGCTATTTGCTCCTGTTTCAATACTAAGTCTGATCAGTTTGATAAGGTCAAATTGGCACTTGATGACTGACAATCGGTTTTTAACTGGGGCAAGATATGGCTTGTTAATTTTAATGCCTCCAAATTGAAATTGCTCTTTTTTAATTATCTTAGAGAACCTTTTTTTGCATCCCATCATTCTGGTTGATGCTAACCGCCAGGAGAAAGGCTCCTTGCACCTTCTCAGGCTAATGTTTTCTGCTGACAAAGTGAAAAGATGATATTGAATCAATTTCTAGGTCTGCTGCTAGGAAAGCTAGTTCACTCATGTCATACTAGACTATTTTTCTCAATATAATCCATCTTGCACATTTATAAGTCCCCCATTCATCCATGCAGTGAATATTGCTGCCACATCTGATTTGATGCTCCTGCTATTTATTTAGAGATTCTTGATAAAATCCAAAGAAACTGTATCCTGGGCAAGACGATAAACTGCATCCAGCAGCAAGGCTTCTGATCAGGAGGCTTTAAGGGGTGTGGAACCACCTCTTAATTGCTGGATTCCAGCTATGAGCAAATAGTTAACCCCCAAACCGGGGTCAAAACACAAAGTGTAAAAATAGGTTCTAATATGAGCAATGTTTTTGTAAAAAAAAAAAAAAAAATTACCGACAATAAATTTTTGAAGGAAAAATTATTACCAGCATTACATTTTTGAAAAAAATATTAACATCAATACATTCTTTTGGTGGGCCAAGGGGGGGATATTACCAGCAATAAAAGTCCTATTGACATTAAATAACCTATTGAGGTTGATATGCTGTAAAACAAACCAAACCAAAGAATCTGCAATGTTATTGGTCCTGACATGGTATCTCAGCTTCAGTCTCTTTCCCACTGCCATAACGTAGCTTCCCTCTGCTTTTTCTATAAATATTTTCATGGCAATTGTTATGATGATCTTTCCTCTTTGGTATATAGAATTTATGAATTTAAGTGCAGTGCTCGATTGGCTGCTAGGTCTCATCATCTTACAGTTGAAATGGCAGCAGCTACTGACATCTATTAAAGAACTGATCTGCACCTAGTGGCTAGGAGGTCATCTTTCAGGTCAAGCTGCTGATGCACCTTGCCTCTTGACACATCTGTCTCACACTGAATACAAAATTATCACTATCTTATCAACTTTTTCTTTTTTCTACTTACATTTATATACATTACAAATTAAACTAAGCACAATTGACTATTAAAAGGTCAAAAAAAAAAAATTATTCTGTGTATTTTTTTTTTTTTTTTTTTTTGTCCAAATCTGTGAATTTATTTTGCTCATGCTAAGTCTCGGAAAAACACTATATAAAATTCACTATTTTTCCATAATGTTGAATGTGTCAATTCAATGTTTTAGCAAGAAAAATCTCAACTTGGTGTTAGAAACTGCCGCAAAATATTGTTGTTTTATTATGGCAGGCCTCTAATTTTTGTTTAGATACATTTGTATTTATTTTCAATTTTTCTTGTTGAAAATGTATATATGTAGGAATTGTCAGCCATCTGAAATAGAAAATTATATTATTTAGGGGTGACTCAACTTTCGGACCACCCTGTACATAATTAGGTCACTAAAATTTTTTTTATTTTATATCAATACTACCTTATGAAAGTTGAGATGAAGCATCATAGATTTTGGGAGTGAGGTCACAAGACCCTTGCACACAAAAATACTTTCTGGTCTCTCGTAGTCAGATCTGATAAAATAATCTAATTTATTGCTTTCTCTTATCCTCAAAAAATTTCTATGCATTTTCCTTGCACACAGTTTTGTTCTATAGTCTAACCTGAAGTGTATTTTTCATTTTGCCCACATTGCGACCAAATGTGGCACAATGTTAGTTTAAGGTGGGTTTAACAGCAATACTGTTTTTAAATAAAAAAAATAAAAATTGTTCGAGCACTCTCAGCACTCCCTGTTTTTGGGAACACTTCAGGCAGCAGATAATAAGCCCAGCCCCCTCCTGGGAGGATGGCCCCTTTGAGCTTGAGCTTAATGTTATTTTGAAACTTTCCCAGCAGAATTATGCTAATCTGAAGATGACAAACCTAACAAATGTCGACAAAACGTATTTATAAATTTTTTTTGATTATTGTCTCATTATCTCCACTTTTTTTTTACCCCCGGATACTATTATACATTCTACAGACATACAGGGCCGGTCCAGGTGTCTCGTGCTCCCCTCCCTGAATCTATGATTCATCCTGTAATGCAAGGTAATCCTCTTAGTTTAAATAATGCAAGGTAGATCACAGTGGGTTATCTCCCTTGACTGTAAATGTTCACTACATGATAATGACGATGTTGAACTTGGTTATTTCTTGCAACAAATACGTCTGAAGCTTAATTTCTTTTTTTCATTGTTCACTAAAATACTACCGTGAACACCCAATTTGCCATTTTGTTTACGTGGATCCCCAAAACTCTTATATGGATCCCAGTTGAGAATCACGGATTTTAAGGCTCTAATAGTGCTAAATTAATAATACTTTCCTCCATTTTTATCAGGCACCAAAGGTTTCTTCTTCTTTTTTTTTTTTTTTTTTTTTTTTTTTGTGTGTGTGTGTGTTGCATTCCACTTATTATTTGTGAGAGATAATGTTTTTTTTATTGTAAGAAATTAAATAATTTTTGAATAGATATAACAGAATTCTAATTAAGAACATTTTTATTGTCCCCAAGGATGTTAATCTCGGGCCCTGTATATGTTTGTTTTTTGAAGGCCTTCATTCATAACTGGAGAGCGGCTCAGATTGAGTAATCAGAGTTTGAATCCCAGTCGAGTCTATTACACTCACTTATGTAAAAATACCCTTAAAAAAGGTGTGAATCCATCACGACAAAAGCAAGACAGACTGGTTCCTACAAACTTAGGTGGTATCTGGTCAAGGAGAAGGAACTTCAAAACTTGCATTCAGAACTTCTTGCCTAGGAAACACTGCACCCCTAAAAGTTTTTGAGTTTTAAAAAAAAAATATTAATCCCCCTGAATCACATTTAAGATTCTTGGCAGCTGTTCAGCTTTCAAATGAGTAAAAAAGTAAATTTATATTTTTCCTTTGTTCTAGGACCATCGCTACAATCTTCGACCTCGGACAACAAACAATTCCTTCAACAGCACAGTAAGCAGTGAATCCCCAAAAAGTTTCTTCTATTTAATGAAAGGCCTTGAAGTAAACAGAAGAAAGAAAGAATTTAAATCCAAAACTTCTCACCCAAATCCAGAAATCTCTGACTCTGATTGATTCAGGTATGGTCAACATTTTCTTTTCTTTTTTTTTCTTTTTGAATTGCCATTCAGTCTGCCGAAATGCAAATTCTTTCATTTCATCGTTCTGGATTTTTCTCAGATAGAAATCATCTTGGTAAGAGCCAGTGTTTGTCATCCAGTTTTGATGAATTACAACATGTAACTACCTGCCTCTTGGGTGGGTTATTTTATTAGCAACTAAACTGGTTCCCCCTCTGGGTTTTTTCCTAGTGTGGATGGTAACTAGACATCCAGCATGATTAAAACAAGTTCAAGAGAAGAAACTGTTCTTTCATCAGAAACAATTATCATGAAAATAATTATAGAAAACCCAGTACTACCCACCACATGGTTGGGTTCTTTGTGGTTAAACCGGTTCCCTCCAGTTTTTCTGGTGTGGATGGTAACTAGACACCCAGCATGATTAAAATAAAACCCTTCATTCAAAGGGTGGGCGAACCTTGTTGTTGGGTTCATCTAACACAGTGGAGAAGATGGGGCTCCATAGCTATGGATGCAGACATATTTTAATAAACCTTGACCATAATAATTACACAGAAAATTATTTGAAAAATAATAAGCATGCTATACCAAATAAGGAGGGGATGGGAAATGGAAGAATTAAAGAAAATAATGAATACCAGCAATTCAATATCACTTGAAGAAGGCCAGAGTGCTGAAACGTCATGAATATAACAGTAAAGATGAGGACAACAATGTCCAAGCAATGTAATAGTTTAAATAGTGCCAGCATTTGTATTTCATACAGAAGAATAAATATTTACACTATTTACATTGTTTGACTGGTTATCCTCATCTTTATTGCCATATTCACAACATTTTGGCTGTTGTACACTCTGACCTTCTTCAGGTGACATATTTTGGAATTTTGAACTGAATCCTTTTTTTTAGTCCACAGGGGTAGATTGTTCTAATTCGATGTGACGTGTTTTTGGTTGTGGGGCATAGTTCATAGTTTATGAGCTATGTGTCCTTGGGGACATCAGTGAGTGGGTTTTGGGGGTTTATAAATCTAATGTCTCAGTAATCTTTTCTTTTTTTTTTTTACCAGAGTTCATATTACAATTTTTGTTATTGTTTCTTTTCTCTAGCTCTCTCTGTTACTGGTTCCTATATTGTATTCATATCCAGCTTGTGAAATTTTTTTAGCTTAGCATATGTGCCAATTCCTTAAGTTTTCAGAAATATACACAGATACAAAAATACATCTTTAGAAATTGTTCCTTATAATTATATAACTCTGTCAACATAACAGACATAGAATTTCATTTTAAAATTAAACATAGAATTTCATTTTAAATTTGTATCATGATGAGTTTTTTATATTTTTTTCTTTTTGTAGGCATTTTCTTTTTGGACAAAGTTTGCAGACGGACATTTCATGGAACTGCCTGTGTTATTCTAACTGTCACTGGAAGAAAATCAAACTTGATTGTCTACAGCCTTAATTCCCATTTAGCATCCTTGAATTTCGTGCAACACTTTCGAACACCTCATCATTTTTTACCTTCTTTTGTGTATACAGGTCCATCACTGATTTTTTTTTTTTTTTTTCCTGTCAACTGTGCCTCTTAATCCAGACAAAATTACGAGCAGGCATTTGAATTTATAGCCAGAAAGGGCTTGGGCAGCCTCAAGTGACATTGAATTTAATAATAGTTTAATAATAGTTTAATATTAGTTTCTATCGGTTAAATATGCTGTCAAGATATGAGAGATGCCTAAGTAGGAGGTCAGGGTTCGATTATTGAATTATTACAAGGCTTATAGTTAGTCTGACCAAGTGGATAATCTGGCATGCTTTTGGATGTGACTTTTGAAGACCTAATTTTGAAGCTAATTTTAACATTGGTGTATGTACTGCTGGCCCTGTCTATGCCATTGACCCAAAATATATATCTATTTACTGTAGTCAAATTAGCTTCAAAATTAGCTCTTCAAAGGTAACATGTTATGCAAGTATATAGAGTAAACATGCCGGAAATTCGGTGATATACCTGTGCGTGTTGTTTTGTTTTGTTTTTTTAATCATTTCACACCCCAAGCAAGGCATTAAAGCCACCGAGATGCAAGGAGTTACCGAGTGTGATAGAATATGAGAAAAAAGAAAAACATTATTAAGGAGTGAGAACAATAGATTAATCAGGAAGACTATAGATAATGATTGACATTGTATTTAAATTTTTGAAGATTAAAGTTTGCTGAGAAGCATGGAGCTGGGAGTTCCACAGGCAAGAAGTGTGAGAAAAGGAACTTAACATAGATCTTATGGTTTAAATCTAGCCATTTCATCTGTAAAATGAGACCTAACCACCAATCTAGCACAGTTTAGGTACCATAACAAAGAGCATTATTTATTTGTAAAAAATTACAAAATGTGGCACAAGGGCAAAATAATTCAGTTCTATCAGTCATCATTAGGTATGGAAACTATTTTGTTTTTGGTAAAATTCAAACATAGAAGTGTCAAAAGTACTTGTGTATTTAAGGAAGACCTTATACAGCTTATGTGAGTTATTGCATTTTTAAAATTTTGTTAGTGAAGGGATTTCGCCATTTTATATCATTAACTTCAGTAATTTACTTTTTGTATGAAAATATATATAAAATACAGGTTTACCTGCTGCTAATCTCCAGGAGAGTGACACATTGCACCTTCGCAGTCTCACTTTTTCCACTGACATGAAATGGGACGATTATACGGAATCCATTGCTAAGAAACTGGTGTCATTGTCACACTAGACAATTTTCTTGCCAGAATCAATTTTGCACATTTATAAATCTGCCATTTGCCCATGCATCGAATATTGCTGTGAAATCTGGTTTGCTATTTCTGCTTTATATCTAGAGATTCTTGACAAAATCAAAAAAATCTGCAACATTACCAGACATCTTGGTTTCAGTTCCTTTTCCACTGCTGTAACTTCCATGTGCCTTTTCTATTCATACTTTCATGTCATTTGTTCTATTTGGTACCACAACAGAACCAATTTTGGCACCATACTAGATTGTTATCTAGATCTTATAATTTCACTGATTAAATTGCTAGATTGTAACCATAAGTTCTATGCTAATAATTTCTTCTCTTGCATAGCTCTCTTCCAGCTTCTTGCATTTCTGTCAACTAATACCTTTGCAAATGCAATGTCATTTGTCATCTGTTCTTTTATTGTCCTTCCTCAATAATCAATTTCCCTGCTCCTTTCACTCAGTAACCCCTTGTATCTTAGTGGCTTTATTGCCTTGCCTTGGGGGAAATGATAAAAATGAAATGATGTATTAATCTAAATGTAAATAATGCTTTGATTTATTCAACTATTATAAAAAGATAACACAATCAACACATCCCATGTCAGCCAAAGATAATAGACCCCTGAAGGTTGCCAGAGGGTTCTTGGCTGAAACACTGTGATGACAATCAAAGCCAAGAACAATTGTTTGAAAAAAAAAAAATATATATTGACAATTCCTCATCTCAAAAACACAATTATAAATCAAGCAGTATACAAACTGACCATGATAACCAGATGTTGAAATTGTCTATGTGATTTTTTTTTTTTTTTTTTTTCTCCAAGTGCTGTATTGACCGTTTGTAAACGTTCTACCTTCTTTCCTTCAAAACAATCAACAATGGTCTAAAGTACTTGGAATACAATGTAATTCCAGCAAATTTCCACCTGGAATCAAACAACTTATTCAACACCAAAAGGCTGAAGAGACATCCCTTGTTCATTCTAATAGAACGTTTAAATAATATATATTTCATACATATTGCTGTAAAAGCCAACAAATTCATCATCAGATGATATCTAGGAGTCTGGCATGCTTTTGAGACCAAAGAATCAAGGCACCTCAGCAGTACCTCACAATACTACTAGGGTTTCATAATTTCAAACTTAGCTAAGAATTCAGGTCAATCAAATATTATAGCCTAAATTTATCAAAATTTCCAACAAAATAGTCTGAGAGTAAATCACTAATATATATATATATATATATATATATATATATATATATATATATATATATAGGGGTGGCAACACTCAACACCTGCAGTTGTGGTGTTCAGTAGTTAACTGTAGTGTTGAAGGGTGTGGCCAATTCAGAGTAAGCTTTTCCTTCACCAGATATTTGATGTTAAGCAGTGTCAAACAGGTTTAACTGACACAGGCCCATCTAGAAAAAATCTGAAGCAGATGAGGGACACTGTTGTTAAGGGTAGGGAGGTACCTCCACTTTTTCACAAGAAAAAAAAAAAAAAAAACCCATACCATGATGAAAACAAAGTTTTATTGTCAAAATGTTTGTTGTTATTAAGAGGAAAGACCAAAGTATTTTTTTCAATTTTTTTAATCCTTTCTAACGCATTCAAAATTTTGGTTAAAAATCTTTTCCATCAGCAGCTGGGCCAAAGATTACTATAAGGATTTTAGTGTCTTTTCCCACTAAACAACAAAAAAAAAAACCATTGATTTGAAAATTCTTGCAAAAAGAATCAAATAATTATTGGATTTTAATGATTTTTTGTGGGGGGGGATGAATAATGAATTTTTACAAGAACTGTTTAAGTTTTTTTAAATTTTAATAAGAAAAATTTGTTTTAAATCTTTTAAAATCCTGTATTAATTTCAGCCATTTAAATTATATTATTAAGTAAAAACTCTAAATTGTAAATGTTAATACCAGTCTTCAAACAAGATTTTTTAAAAGTTTTTTTTTTTTTTTTTGTATAAATGTATCCATTTTTGAAAGTATGGGCAACCATACACATCATCGGAAACTGTGAGTGATGACTGTAAATTAAGTCAACATTCCTAAAATTAGATTAGAGAATTTTCCCAAAATTTTTTAAATTAGAGTACTTAAAAATTATATAAAAAATGCACTTATGTCATTTTCTTAAATTGTTTTAGATAAAATCTCTGTAGTACAATAAAGCTGTCACCACCTTTTCATCACTCGTCAAACATGTAAACATGGCTACTGTTTAAGTTTAAAATAATGCAGAAATGCATTTTATTAAATTATTTATTATATATTAAATCAGCTAATATTCCCCAAATAAAGTTTTAGAAGTCTATTTTGTTTCTGCAAGATTTTTAAAACTGAGAAATAACTTCTGAAAATGAAAATGAATTCCAAGCATTATAATTTCTGTTTGAAATACACCAGAGTATTTTGCTTATTGGAAATAGTAAATTTAATCCTTTAGCTTTCAATGAAAGCTTTTACATTTTTTTAAATTAATTTAAATCTTAGGTTTCATGATTTTAGTGGAGGAACGTAGTTAAGGGGATGTTTTTCTTTATTTATAAAACCAATCTTTTTATGTAAATCTATAAACCAGTAAATAAAAAAAAAAGAAAAAAGTCAACTACCCACCTCAACATATTTCACCAGTATTCATGATATTTGTTCTAATTTCTATTATGTGGAATCTTTTCTCTTGAAATAATCTCCAGATACCTTCACACTTTGTGAAACAAATTTAAATTCTTCTATTGCTACCAGTATTGATATCTCTTTGGAGTTGTCCATTAGAAAAGAACCTCTTATTCATAAAACTGTTTCCAGTGTGCAGATTTGGATACATTTTGTGACTTTTATTAGAGACGCCCTTTGGATTGATATTAACCTTAATATAACTTCCCGGTGCCTTTTCTATATTTTCATGGTAATTGTTCCAATGAGCTTTCCTCTATGGTATCTAGACTTTATAAATTTAAGCACAGTATTAGATTGGCAGCAAGGTCTCCTCATTTTACAGTTGAAATTGCTGGATGTAAGCACAAGTTCTTTTCTGACACTTTTTCTTGCTTTCCAGCCAACTTTGATCTTCAAAAATTTAAATGCAATATCAATCATTATCTTCTGTCTTATTCTTTCATTGTCGTCTCTCCATAATAGTAATTTTTCTCATTCTCTAACACTTAGTAACCTTCTCTTGTGGTGAAATGATTAAAAAAAAATGGCAGTGGGATTTGTCATGTTAAGATGTATGCATTCATTCATTTTCTTATGGCTAAAAAGAAGAAGAAAAGGTGTGTGTGTGGGGGGGGCTCAGTTTTCACAAATAAATGTTGCCCATAATACATTTATTTAATTTTTTTTTTTTATACTAAATGTAACATTATTCTGCTAAGCAATGTCGAAGTAAAGCAAAAATATTTTTGCATGTCTGTATTAGCAATGCTAAGAAAAGAGAAAAGGTGTAAAAAAAAAAAAAAAAAAGATTTATATTACAATAAATTCTTTATTTTCTGTTTATAAACATTTTTTTTTATTTTTTAAATTGTTTTATTTTAAATTTCCTCCCATTTCCAGCATTGGCCAGCATAAGACTTTATTATAATTTCTTTTAGTACATCACCAACTATTCCAACTGTTGTTTTTGTTACTGTAGTTTAGAATTTATATTTCTGTAGCTGCAAGCAACTTAATTATACAGAACACAAAACGGGAAAACTTGTAAAATTGACACATCAGTCAGTCGGAAAGACCCAGCTGAGATTCCTCATTTCGGTTGTTATTCATACTTATTAAGAGTTACCATATTTGATATTATCCCAGAATGTAATTAAGGGAAAAATTTATTTTATATAAACATAATAAGGAATTGTCTATAATGCATTTAACACAGTTCAGATGTTCAAATATCGTCTGTCGAAATATGTTAACGATAGTAAATCTACATTCTTCGGTCCTTGTCAGAAACAGATGAGCTGAAATCTGTTTATAAAGGAAGATATTTGAGCATCCAAACAATATTAGCTATAATGAAGGAAATACTTATTTTCACAGCAAATCATTCAAAATAGAATTTGCGTGTTTGACGTGCATAAGTAACAAAGGATGTACTGACCATTTTTCTTTTAATTAGAATTTAATTTTTAACTTTCCTTTCTGTATTAATTACTATGTTCATTTTGAATTTGATTTTGCTCTGTTAAGGTTTAGCTTGTGTAAAGAAAAATGTTTTTTTTAACCAACAGATAAACTTTAAATTCATGGTGATTGAGAAATTTGGATTGGTTCTTGCAATTTTGACAACATTCCTTATTTTCATGAAAAAAAAAAAAAAAAAAAGAAAAAATTTTTTACATATATATAGTACAGGTAATATATTTGTTGGTATATAATCCAGGTGGATCCTAGTAATATCAGGTATTAAAACTGATCCACAGAGAACTCAATGTATTTATGATAACAGAGCATAAATGTATAATTCCGCAAATAAACATATATATATATATATATATATATATATAATAAAAAATTTTATTTGCAGACTTATCCACAGGTTTTAATGCATTTATGAAACATTTGTTCAAGTCTTAGATAATGCTATTGGATGCTTGATAAATGCATTAGAACAAATTTTGAATATTAATTTAAATATAAAAATCTGGGCACAATCTATAGTATACCTGAGATTGTTATTCAGTTTTATTCCTAAGTTATACTAGTTTATTTTGTCTCCTCACTATTAGTAATCAGGAGACGACATTCAATGGACAAATATGTTCCAGAAAGAACTACCATATAATCTGACAGCATATGGGTTTTCCAACTGGGTAAAATATTAGGATATATATAATGTGAGGAAACAGAATTTTTCTAACTGAGTAAAATATTGGGTGATATATATATATATATATATATATATATATATATATATATAAAATGTCAGGAAATATAGAATTTTCTCAAAGGTACGTGAGTGGTGGTGGTGGTGGTAATTTATTGGTTGCAGGTCTGAATGACGAGTACTTTCTCAATCAGTTTAACTTGGAATGTCTTCAATTGCAGAAGAGTTTTCCTAGAGTTGCCAGTAGCAATAAAACGGACACAAAGACCAGGAGTCATGTCACAAGAAAACGTATCTCTGATTTGTTTTGCTGTCAAGAATACTTTCCTATGAAATCTCAAATCTTCTTTGAGAGAACAGAAAAAAAAAAAAAATAACTCTCACTGTATATTCTTAGAAATATAAAAAAAAAAATAATGTAAAGCAATTTTAAATATTGAATTATTTTCTAATAAAGAAGAAACAGCTGATCATTATTAATACTGATGAAATTAGTAAAGGATTAAGGGGGAGAAAGTTGTTTCCTTAGTGTGAAAATTGCAGCAAGCAGCCACTTGACTACACCAACAGCAGCAACAGTATCTCATTGCCTCCCTAGGTATGATAACCAGCTGTGGAGACTGATTAAGTCATAGCTGGGGTGCCATGACAGCACCAGGTCACACACAGACACACCCAGGCACACAACCAACAAAGCTGTTTTGCTGGAAACAGCTCAATCAGTTCCCAGGAGGAAGCTGCAGCGAAGACAACAATTTTTCAATGGTTTCCATCACTTTCATTTCACCCACTTGTTTCTTATTTAATTCACTCTGAAAAACAAAACCAAAAGAGAAAAATATTTTATCACATTAGAAACTTTTACTGTTATTTTCAGTGTATAAGGCACACCATTTTTTTTTTTTTTTTGGTATCACAAAATTTGATGTTAAAATCTTATATATATATATATATATATATATATATATATATAAAATAAAAGTGTGTACATGTGTATGCATACATACACACGTATGTGTATGTAATAAGGATATTGGAGATTTTTGAAAGTGTTTTCTATCTATATTTCTTTTTGGAATAAATATTCAGGCCTACAAATTCTTAGTGCTCTTAAATAGAATCCTATTTATTCTTGATTTGATTTTTATTATGGTGGCTGGAGTCAAATTGACCAGATCATTCTTGTTAGTAATTTTAAGGATTACCAAAAATACATAAACCCAACATCTTGATGAGACCCATTATATTAGGAGAAGGCAGCACCCTACATAAACTGGCACACTAACCAAAGTTTTAACCCAACTTCTTGGTAAAATTAGCTCCTCACATAAAAAAAAAAACAAAATCAAACTTTGATCTCTTAAATAAAAAAATTATATGACTAGTTTAGATATAACATGTTTATATACAAATCTTTCTGTAAAGAAATCTAAATTTATTAAAGACACTTAACTAAAACAAAAATAAAATTACCTTTCCCTACACATAAAATGTACCATTTAATCACCAATGTTATTTCACCTTTGATAATAATTTTTATAGATAGAAATTTGGTTTACCGATTGGCTCTCCTCTCAGCAGCGTTTTGGCTTGTCTATTTTTGGAGTTGCTTGAAAGTGGTCCTCAAAAATATTTACCACAAAATCCTACTTATTTTAGATACATAGATGTTTCTTTACTAATATATCCACAAGACAATATTACCTGACTTTGTCAACAAACTAAATAAATTTCAGCTTTGAACCTAAATCTGACACCCTACCTTTCCTAAATATCATGTGACACAAAAATAAATTTCAGTTTGAGGTTCACAGGAAAACCGTTAACAAGAATGTCCTGGTCAGTTTTGACTCCCACCACTGTAACTGCAAACAGGTGATCCCATTATTGAAT
>CAHIKZ030000002.1:2727500-2935000 GCA_903632075.3 Acanthosepion pharaonis
AATTCCTCAGAGTTAACATGTAGAAAAAGACAATAGGAAAAAATACACATTGGATTTGCATTGGCTAATAATACAGTTTTCCTATTGTCTTTTACCTATATATATATATATATATATACACACACACACACACAGGTTGCGATGGATAAATTATCTAAATTACAAAAATGAAAATAACACTGACATCTCATTTTAATGGATATATTTACCAAAATTACACAAAAATATCTTTAAATACTAAACAGATTCAACAAAATCACCATTGGCTTCAGCCTCTATATGACTTCAGAATTTCCTGCAACTCTTCTGGACAGTCTCCTTATTTAAGTTGGTGAATACTGCCATAATCCTTACCTTCAGTTCATCTTTGGTGTTACAAGGAGTTATGATGGTTACAGAAATTGTCTGACAGCCATGAATGGGCTCTCCTACTTGTGTGGCATGGTGCAGAGTCCTGTTGCCAGACATGGGGTCTTCCAGCAGCTACCCTCCTGACCCAGGGCAGGCCTACTTCCTCAAGTTACTTGATGTAAGCCTCCATGTTGAGTCTGAGGCCCTGTGGCAAGATGAATGGAGGCACAACATTGGCATCACTAGTGATCTCTCCAAACACCATGATGTTGATTGGATATTTGGTTGTCATCACTCTTGGTACATCTTTTGGGGACACAACAAGCCAACGGTTGTTCTGTGTGTTTACCATCTTAAACTGGCAAAAAATTTTCATATCTGAGAAAAACCGAAGCCGGTTCAAAAGTTTCATCACACTGCCTTTCCTCTTATCCTTCATGGTTTGGAATAAAAATTGGCCCTTTCTCATCTTGTACGAGAAATACCAAATGTTTTCATGCACTCAGACACTGTGTCCCTAGCTATGGACCTGACTGACTTGGAGAGATAATTGTCAATCATGGCCTGGAACTCACCAACAAATTTGGAAGTTCTTATAAGAACGATCAGTGTGAGTTTTCCAAGCTGCTGTACTATCATAATCAGACGCATTCAACTCTTTTCGAATTGTCTTCAGTACCTTCAAATTGACACACACAAACACTCTGAAATGTTTGTATTGGAACTTCTGGTGCAAATGCCAAGCAATACAGGTATGCTGTTTTCAAATTTCTGCCAGAGTAAAATCCCCTCCCACCCAGTGTTCCTTTTCTCACAGATAGTGCCCAACTGACCCTACCATACTGTGCAGTTGGCAAAATAAAAAACAAAGAACACACTTGCGCAAAATTAAAAATATAAAATGGCAAAAATTTACCCATCGCACCCTGTGTGTGTGTATATATATATATATATATATATATATATATATATATATGTATATATTAGAAAAGAGAAAGAGAGAGAGAGATGTGGCAAATTTTAAACCAAAGTTGAGGGCTTCCTGTTGGGTATTAGATAGCTTTACATCCAGTAGATTTTCTATTAGATCTGACCTTTCAACTTATTTCCACATTGGGTATTGAGTTTTTATCTTAGTATGTTTTAGTTATTGCTTATTTGTTTTATCGTTGGTTGTAGTAAAGTCATTCAACAATCGCAACAACAAACGAGACAAAAACTCAACACTATGCCAGTGGTTCCCAAACATTTTTCTCTGGGTTGCATTTTTGGAATTATAATTTGCTTGCGCCTCACCAAATTTTATGTGAAAAAAAAGTACATTTAAAAATAAAAATAAAAACAAAAAACAGAAAGGGTTAAAGGGAGATGAGTGCAGATTTGAAGTTGGAATATTATCAATGATAACTCTCTCCTCCAATTTGCAAACCCTAGTTATTTGCCCAATAATTATTTATAACTATTTATAATGGGACTCATGCATTCAATTACAAGTAATCCATCAAATATTTTAAATTTTGAAATCATAATTATTTTTGGCATGCGAATTTTTTGAAACTGTTTCTAAATTTTTGATTGTCGTATTGTCTTTCAATTATTCTGCTTCAACTACTATTTTCTTCATCTGCACCTATGAGGTACCCTGCACCATTTGGGAACCAATGCCCTATGCAGTAACAGCACATTGGAAGTCCTGATCTAATAAGAAATCTATCAGATATAAAGCTATACAATACTGAATGGGAAACTCACAGGTTCAGTTTAAAATTTGCCACTGGAATTCATAAAGGAGATCTATCATTTTAAACATTATTTTCAGTGAGTATTTATATTTGAGTAGATAGTCCCTTTATTAAAAACTGTTGGATTATTAAATAAAAAATCAATTGCTTTAGAAAATTAATTTGGATCTAAAACTGAACAGATATAATTTAGAGGAATTTATGATAAGAAGAATTTCACTTAAAAGCACTGTTCAGACCCTGCTTGATCGGCAAAGCTTTGAAACCAAGTCAGTTAAGACATGCTGGATCTAATAACAGTTTTACTCTGCTCAAGGGGACGCATATTCGAATCGTACTAGAGAGCACATATATTTCTTTAATATTCAGGCTGGTAGAGGAAAATAAGTTAATATACTGTTTAATAAAGAGAGTGTTGACTCAAATATGAACATCCATTAAAAATAACATTTAAAGTGATAAAAATGTGTCAGATTAATAAAAAAACAAAACATTACTACTTTAGAAAATTATCATATATTTTCAGATGTTATTCTAGTGGATACTTTGTATTTGAAATAGACACTATTTTTATTTATCAAAGTATTCTGTCTGTTGGCCTGCTGCACATTTGAGAAATCTTAGTAAAGAAAAGAATGAAGATTATATACAGGGTTTAAAAATAAAAATGACATCTATTTCAAGCAGGAAATGCCCCTATAATAACATTTGAAGTAGTAAAAATGTTAAATTAAAAAATAAATCCATATATATATATATATATATATATATATATATATATATATATATATATAATGGATAATATGAGTCTCAAAGGTGCAATGGACTTGAGTGCTTAATGCCATTAACATTGGGAATCGCCTAATTGGTATTTTAATGGATAATTGTCAGTCTGGCACGTGCTTACTGTCAAGTTGGATGTATCATCGAAAGCTTATGTAGCATATCTTACGTCTAGTGAGCAAAATAGTTTGTTTCTTCATTTTTCATTCTATTTCTTCAGCCCTTATGATGGCAGAAGAAAAGAGACTGTCATGCACAGGTAAAAAACAATCAAGCTAAATGTGATTGATTATAGAAAAGCAAATGGAAATCAAACTGCCAAAAGACATTTTGGTTCTCTACCAACAGAAAAAAAAAAAATATTCATTCACTGTTTCAAGCTTTACTGGATTAAGATACTAAATTTTTTTTTTTTTTTAAGTATCAGATTGAATTTTTCTTCAATGAAAATCTTTCAAACTGTAGTTTTTTCAGAACAAAGGTACATTTTACATTCTGAAAAATATATAATAAAATGCTATAATAAAGAATATAGAATGAACTATAGATTATTGTCAACGTTATTAATAATAATATTGACTCCAATCTATGGTTCCATCCTGAACAATTAAGAACGTATTTCTTCTCATCAAAATCGAAGACAGAAAAAGAAACTTTTATAAATCTCCTTTATTCATCATTCAGCCAAAGTTTAAAAAAAAAAAAAAAAAAAAAAAAAAAAAAAAAAAGTTGAATATTTCTTTAAATTCCTTTCCTATTTACCATGTTAACAGGAATGAGGCTTTGACGGTAGTTTTGTTTTTATGGTCAGATTCTTATCAGTATGATAGTTAAAAGAAAGATTTTTAAGCCAAGGAATAAATTTGAAATTCTTAGGCTGAGAAAATTACTTTGGATTGGTGATTCTAATTTGGATAGCATTTCCTATTTTCACCAACCCTTGCTGTCAGTTTAAAATGACGTCTTCTGTATAATAAATGCAAATGTTACTGTGTCACACTTTTCAACTTTACTCCTAGAGGATATCATACCATTTTGGAATCAGGTCGACTGAGTAAATTGAAAATATTCTGGGCCGGATCTGGACTCACAATCCTGAAATTTTGGATCCCCAAGTTTTCATTACTGCAATTGTTTTCGGCAATTTTTTTAATGCAAGATTTTGCATCAAATTTTTTGTACCATAACAATTTTTATGACTAGAAAATAAGATTGGGAATAATCAAAAGTAATTGCAAAATCCTGCAAAAGCCACACAGGAAATAAAAGTAGTTGTTTGTATGGAAAGTAAGGACCTACGTACATCAAATTGTCTTTAAATTAAGTGGTGGCAGAAGAATTATTGTTGAACTTTCAAAAGCTAAGCTAAAATATTAATGCAATATTTAAATGCAGCAATCAATTTTGAGTTCTTCTGTTGTTTATTGTTACCCATCAGGATGAAAGCCCAATCAAGAGTCTTCTGCAGGAGCTTACTTAAATGCCAGCCGATAGTTTTTCTAGCTATCTAAACTGGAGTGTGTGTGTGTGTGTTGGGGGGACTCTTATCACCCTTTTTCTTGTATTTACAGAATTTTGTTATTTGAATTACAATACCTTGGCATTTTATTGAATTTTTGATTACTGAAATATGCTTCAGTTTATTTAATAATTATGAATTAAAACAAATTACTCGAGCAATATTCAAGTTGAAAAGTCCAACATTTTCTATTGTTATTAAATTTGAAAAAAACTCTTCTATAAAAATAATTTGTGCAAATGGATATGGAAAAGAATGAATTTTGCAAAGTGAAAATTTCACTGAAAGATATTGAAAAACATCTAAGTTTTCATCTGATATCAAGAAAATATAAACTTTAAGCAAAATGGTTACAAGAAAAAAAATAAAATGACTTATGCTCATAACTTATCCCTGAATTTCTGATGCATTTAGGAAACACATTCAATCAACAGCCATATCTATATAGAATTATTGGATGCTAAATAAATGCATTTTATTTCTCAAAAATTAATTTTGAAATTCCTAATGTATAAAGTAATAACAATATTTGATTAAAGTCAATCAGCATCTCAACACTATTTTTTTCACATCTGTATTACCACCAATATGAACTTGATAATAATGTACTTGATAAAAAAAAAAAAAAAAAAGAAGCCATTTCTAAAAAATTTCCCCATGTTTCTATGATTCTATAAAAAACAAAAGAAAATAGAAGCAATATGGCTTTGAATAAATATCTTGTTTCTGTATGGATTTCTGGGATGAAGAGTTGTTATTTACACTATGTATATCTGAGCTATTGTCCTCATCTTTGTTGTTTCAGTCATTATGCCCTCAAGCCTTCCTCAGGTGTTTACTGATCTGGGTAACTCCAGGGAATTTTGAATTGAACTCTTTATTTAATCGCCAGTAGTAGACATGGGCAGTAGCGTAGATTAAATAAAGGGTTCAGTTCAGAATTCCCTGTAGGTTACCTAGATTGATATACGCCTGAGGAAAGCTGAAGGGCACAATGGCTGAAACGTTGTGATAAGAACAAAGATGAGAACAATAGACCAAATATATGTTGTTTTTACCAAGCACGTTTCTTGATTTCTTCCTAAGGGGCCAAGAGGGATTAAGTTGTCTTACCTGATAGATTTCAGTGATCTGCTCAGCCGCCCACAGGGCATATTTTGTGTTAGCTTGCCGTTCCCGTGCATTCTTGGCCTGATAAACAGCTAAACCACTTGCAGTCTAGAAAGAAAAAGTAAGAGATTTTGTTGGCAAATTAAGGACTATGTGGGTCGTATACTGCTATGTGCTATGCATTAGTTCCTTTTAGAATGTGTAGGGTGGTGTTATTCTAAGTTAATTGACTACACGGAATTTATAAGTCTTTCCTGTACATGGGATAAGATCAATAAGACCACAGCTTGACATGTAATTGGAAGCTGAATTCCGATCAAAATTTTCGCTATATAATGTTCAATTTATATGATTAATATTCAGTGCTGAATTAAGTGCATTGACAAGGAGATTCATATTGAAAAATAATTGATGTGCAAAATACTTTTCTTCATCATGAGGGGGTAGGTTAATAAATGTACCTATATACATAGGTCATGTCACAAGCCCCGTAAACCCATTAGGGTCATCACACACACAGTAGTGATGTATCTAGGGCTATCTTATCTGACGGAGCCCATCCTACTTCAAGCTGTTTTGAATTCAGTGTTTTACTTCTAGAATGATCAAATCACATGCAAAACACTGGTTCTCATTCAATCACCATGGTTAAGCAGTGTCAAGGCCAGTCAGTACTTAGATGGGGATCACTTAGGAACAGTAGGTACTGCAAGCAATCTTCAACAATCTGAAATATTTTTTGACTTTAAATAACCCACAAAGGGTTGACAAGTTGAAAACCAAAATCGATCAATTTCCTAGACTAACTTCCAATTCAGCTATTTAACATATGGTTGGAGGGAGAAGGCATGGATTCATTCCTTTTCCATGAGTATAACAAAAATCGACTGGCTTTCCTAGTTTAAATGGTTTATTGCAAAAAATTGTGTCATTTTTTAAATGCTGATTTATAAAAATATAAAGTATTAAATATATTAAGTATTATTTATAATGTATTAAAAATTTATCTGTTTAATAAATTTTTATTCAAACTCAGCTATGAAATTTTAATAAAAGGAATCACCTAGAACATTTTTTTATTTTAACTTTTGCTATCAGTGCTTATCTCCCTTGAATCGAGACGTGAACCTGGAAACAATAGTGCAGTTTAAGGTCATAAATTTGATAACACTTCACAAAATAAACTTACCATTAATAAACCAAATAAACTGCGAAGATTGCGCGGGTTCAGTTTAGCAGCTTCACTGAAATAAGCTCTAGCAATTTCTAAATTCTCCGATCCACCTTGGGTGTATTTAATCTGAAAAAAAAAAAAAAAAAAAAAAAAAAAAAAGGCAACATGAGACAACATTAAATTTGATGTTTGTTTTCTTTGTTTAACGGCATAACTGCTTCATGGATCATTTAATGCTGAAATTTTATTTCCTTGGAAGTAATAAAAATATGATATATGTTATTCTGCTTTCACAACTGAATACATGGTACATGATACTCAGCTTTTATGCACATACATGTTTATAGGGACATTATTACTAGAGGCGGTGATATGCATGTTTAATGTTGTAGTTTTGTTGAAGTTATATTTTGGTATGCAGTTTGATTTAAAAAATTGTCAGATATTATAATAGATTAATGTCATGAAAGAGTTCTTTCATCTTGTTTGTTTGATTTTGTTTGGTGGCATATCAACCTCCATGGGTTATTTAATGCCAAAATTTAAACATTTTGAAGACAATTTTATTGCTTCAACTACACATAATATGTATTATTGGTAATTTTACTATAAAAATGTACTGCTTGTATTTTTATACATTGATAATGTTTTATTTTTATTTGGAGGTTCACTATTTGCCTATAGCAGGGACCCTAACAGGTGCTACAACCCAACAGCAATTAAGAGATGGTTCCATGCTCCTCAAAATGCCCAATCTTGCAATCAGAGGCCTTAATGCCAGATAGGTATTTGTTATATAGGAAGAAAATGAGTAACTATCAACACCGAGGTTCAAGCATGACACTTTGGACTTATGAATATATGTTTTCTACCAGGTGGTATAAATAATGGTGTCAGGCTACTAACTGGAGTGATTAGTGAATGAATATTGAGTGGAACTATCAGGTCGAATTAGTGTGAATCACAATGATTTGGGTTTTGATTTAGGATTTACTGGATGTTAGCTCTACTAAGACGGTATTCACTGAAATGGTTAATTATCTTTGATTGATTTTTATTTTTTTGTTCTTGTTAAGCATTTATTTGAAGCTGTATTAAATAGTTTTATTTTAACATTCAAGACTTTTGAGTTATACTTAATTATTAATTCCCACCGTATGTCACAAAATTAGTTTATTGTCAGAACCAGGACTATAAATATGAAGTAGAATGATAAGCAGTTTATTTATATATATATATATATATATATTTATACACGTTTCATTAAATAATATAGACAAGTGTTGTCTATTTTATGTAAAATTTTTTCGTATCTTCTGATAAGTTTGGTAACATTATCATTAACCGAAAAAAGAAATTCACAATATTTATCCATTATTTTTTAATAAAATCTAAGCTTTCGGCTTACTCAAGCCATTATCAAAAATGTAATTACAAACATATCAAACAATATACGGACACGACAGCGATGATAGTCTGTCATTGTTTTGTTTACATAGTGGATCACTAAGCAACGATGAACACGCGCATATATAAGGCGCTAGAAGCGAAAATCGCACCGCATCTCATGGCGTCACACATGACTACGAGAGTGAATTGTAGAATGAAATAAGGAAAGCCGTTGGTATAAACCAATGGCTTCTGTTACCAATTATAGAAATTATAGACATTTAAGAATATTTGTAGAGATTCCATAGTTGATTTTGTTTAGGTTGGGTTTTAACTGTTTGATGTATAATGCTTCAAGTATTTTTAGTTTTTGTCTATTGTTTTCATGTCGAGGAAGTATAGTTGTGTTTTTCGACAAGTATTTTCTGGAATTGTGTGTGTGCGGGCAGGCATGTTGTTTTAAATGCCTAAAAATGCCCGCACACAACTACACTTCCCTTACACAAGGAAGTAATGTGGATTTCCTTATTTTTTGTTCGATTCCTTAGTGCATTTCAATGTCTCTGTGGTGAAGTTCTTTCATTGTTGGTTTCTACAGTGGCAGTGATCATTCCTTGAATGAAGACATTGGTGAATTCGGTGTTGTTTTGTTTATGAGTTTTTTTTTATATTATATTAACTAGGTCTCCAAATTTTAAACCTATGTTGAGGGCTTCCAGCTTTATGTCTGATATATTCTATATTAGATCTCGTCTTCCAAGTTGAAATATATTGGAAGTCCAGATCTAATAGAGATGTAACTATATATGTGCATGAAGGGGAGTGGACATTGAAATTTTAAACTTTTAAATTAAATTTTTTTTATTCCTTGTAGCAATACTTAGGAGAAAACTTGAGGAATTTAAATAAAAGAATATATGAACACAAAACAACACACTCAATGAATTAATTGCTTACCGTAAGGAGTGACCATAATTTTGATTTAAAAAGTGCTACTTTAATGAAGAGAGAAAGCAATTTACTATGATGAAAGTACATTGAAAATCCTTTAATCATATCATCCATAATAAATTTGTGCCCAACTTCATACATTTTGCCTTTCTTGGTAGATTTTCTATTATCACAATGTAAGATATTTAATAATAAAATCAAACAAAAAGTAAAAGAAACAAAAAGGAAATTGGCTAGACTATATGCCTAAATGCAAAATATTTTAAATATTTAAGTTTAAAATTTCAGCAAGCCTTCCACTTAGTATTTATGTGTAGTTATGTACATTAAGGCAAACATCACTTTGCTCCTATGAGGTATGCTACATGAAAATTTATTATATATATATATATATATATATATATATTACACACACACACTTCAATAAAAATGGCTAATAAGATACTGCAGTTATTTTGGGTTTAGCAACTTTTTTTTCTTTTCTTTAATACCTTGTTTTCTACGTAGGAGATAAAATACAGAAGCAGAGACCGAGTAGAATATGTTGTAAAACATTTATTTCTATAAGAGGGATTGCAGCCCAAATGCACAATTATCAAACTACACGACCCAGCAGCCAAAAAGGAAAGTAGCACTACAACATTCAGAAAAAAATAAAATAAAAAATAAAAAAATTGTTTTACGACAAATAAAATGAAATCCAACGTTTACACTCAAAATAATGGAATAAGTATAGGAAATCCACTTGGTCCATGCCTCTCTTGCCAGTCGTTTTTTTAATGAAACAACAATAAAAGATTTCTGCCCAAATACACTATATATCTCAGAACTCTCCCATTGATTTCAACATATAAGGGTCAAGCAACTCACTTCCTAGAAACCAACAGTCAGAGTACCCGCATAAGTCATTTGTTTATAGTGGTGAAGGCTTGTGCAGAACCAACCACGTTTTTTGGAAGAGCCAAATACAGAGAACTGGTGCACAATGTGCCACAAGGTCCCCTAACAACCCTCCGCAGGTTTTGAATTCTGAGTTGTCCTTCTACAAGACTGGTTGCCACCCAAGTTTATAGAACCCAGTCTGTACTGCTATTTACCCAGAGGATTCATACCTTTCACAAGGCTATTAACACATAAATGAACGCAAAGTATTTGACTGGAATTTGAACTCTGCTGTCTGATTTCTAAATCCGAGCCACTATCCCTCAAGCCATTATGCCCCCTCATTTCATATATATATATATATATATATATATATATATATATAGAGAGAGAGAGAGAGAGAGAGATTTTGAGGTGTGATGTTGTGAAGTGATTCTGTCCTAAAAACCTAGGCGTTAAGCACTGTTGATTACTGTTTAGGTAGGTGTCCGCCCTTTGGTCATTTTTCATTAAGAACAAATAGGAAATTTTTATAAATCTAATGTTTCACTAGCTTCACTAGAAATTTGAGAGTGGAAGAATTCTGTTATATTTCAGTTCTCTGTTCTATTTGTTTTTATTGCTCGTGTATTAGTGTTAATAGTATGTATATTGGTGTTAATGTTAGGTCTTTCAATTTTAAAAGTCTGTTTTCTTTCACAGAATTTATTTTTAAAAAAATAAATAAATAAATATCACTGTTGTCTTTCAGGATGGTGGCATAATGGATATAGAAGTTGGTTAAACATGTGCTGCTGTCATCTAGTGTTCAAGAGTTCAATCCCTGGATCAGGTAGGGAAACAATACACGTGGTTCAACAAAGGGAATGAACAAGATCTAACATCAGTGATAAAATAACACAATAACAGATATATTAAAGATAAGAACAATAGTCCTAATAAAATACGATGTCTGATCAAAAAGTATAAAAAGAAAACTACAACACATATCAATTCAGCATTTAATCTCCTTCAAAGTAATCCCCTTTATCCAGCATTGTTTCCATTGATGAAAGCATTCTTGTGAACTTCTTTTTAGGGATAGCATGCAGCTGTCATGCCACATTCTTGGATTTTCTTAATGTCCTAAAAACTTGTTTCTTTCAACTGGGAATTGAATTTTGAAGAGGAAAAAGTTGCAATGATCAAGAACATGGTAGTTGTCAAATCAGAGTAATGTGCCTGGCCCCAAATTGCTGCATAATCCATGGTCACGGATGGAACCCCTATGGTGTAGTGTGACAACTACATTCTACATACTTTTCTTCCAAGCACATAACTTAGCATGTATGCCAACAGAGTCCAAAGTCAATCTTTCAAAATCAGCTTCACTTTGCATACTTTAACTGTTACCCAACATATTTTGACCTGATCTCATACTTTTATTTTGTTAAATGACTACAACTCTAATGAGATTTTTAAAATAAATCTACATCTTCAAATGTAAATTTATATTCAAACCAAAGTTTTCGACAGCTTTTGTCCACCTATGGCTGGAAGCTAATAATAAATCCTGATATCTTGCAAGCAGCATCTTCCCATTATATTTGAACACACCCTGATTGCTTGCAGCACTCACCAAGGGAACCAGATGATTTCTAGACAAGATTTTAGTTGTGCCCCACTTTAAAAAGACCTTGTGTTACATACATGACAGATAAATCTCAACTTACTTCTGCATACTTAAGATGATAAAGATGGTTGTGTGGATTAGACAGGATTAACTCTTCCATGCAGAAAGAAGCTTTTGCATAATCCATTTCAGCTATATACAAATCACACTGTTCCATCCATGCTTCAAAATCAGTCATAAATCTGAAAAAGGAAAAAAAGATATCAGCTAGTTATATATTATAAATAGTTTAAATAATATGGGCAAGTTCTATCATTTTTTTTTTCTTATTTAATTTTTTAAATTTCCAAATTAGATATTTTGTGTTATTAGCAAATATGCCAAAGTTCATATTTGTTTTATATTAATTTCTTCCTGAGTACTTTTGAATGTTGCTACATTCATTTTTAAGGATTGTTCTGTGCATATTTATGATGGAAAAAAAAAAATATATATATATATATATATATATATATAAGGAAAGTGAACAAGCCAACACTTAGAGGCGACAGACTGTTTCATGCTAGATGCAATCGTGGTCTGACGATTACATCTAGCATGAAAGAAAACCTCTATGTTGATTTCTATGTTCACTTTTATATTTACACATGCTCTATCTCTGATATTGAAAACTTTATCCCATATATATAGCACATCTTAAGACTATATTTGTTATATATATATATATATATATATATATATATATATGATGACAGAGAGATTATCTAGGATGTTTTTCTAAACGATTCCCTCTATTGTTGCATGTAAGAAAGAATCATGATTAGAAATCATTGAAAGTACAAATATCTAAAGCTAACATAAGAAAAAAAAATTCATATTAGCAACCTGATCCCCCAACTTAATAATGATATAGTCCCTTGTTATGACAACACATGGCATATTTTCTCATTAGCATTTGTTTTGAAGATACTGTGAAATGTTGGTTCCTAGGATTTGTGCTATAAACTCTAAACTAGTGCTTAGTGCTATTTCCATACAATATGACCAATCTTGGGATTTACCTTTGTTATTGCATATGGTGGGGTGGGCGACATTTTAGCTTCGTCTGTACTGCAGAGTATCCTAATGTCAGCAGCCATATAAAACAAAAAATCCCCATTGCCTTCAACCATGACCTCCAGACGACTGGATCTCCTACAACTCTTCTGGACGGCCTCCTTTAAGTTGGTAAAAGCTGCCATAATTCTTGCCTTCAGTTCATCTTTGGTGCTACAAGAAGTTTTGTTGGTCTCTTGCTTAACTTCACCCCACACATAATAACCCAGGGGATTAAGCCTAGGGAGTTAGGTAGCCAGATGTAAGGGGGTGATGTGATTGCAGAAATTGTCTAACAGCCATGACTGGGTTCTCCTGCTTGTGTAGCATTGTGCAGAGTCCTGTTGCCAGACATAGGGTCTTCCAGCAGCCACCCTCTTGACCTAGGACAGCACTAAATCCTCAAGGCGCTTTGTGTAATCTTCCATGTTTAGTCCAAGGTATTGTGGGAAGATGAATGAAATCATAACATTGACATCACGAGTGATCACTCCAAACACCTTTGTAATTACCATCAGACCCGTCCAACTCTTTTCGAATCCTCTGCACTGTCCTCAGATTGACACCCAAGCACTCTGAAATGTTTGTATTGGAGCTTCTGGTGCAAATGCCAAGTAGTACAGCATGCCACTTCCAAATTTCTGTCGGAATGAATTGTGTCATGGTGCTCTTTTTTGCACAGATGGTGCCTAACTTACCCTACAATACTGATCAGTTGACAAAATCAAAAACAAACAATGCACAAAAAAAAAAAAAAAAAAAAAAAAAATAATAATAATATTAAAAGTATGTTAGGTTTTATTATAGTTAGTTCACATATTTTTACAATCTTGTAATGATACAATTATTCTTGTAAATAAGTAATCTAATAAATAATTAGTGTTTAATATCTTTGTTGTCAATTCTCAAGAATAAAGAAAAGGTATAAATTCACTTTCATCTGTTTGGGTTTTATTAAAATTCTAATCATCACTCTTTAAAATGAACATTGCCGGGGGTGGAAGGTGCCATAGCAGTGTTAAGAAAATAACTGTTCTTTTCACACACTGTTTTTTTACAGGCATTAAACATTGTCTTCTTTTTTGATGGGATGGGTCAGGTTTGCTTTATTTAAAAAAATTTTAATGATTGAAAAAGCCCAAATCATTCTTACCTTCGACAATAGAGTTAAATGTATGCATCAGAATCCTCAAAAATATGACCAATACAAAGACAAAATTATTTTAATATGGCAGCCATTTTTTAAAAATTTTATTTGACAGGTTGGGTTTCATTGTAATTTTGTTTTTAATGATTCCAAAAGACAAATTTTACTTGCAACAAAAGAGTAAAAAGAAAAACAATAAATAAAAATTCTAGATACCTCATACAGAAAATATATCCAAAGGAATAGCAAAATTAAATGTCGGTCCACTGTCATCTTCTTCCTTTTGGGCACCATCCATCTTCCGTCAGATAAGTGAAAATGCAGCAATTATTAAATTAAAGCAATGACAAAATTTTTTTAAAATTATCCTTTTGATGAACTATGATATTCATGCAATTATACTTTTAAGTTTTTAAATGTTTTCTTAAATATCACATCCTTTTAGGACATAGACAATCATGGCTCTCCAAAGCTTCCTTGCATGAACTACTATGCCTTCTAAGGAAAAATAAGTTGTTTCCTGTTGCCTTTTATATTATTTGTAATTCAGATTTTTCCTTCTAGACTGGTTGCCATCTCAGGCTAGGCAGCCTAATTCATCTTGCTATTTAACCCATAGCTGGGCGTTACCATGATGATAACCATAATGCTACCCACCAACTCTTTTTTTTTTTTAAGCACTGAAGGTTACTTACTCTTTTAAATAATCATTCAGTTTGGCTATAGCTTCTGGAATCTTCCCTTGTGCCTTCAGGATAGCAACTTGTCGTTTGCGGGCAAACTGCAAGCAACAGAAGAGAATCAATGAAAATGTACATCAACTGATACATTGCGTTTCATTAGTTGGGTAAAAGCAAAATGGAGGGGGGGGAATAAAAAAAAAATGCAAGGTTTCTGACACATTTTTTTTTTTATTTATTACTTCAGACATAATTTTTAGTAGCTACTCATATTTGATTAGCAGTTTAATTTTTTATTTTATTTATTTAACCTACTCTCCTGCATATTTTTTAGAAAATTTAGTAAAGATAATGTGTTTTCCAGCAGGATTCTAACATGCATTCACAGGAGAAACCACCATCTGATCCAGCTTGCTTTCTTATGACAAAAAAAAAAAAAAAAAAAAAAATCCACTAAAAATAACATCTAAAGTAATAAAAATGTCGGACTAAAAAATAAAATCCATTAAATCTTTAGAAATGGCACACACACTTATGTTTAATCATTTCTAAGATACAACAGTTCAAATCTTAATCTAACAAATGGGCAATTTTGCTTTTACACGATTTGGACAATTTTGTAGTTACACCCGATCTCAGCATCTGAAGATTGCAAGATTGCATGAACCTCCAAGTCATGCTATTGAGGGTGGATATTATCTAAGGGTTATGACTTTTTGTAAAATAATTTATTTCCTGTATCATAACTTGATGAACTTTTGCTAAAAAATAATGAACAAGGGTTTAATTCAATTTATTTTTAACAAATGTCACCCTCAACACAAAATTTCTAAAACTGTTTATAAATATAACAATACTATGACTTTCTGGAGCTTTCTAGACCTTGTTTTTATTTATTGGTAAGTGCGTATGTTATCCTATAGCCATAAACTGTTAAATGCATTAAAAATACATAAGTACTAAACCAATTACAACATTAGTAAATTAGAAAATAAAGCTTCTGAAATATTTTAATTTTTTACCCTTATTGTGTATATCGTAAAATCAAATTTTCAATTTGGTGGAGAACTAAAACAAATTAATGCCATTTTCATTACTTTTGAACAAAAGTTCATCAATTTATGGCAGAGGAACACTGGATTATAAAAAAAAAGTCATAACCCTAATGTGTGTGTGTGAGTTATTTTGTGCCAGGCATTTACTTTTGTAATAACCAAAGATTTATTCACAAGTTAAATTTACCCAGCAAAATTTTAATTTTTTTCTAAAACTAGACTGGACATTTTTGTACTGTCCATATCAAATGTTGAATACTTAAAAAGGCTAAGAGATAACAAGAGGCTCAACAGTAACCAAAGTCATTCACACCTATTTGTGCTTACCATATTAGTTTCATCTTCAGATAAGATGTGGTCATACAGCTGCTGTGCCTTGTCATATCTTTAAAAGAAAAACAAACATCAGATATGATTGGATATAATATAATCAAATACACAAATTTTGGAAAGAAATTAAATGAGCACATCTATCTGAACAACTCTTATGGATGTTGATTTTGACACCTAACGGAATTGTCAGATGAAACAGCCAGATCCTCCATCTGACAAATTGTCTTAACACCATAGCAAAGAGAAAGCTAACATCAAAGAAAACCACTTTAAATTATAGCTGACAGTAGTAAGAAAGAACATTTTTTTAATTTGACTTTTATTGTAGACATTTTTATTTCAGAAGACAAAATATAAATGAAGCATTTAGTCATTTTTTAAAACTTTCCATATTTAACTTATATATATATTTTTTTTAATGGTGATGGTATCTCTTTATGTTGAGGGCTTTTTTTTTTTCCCCCCCCAACCAAAAATAATTTTACAGTTAAAAATAACAAAAAAAAAAAAAAAAAAAAAAACAATATTATAGAGAATTAATCTTCCATTATGAAAAGGACAGTCTTGATCAATAACAACAGCATTTATAAATCTACAGCTGTTCATTTTACAAGTGTTTCTCAAATACTAAGTAAAATTGGTAAGAAACTGATACAACATACAATTTCCATAGAATCAAGTTAAGCTTCATTTACCCCACTGAAATCCAAGAAAAAAAATATCTTAATGGAAGTTTTTTTTTCAGTCTGATAGCGTGTAACGATAGAGATTAAAATCCAACAAAGACCCATCAGAGAACTCATTTCCAGTTCAGAACAAAATATTCAAAATTATCTCAGAATTAAAGCAAAATAAGTAAAATTGTTTCAAGTCAACTAGAAGCTTTAAAAAGAAATTAAATAAACACATTTGTGCCACTCCTTCAGAAGCTGATCTTATAAGTATACTTAATAAGCAAAGTAGATTTAAACCCAATGTTTTGCACAAACCTCAGCGCTCCCCTTAGGACCATGGCAATGAGAAACCTGGCATCAAAGGAAAATGCTTTAAATGAAAGCTGATAAAAGTAACAACTTTTTACAATGTGACTCTTATTGAACTCTTTTTTGTTATTACTTTCAAATCAGCTCAAACTGCTTTTAAAATGCATCCAATTTTGGGAACTTTAAGCTTACAAGTTGAATTAATACAAAAAGGTATTCTATTCCTTACACACTAATAAATATTTTCTGCTGGTGATGACTTATGAAAGCGTGACATCACACAGGCTCCTGTGGAAGTGAGACATAATAGAGACCATCAAAAAGGGCAAGCATAGATGGGATAGCCATGTCTCTCATCTTAGAGAAAACAGATGGATTATTAGAGCAACAGAGAGGACACCAGGGCAGTGGAATAGAGTGGGGACGAGGGGCAAAGGCAAGATGGTGTGACAATCTGACCAGATGTCTTGACCCTTACATGACCCAGTATGCCCAAAGATAGGAAGTGGTGAATGTCAACCAGCGAGGGGTTCCTCCAAGAGGAGTGAGAAGGCTCTGGGTTTGGATTCTAAAGAAAGGACTATTTTTAATACATTTCTCTTTATTTCAACTGTTTAAAAATCTAAACTGGATAATGCAGAGAAATAAATTTGATACATATTTTTGCCAACCAGCTACAAATATGTGAAAGTTGCAATTCAACAAAGTTTATTTTACAAGCTTAAAAAACATATGCCAAATGCACAAACCTCAGCTGAGGAGAAACTTTGTAACCATCCCACTAAAAGCCAAAAGGTTTTAGTGGGTTTTTAATGTTAAATAGCACTTGGCAAAAAATAACTAAAGAGAAGTCAAACTTGTTTTCTCACCATCTTTTGATTGAACAATTCATTCTTGTCTAAGAAAACAGAAGTTGGGCTACTCACCTGTCTTGTGACTCGTAGAACATTCCTTCTAGGCGCGTAACACGCAGACTCTTTGGAAATTTGGCTTCAAGTTCTTCTATACAAACCTTCAACAAAAATTTAAAATATGAACAGGAATTTGAAAATAAAGTTCATATAGAGAATATGATTTATTCAGTAAATTTTACTAATGTTCTAAAATAACCTTGTCAGATCAAGACTTTCATATAGTAAAATCAGCCATTTCCCTATAAGGAAACATTCAGCATTTATTGACTGAACAGCCAGTATTGCTTTTGGTTGAAATTTATAAAATCTTCCTCTTAAAACAATTTTTGAGGAAAACAGGTTTCTTAAGTCTTAACCTTTATATTTGAAGTGGTGTGGAAAGTCACCATCTTGAATACAGCATTATTTTTTCTTCAAGTTCCATGTGCTATCCATTTTAGTTGGTGCTAGTCCTTTCTGGTTTGTTATTTGGTACAGTTCCTTGTCTATGGATGTCACACATGGTGCCAAACTCATTCAGAAATAGATAAACTTTTAACTGCATATAACTGCTTCTTAAGATCAATAGTGTGACACTGAGCTATCAGGCTGTGGTCAAATCCCAGTTGTGGCGCGAAACTGTGATATTTCTCCTACCAGTGTTTTGGGGTTGACTATTAGTCGCTGCCACCAGCCTGTGTCCCGGTCAATCGGTGGTCATCGCTACCCGGCAGAATCCTTTGGTCAGGGTACCAAGTGGGATGGTTAGTCGATGTTAACAGCTTCACACTTTGCCTCATCTCCATTTATTAATATAAATTCATGTTTGAGTAGACATACTTGCTTTTTTTGTAAACAGTGAAATTAATGCCAACCAGCCTAGACATCAAAAGTCTTACAGAAGAAAATTTGTTCCTTGGCAGGAATTGAACTTGTATTCATTTTTTTAATATAGTTAAAATCAATTTGTTACTTAAATTTGCCTTGTGTATACATTTTAGGCATTTTGAGCATAAAGTTAGCAAGTATAGACTTCAACAGGTCCAAACAAAAGAAGTGTTTTTCTTAAATAAAGTAATTGCACCTTGCTTTGCTCTAATGGTTCTCCATAGCTTAATGGTAAAGCAGGCATGGCTTGAAAGTATTTTCTCAGATTAATAAACGAATACGAGTTCGATTTTTCTTTAGTAAGATCTTTCATCTTTAGGCTGGTAACCATTAATTTCAGAGATAAAAAAAAACAGTGATGTCTACCCAAGCACATGTAACCACTAAATATAACATTTATATTAATAGAAAATAATATGCATGTAAATATTATATTAAATGAAGCAGAATTTAAAAATTTAAGGTGACACTATTTGAGGAAATCCATAAGTAAAGGATTTGTTGAAGATTAACTTACCATTGCTAGATCTGGTCGTCGACAGTCAAGTGCAGCAATACACACTTGTTCATAAATTAACCATACTGAAAAAAAAATAGTTTTTTTTTTTTTTTAAATTGTTTCTTTCAAATTTAATTTTAAGTCAAATTCTATATTGGTTTCACTAATGTAGGAACTTAAAATCTAAAATCTATATTTTGTTATTTTTTTCTCTCTAATATTTTATAATTTAAATCATTTCAGATTTATGCTATAAAGAAAACTTCTTTTTTTTTAAAACTATTTCATCCCAAGCAAGGCAATAAAACCACTAAGATGCCAGAAGGTTACCGAGAGAATATGAAGGAAAAAAAAAAAAAAAAAAAAAAAAAAAAAAAAAAAAAAAAAAAAAAAAAAAAAAAACTCATTAGAATTCACCCCCCCCCGCCCATAATTATTAGCTCCCAATTTTTAACCTGCCGTAACCCACCCCATGTATACTCTGCCATAATATATGACAACATCACCACAAATAATGCAGGAAGTCCCACAAACAGTGAGATTTTGAGAACCGATATTTACAGGGCAGATTCGAGCAAAATGAATACAAAAGGTTTAAAGAGAGTGAACAATAAAAGAACAGGAATTAAAAAATCAGGAGATAAATATCGACATTGCAGTTAAAATTTTGAAGATCAGCAATGACTGGGAAGCAAAAAGCCAGAAGCAAAAAGTGCAAGAGAAGAGCCTGTTAGTGTAGAACTTATGGTACATCTAGCCATTTAAACTGTAAAATGATGAGACCTTGCCGCCAGTACTGTGGTTAAATTCATAAAGTCGAGGTATCATAGAGCAAAGTTTATCATAACAATTGCCATCAAAGTCTTTATAGAAAAGACACAGGGAAGCTATTTTATGGTGGTGGGAAAGTAACTGAACCAGAGATACCAGGTCAGGACCTATAACATTGAAGATTCTTTTGATTTTATCAAGAATCTCTAAATACATAGCAGAATCACCAGACCTGATATTGCAGCAATATTCAATGAAAGGACAAATGGTAGACTATAATGTGCAAAATAGATACTGGTGAGAAAAATTTCCTAGCAGCAGACCCAGTAAGTGATTCAATATAATCTTTCCACTTCATGCCAGCGTAAAAACTTATTTAATTTAATTCCAAGGCACACTTGCACTAAGTGAGAGTCAAATTGTACCAACCAATACTTTTTAATGTAGATTTTAATAACATTTAGTCAAATTTGCACAATTTTTAGTTGTTATAATGCTCAGTCAGATACACACATACATTTTTTTTTTTTTTTAATTTTTTTTACAGCAGAAAACCAAAAATTACCTCAACATGAGGATAGTCCATTTCAAGCCAGTCTGTACAGACACTTAGACTATCCCCACATTGAGGTAATTTTTGTTTTTCTGCTGTAAAATAAAAAAAAATAATAAATAAATATATATGCTCTATTATAATAAATACATCTACCTCTCTGTGGATCAGTTTTAATAATTAATATTACTAGGATCCACCCGGATCATATACCAACAAATTGTTTACCTGTACTATATATATATATATATATATATATATATATATATATATATATATAGGGACTGCTATCCAATAATAAGTAGATGATGAGCTAATTTAAATGTCATTTAATGTCTTCAGATTTAACTGAAAATGCTGTTTTAGTAAAATTGATTCCAGAAATTAGTCAAGTAAGAGCAAAACATTTGATAGAATATTTCTAAAGAATAGAAAAATCAATTTGGAAGGAACAAATCAATATTTTTAAAAGATTTGTTTACCATTTGTATTGTTTTCTGCGATTATTTTTTAGGAATTCACAGTTTGCATAATATTGAAAACAACAGAAGGAAAACAATAGAAAATGCTGAATAATTTATTTTCTAACCAATAACAATAAAACCATGGAATTTATTGTCAACTAAAGCTCGCAAGTTAAAATTGTTCATTCAGAAAACAGAAAGACAACAGCTGGGAAATGATATAACTGTACAATTTATGAAAAGAGAAAAGACAGCAATAGTAGTGACTTACATTCATCTCCTAGGTTGTAGGCATAATTCATAAGGACTTCTTCCCATATCTGGACCACCATGGCTGCATCTCGAATTTGGTCCTCACGTAGTTTACGAAGATAAGTGCGTGCATCTGGAAAAAAAAAACAAAAAAAAACAAACATTGAAAAACATTTAATGACTTGAAATCACTTAGTTGTTACAGTGGAAAAATAAAAAATGAAAACTAATGGCATGCTAATTGTCGTCATAAAGAAAGAACTAAGAATGGTGGGGAGGGGTGCTGAAAAGTTCTCGGCCTGATTCTGGAAGTGGTTTGAACTGAGAACTTTTCAACACCACCTCATTTTTTACAGATGTTAATAAAATCACATGCACATGAATGTGGTGAGTCCAGCCTAAATATGAGGAGGGGAGATGCTGTAAAAATTAAAAAAAAATAACAACTAACTGAACCTTACTAGTTTTATTTTAGGTTCAAATTACTATTTTTAAAGTTTTTTTCAGCAAGTTCCGACCCTATTAACCACCCGGCCATATTTTTCTCCTAACATCTCTACTCCATTTACACTATTTACATCGTTTGAACTGTTGTCCTCATCATTATTGCCATATTCACAACATTGTACACGACGACCTTCTTCAGATGAAGAAGTCCACAGGGGTAGATTGTTCTAATTCCACCTGCCTTGCCTTTGTTGATTATCTTAATTTTAATTTTAATTAATTCCCCTTCAGTAACTCAACTTCCCAAGTTTTTGCTCTCTCTGCTGTGGCCAGGTATTGAACTCACAATTCTTTGAGTCAAGTCATTTCTGGATTACTCAACCAACACTTTTATTTCCAAGGACACATGGTCCAGCATTGATAATAGCATTGGTTTGAGTAATTTGAGAAGGCACTCATAGCACTACTTAAAAGAAATGGTAAAAAAAAAAAAAAAACCAACAACAACAAATTTATATTTTTTTTTTATACTGTGTTATATGAGTGTAAGAAAATGATTTTGATTGAATTTTATTTTTTTTATCAACCCTTTCTGTTATTTAAAGCCAAAATGTTTTGAATTGGAAGAATAATTATTTTTTTGCAAGTGAATATTGCATTTAACAATTTCTTAGAAACAACAATGATTTTTCCAGATACAAGTCTTGCTATTTAAGCCATAGCCAGAAGGAAAAGAAGAGATGGACTCACCCTTCCCAAGGGTATGTAAAAAAAAAAACTTAAACTTAGCTCTCAGACTTCCCACTCCAAGCTGCTAACCACTGCACCACCCAGATATTCCAGTTGGAATTCTCTCTTTAGATCAAAAGTTATTTTCATTGCCCGGTCTTGCCACAGTGAACTTACAGATTTGTCTATATTTTCACTACAGTCCACAGTAAATGGTCAGGAAGCAAGAGCCTGATTCTCTGGATTTTCCAAAGGAATAACCAATCTGTTCCTGGCATCAATCAACACTTTTATTCCTTTTAAAATTCTCCTGTAGGTGGTCAATTTAAACTCCCATAGAGAGTCCATGTCAAGGTTGTGGCTGTGAATGTTATGCATTTGTTTAAGAAACGTACTCTTGCAGCTTTTCATGAAGTTATGCAGGAAAAAATAACGGTTAACCCAGACTTGAAGTTGTCAAGATTGTAATGATTGGGACATTACCCTGCTGGGAATCTGTTCCACAAAGTAGTAGTTCTTGGTGTGACATGGCCCGCTTTAGTTATATTAAAAATAATTAAGTTGAATTTATATCTGTCTAGATCTCTGAGATGAGGTATTATGATTATTTACACTATTTGGACTGTTATCCTCATCTTCATTGCCATATTCACAACGTTTCAGCCTTCTTCAGGTGATTGGAATTTTGAACTGAACCCTTTATTTCATCCATGGGGTACATTGTTCTACTTCCACATGCCATGCCTCTTCCAAATGTCTCATTTATTTCCCTTTAACTCTACAAGTTGTGGTTCACCACTGCTGTAGCCTGGTATTGAACTCACAACTCTTTAGGTCTAGTCATTGGATCTAACCAACACTTGTATTCACCAAGACATCCAGAAGAGGCATGACATGCAGGACTAGAACATATGATGAACAAAATAAAGGGTTCGGTTTGAAATTCTAATCATCTGAAAAAGGCTGGAGTGTACAATGGCCAAAACATGAATATGGCAGTAAAGATGAGGATAACAGTTTGAATAATGTAAATGTAAGTTGAATTAAATCAATCATTTGAAGTATTGATATTAAAATTTAATAATTTATCTTTTATTCTGTATTCTATTTCTTAAAAATATGGTTTTGACCACTTTTAAATTGGGTCAACAGTTAAATTGTCAATTTCATATGTAGTGTTTGACAATTTTAATTTTATATGTGATGTTCAACAGCAAGTTGCGTCCATACACTAACAAATCAGAAAGACTGCAGCTGTTGTATTGTGAAAACATAAAAAAAAAGTTTATCCTTTCTCTGCAGGCTAGCTACCACATAAAATCGACTACTGATATTCCAGAGACAAAAAGAAACTTCCAGGATTATCAGAAATTCAAAATTCAGGATTATGTATCTTCCGTGAAAGAAAAGTATAGCGCTTTCAGGTTGATAAACACAACAAACCAAATTGACTGACCAAATCACTTGTACATATGATGGGAAATACCTCAAGATCTGTCTACTATGAACTGTGTCTAAAAGAAAGAAAGCAAAACAAAATTTTAATCAGCAAAAATATTATGTGACAGCTAAATGGTCGTTGATGATCACAATTGTTGATAACATGTGACCATTGAACATTTCTATTATAATAATCCTTACATTTTCTTTCTTTTATTCTTTATTTGTTGTTTCCTTCTTCTCTCATACCATGTTTTTATATAACTTTATATCTCATATTTGTTTTCAATACGTTGTCTGTGTTAGTATTGATCCCTAACTAAGTAGAAAATTCAATTTTTTTTTTCTATTGTTTACACGAACCGCATCCATTGCCATATGTTTGAATTTTGTTGAAAGATAAAATTCGTAACATTGGGAAGAAGCACTCCAAGTGGAACTTACTTTTTACTCATGGGACACAAAGGGAATGAAGACAATTGATCCTTGTGTGCATGGCATGGCCTGTCTCAGTTGAAATATCAGGGTTGGTGGTATCAAGGAATGTTGTTCAACAGAATATATGCCACATGGAAATAGCAATAGAGTAATGAGAGGCTGCCAACATTTTGTCTGTAGGAAAGAGGTTGTAAGGAGGAAAATAATTCATCACCCACAGGGCCATGTCAACACTTTAGAACTATCAAGATGGAGTCAGATACTTATTGGAGCGGTATAATGAACTGACCATTTTTCCAGCATCTTGAGCAATAGATTGTATATGTGAATTCCACTTGAGATCTTGAGATGAGCTAGAATCCCGTTAGGAGTTCAAAGCAAGGAGCCATCTTGAGAGAAAACTCATCCATCTTTATAGGTGAAAGTTCAGTGTCTGGTGATGGTCAAACATTACTAGTTTGGTTTTAGATTTATTGAATGTTACAAGCCAGTCCTTCCCACCAGGGCTAAGTCAGAGGAAAGATCAACTAATAGTTTCTGGTCGTCCAGATTTTTGGAGATGTTTTGTCTTGTCAGTGTTAACTCATGTGAAGATTAGCCAGCCATAGCCAAGCAGCGTTTTAAGTAGAGATACAATTATATATACATCATTCAATGCATACAAAATTCCAAGCCCCTAAAAAATTGATATGACATAGATCTGTCACCTTCTCAGAAAATTTCAATTAATCTTGGACCCCCCCACCACCACCACCACAAAAAACATTAATCTAAGTGAACAAAGAATAATTGTCAAAACAGTCCATATCTGTTTATTGTGATCTTCAACATTCCAACATAGAAAAGCCCAACAAACCCAGCAAATAAATATGAAGCCATTTTGGAAGTTAAATGCATTAAAAACAAGAATGTACCTGCATTGATAATAACTTAGGGTCATAAGATCAATGAACTTGTTGAACAAATTGCAACAAAACATCAGGGTGACTATATTTGAACCTGAAGTAACTAACCAGAAAGCAATAAAACACATAAATGCATTATGCTCTTTTATACAAGAAGGTAATAAAAACAATCCATTATCTTCACAATAATAGTTTTGTTCACATGTAATCACTGAGAGTCTATGAAGGTAGATTCAGTAAACATTAAGGATTATGGTTGTTCAATAAAACAATATTTTACAGAATTGTGACTGGTTTTAGTTTGGTTTTTAAACTGAGGAACAAATTGTAGACTCTCCCAGAGCACTGGTTGAAATTCCTTATAGCCCTTGCTTGCATCACCTGAAGAACCCCCAAATAATGTCAAATTGCTTTATTCTTGCTGTACCAATTAAAAGGAAATTGATTGGATTGTCTGTTTAGCTTAGTACTTCTTGACTTTTTTTTTTTTTACACTTTTACTATTAATGTTTTTTTTTTTTAGCGGACCCCTATAACCATTCAACAAAAAAGTTTATTTTTTACTAATAGATAAGTTTAGGAATTATATTATAGAAACTAAATTAATGAGCTTTATTTTGAAGTAGCGCATTTTATGGCTTATAAGATGCACATTTTTTCCTGAAAAATATGTGTCCGTCTTCCAAGATGAATGTAAGGCAACACCCAGGCTCATTTAACTTTGGACAGTCACCTAATTGGCTTGACTGATAGGGACATGGATTTGTATGTTGAGTCATTACACTATAATGTTAGCTAGTATACAAGTATTTCCAAGACTATAAACCTTCCTGGGGCCGAGCCACAAGCTTAAACAGGCTCTGTTTACTAACAGCAGCCTTTCTGCTCTTGACTAGTATATCATTGCCATACAAACAAAATCAGATAAGTGATTAATACATAGTACCAGTATGTGAGGGATGCATGGTAATGTGTAGTTGTATGAGAATGACATTTTTTTCTCTTAGAAATTTCTTTCCAATATTAGTGTGATCCAAGTTTCAGCATCTTGTAAACTGGAAAATAAAGTAATTCTAATTTAATGAAAATAAACTTGTATTTAACAATGAAATTCTAGGGAAGGTTTATGTATATTAGTAAAATAACTCATAATCCATTTTGAAATATGTGTGTAAATTAATAAATTAAAAAAAAGAAGTGTAACTTTATTCAATGAGATCTCTGTGGTTGATGCTGCTGAAGAGATTAATACCGTTAATCCTTCCTTTATATATAATCCTTATACAATTTATATATTAGATTACCTTTATTACTAATATTATATATATTTTTAATATTTTATATTAATTTATATCAATATATTAATTTCTTAATATTTAAAATTAATATTATTTATATAATAAATTATAATCTTTAGATAATTTTCCTTTACTTATATATCTATCTTTTCTTTATATACCCTTCTCAGTTTTTATTTAACTTTTACAATCAAAACATTCAGTCAAGTAAAATGGACGCTAACTTACATCACTTGATCTAGTTTTCTGAGAGTTTTAGAGTTTTTTTTTTCTATTTTTAGTATTTCAATATGGTGTAGATTACTGTAGAAATTCCAGTTCTCAGTTGTAACAACCGATCCAAAGTGAAATTGCTCTATAAACCACTAAAATATTACTGTGGACACCAGTAATATTATATGGACCCCAGTTGAGAACCACTGGTTTAGCTGTTACCACTCAAGAGAATACTGTATCTGGCATGGAGTCAATATTTTTCTGAAACACCTTGACAGTTTCCTATTTGACTGCAATCCATTCTCCAAAATCATCACCCTTACGACACCTAACCTTCAAGATTGAAACATCAGTTATTTAAAAATGCCTACATTTGTTGATTTTTTTTTTTTTTTTGTCAGTAGCAGAAATAACAGACTGGTAACATACCAAGAGCAAGGTCTTCTCCCACAGATTATACAAGGTAAAGATAAACACAAGTTGAATGGACTGTTGTCCTGTCAATAGGGTTGACAATTTGGTCCTTATTAAATTTATTATATTTATTGAAATATCAACTCAGCTTTTTCCTGTGTCCACACAGAATCTATGCTAAGATTATTACAAATGTTCTGTTAAAGCAGTGGTTCCCAAGTGGTGCATTGGAAGAGGATAGCAGGTGAGGCAGAATGATTGGAAGACAATCAAAGATTTAGAAACAGTTTTAAAAAATAAATATGATTTCAAAATTTCAAATATTATTATTGATTACTTGTAATTGCATTCATGAGTCCCAGTATAAATAATTACTGAGTGATTTTATCACTGTAACATTGTACAGTAATTAGGGTCTGCTTCTTAACGGAGTTATCAATGATAATGTTCTGACTTCGAATCCATGCTTATCTCCCTTTAATCCTCTCTGTTTTTATTTTTAAATGATACTTTATCATATAAAATTTGGTGAGATGTGAGGAAATTTTCATTCCGAAAATGCAGCACAGAGAAAAAAAGTTGGGGAACGATCAAGAAAAAAAAAAAAAAAAAAAAACAACAACTACAAACATTAACCAGCATTAAGCTTACTGTGTAGTTTTGAACCATACAAATTTGAAAATATCCATAACAGTTTACAAGTTCCTGCACAACAAAACAAATATCTTTAATATCTTTTTATTTCTTTGATTTTAAAAAAAGGAAATGAACAAAAGTTGTACTTTTTCAGCTATAAAAAAAGGATTTGCTTTTTGGGAAGATACAAATCAAAAAAATAAATTTAAAATTGACAATTATCATCAGTGTCAAAAAAAAAAAAAACTTGAAAGCATTTCTTACAAACCAAAATGATTAAAAAAATTACTCAATCAAAACCAATAACATCGTTGATTTGTTTAACAGCATATCAACTCCTTATGGGTCATTTAATGCAGAAACTTGTGAGCTTTGTAATAAGTAATAAAAATATGATATACATTATTCTGTTTTCACAACACATGCAATTCCAAATTTACCTATAGGCTCAGCAGACAAAGCTTAGGGCCTCAAAATCTAGGGGTCCTCCAGCCAAATATTTTTGATACTATCATAGTCCTTTCTTACACATGCAGTCATAAAACATTGGAGGCACTAAATAACTCATCAGTAATTTTAAACACCTATCATCATCATCCTCAGCTTTACTCAAATTGTTTAACTTAACGCTCTTCCATTTCCCTCTACTCAGGAGAATGGGTTATTTGAAGTGGCCTCACAAGTAGAATAGCCTAGGGCCTCTCTCCAAATATATGGTAGATGATACTCAGATTTTGTGCATATACATGTTTGTGTGGACACAATTACTAGAGGCCTTGATGCATGTTTTATGTTGTAGTTTTGTTGAAGTTATATTTTGGAATATACTTTGATCTATTTAAAAAAATTGTAGGATATGATATGGATTAAGAGTTCTCCCATGTTGATTGTTTGGTTGGTTTTGTTTAGTAGCATATCAACACCTCTATGAGTTATTTAATACTAGAATGTAAATATTTTATATGTAATTGTATAGCTTGAACTACAGATAAAATGTATTGTTGGTAATTCTATAAATATATAGTGTTCGTAATTTTTTTTTTTTTTAATGAAAATGTATTGCTGGTGTAATTACTATAAATTTTTTTTATACTTCCCTAGTGTTCTGATTTTAGCTTGGGAATTTACTATTTGAATGGACACACTTCTAGTTCATTGCATATTAATGTAGAGGGGTCTCAATCTTCAGTTCTATATGTCTGATCTTTATCAATGACCCCCCCGATGTCATCAGTTCCCAAATAGGTATCCATGCAGATTACTATTTTCTCCTTAGTAGCAAATCCAACAAAGTAGAACTGGCAATTGCTCTTGTAAATGATCTTCAACCAGTGGTCAGTAGAAAAACATTAGTCTAAGAAAGCACAAAGGGTTGCTGTCCTGGAGGTTAGCATCAGCCAAGCTGATGGAAGGCATAAAAGGTTCTCTATGGAAATTAAATGAAAGCAGTTTTGTTTTAGAGATGTTCAAATTTACAAGCCATCACTGATTGGAGGTCCTTTTTAAGAGTAGCTACCAATCTTACTTTGTCAAAACAGCTATTAACACAAGAGTGAATAGCCGTGTCATCTGCATATATACATGGTTGGGAACTGATGATGTTGGAAGGTTATTGATGAAGATGAGAAACAACGTAGGTCCAAGGATAGAATTGAACTAGAAGCAGTCCATTCAATGCAACCTTCATTACACAATTTGGATGTGTCGTCATCAGCAATGACAGACAGCCTGAGATAGAGAGACATGATTTGGATTAAGCCAAATATTTTTTGAAGGCACAATAGCCCTTGAATTTATAAAGAAGGCCAATATGCCAAACTCAGTTGAGCACCTTTGAGATATCTAAAACTAATAGAGTGTTTTTTTAAACTATATATATGTGTGTAGAGAGAGAGAGAGAGAGAGACTAGGTGAACTATTTATATAGAATAAAGAAAATTCTTTTATAAACTGGGCATACTGGCAATCCTAAAATGGAAGCAAAGAGAAAAGTGGGTTTATAATTTATTTTTCATGAAATGACATTAATTTGAAACAGCTCATTCAAGTCTTGTAGTCTTTTTTTTTAAATCATGATGGAGAAATTAACATTATCACAATATTATTATAAGTAATGCTCTTAAATATTGTGAAAATGAAATAGCTTGAATTTTATGTTTATTTTAGACAAAGATTTGACAGTTTAATAATTTATTACTTTCTGACTGAGAGGAGGTCATAGAAAGAATATAAGCTGAGAACTATTTATAAATACCATTTTCCTGTTCAAGTGGTGCATTTTAGAAGAAATATACTTTCAACTAATTAGTCTGTCAAACATCAACCTTTTAAAGCACTTCACAGACAAGGTAAGATCATAACTGATGTATAAATTGTTGCAAGAACAGCATTAATAACAAACATATTCATGAGATAGACTCACTGGTTTAATCTATTGAATAGAGCCCCCTGTAATTTAATCATATCAACAATGGCATGCTAATCGAAAGGCTTATAGAAATAATCTTGATATGCTTTATGAAGATTATCCCTCACAACCAGCTCCATGAAATCTGTTTTTTCATATATGTGTGTGTGTGTGTGTGTGTGTTTAGGCGGCAGATGTTCTTTTAAGGCAATCACTATTGAAAATGACAGAAGTTTTATATGGATTAATTTTAATAATCATCTTTTCCAAATTATGAATAATCCTCAAACAAGGAAGAAATTCTGTCAAGATTTGTCCAAAGTTCATTCCAGAAGAAAAAGCAAAAGCATTATGGTCTTAGTTTTCAACTTTCTTAAAATCATCAGAATAGGTAGATACAGAAGTTTAATAAAATTTTAGAAATGGTGTCACAACCAAATTTTTTTTTTTTATATACTGTCAGTGGTTTAACCACTTTATAATTCTTGATGGAATTCCATCCTTGTGTAAGGATTATTCATAATTTGAAAGAGAAAAATCATTAAACTGACATAAAATTTATTGTTTTCAGTATATATATATATATATATATATATGGGAGAATATAAGCGTAACATAGAAGTAGCTGAAACAAGTTTTCATACAATAAAAAAATTAAAACAATAAGCTAAAACTTGAAGGAAGAATTTACTCTATCACCAGTAATAATTGCCACAAAGAATACATAGGTGAAACCTCACATAATTTAAATAAAAGATTATATGAACACAAATGGGATTTTTTACAAAACAATACACAATGTATTTGTTGCTAATCATAAGTTTAACCATAATTTCAACTCAACAAAAGCTACTTTAATTAAAAAGGAAAGCAATTTAATAAGACAAAAGTGTACAGAAAAGCTTTAATCACTAGATCATCCACAATAAATTTGTGTCTAGGTTCTTATATTTTACTTTTCCTGGCAGATCTTCTATTACCACAAAAGTGATGGAAACATAAAAAGAAGAAACTAAATGAAATCAGATAGACTACATACCCAAACACAACTAAAAAAAAACAAAATTAAATTTAAATGATTAAAATTCCAGCACACATCTCTCCTTCATGTGCATATGTAATCACTTTAGTCTGATGATGTTATCTTTAGTGGGTACACATGTTTGACTAAATAACTTCTTTTTTTTTTTAAACAGTCTACTGGCCTAGAGATCAAAAGTTTTATTAAAGAAAAAAAAAACTACTGACATTTTCTTTCATAATACTTTCCATCTCTAATTATAAATTAGATAGGGAGTCACTCCTTTTACGTGCTGCAGCATACATGGCTTTTGCTTGTTCAAAAATGTTACAATTGTCAGAGATCACCAACAGACTATCAACCATGGACTTGGGCACCTACTTAAAAATTACTCTTTAACTGGACAATATTCAATGTCATAAAACAGCAAAAACTTCCCCTGAACTATGGTATCCAGTAGAATTTTGAAATCATTACAATCCATTCCTTTTAAAAACAAGGGGGTCTCCATACTCATGACAATAAAAAAAGCTGTCTTATTAAATATTTCTAGCTCTCTGTGACAATTTTGTCATATGGTGACATCTTACAGGGAGGCTAGTTTCTACATTTGGCAAATGGTCATATATTTGACATGACACTTTCTCCACATTTTGAACAATTAAGTCTTGAATCAAAGTTAGGTCCTTTAACAATAATTTTCAATTGAAGTAATTTATATTATTAATATGAAAATTCTTAATAACTGTTTATACAATAAAAAAAGTACAGTATGACATGAATATAATTTCTGAGGCTAAAAACAGAATAAATTACATCCTTGTGTATAATACGACCTCATAGTATAGCCATCTCTATGTAAATTGCTTTTGAAAAGTTATACCATATCATCCATTAAAATTTCAATGTCGTACATATATTTCACTAAAATATTTAATTTTTCATGATATTAAACAACAGAAATGAACCTTTCGATTAGCATGCCATTGTTGATATGATTAAATTACAGGGGGCTCTATTCAATAGATTAAACCAGTGAGTCTATCCCATGAATATGTTTGTTATTAATGCTGTTCTTGCAACAATTTATACATTAGTTACCTTGTCTGTGAAGTGCTTTAAAAGGTTGATGTTTGACAGACTAATTAGTTGAAAGTATATTAGTTGAAACCAATGTTTCTTCTCCTAATTTCTGTTTCAAAAGTTATCGCAATATTTTGCAATTTAAAATTACAAGTACCAGCGTACACTACATAGCAGTATAATTATATTGAGGTTGTTTATGTATCTATTTTGTATTGTTTGATTTTTCTCAAATCATTTGAAGATTTCAAACTGGATCCAAGCTCTTCTCTTGATTTGAAGTCATGCATTAGTAACAATAATAAAAATACTACCCAAAATACATTATAATTTATTTTAATATTTTTTCCCTTCATAAGACTGAAATTTAGTCTCTGTGAAGAAAAATACAGATGGGTCCCAATTTAAATGGGAAGATTGTCATGGCTTGATTAGCACCTATCTTGCAATTTAACACACAGCTGGAGCAGGGGGAGGAGACAGATTAATTTCTTTCCCAATGTTCTTTGTACTGAATGCAACAGACCAGGCCAAAATTTGTTTACCAATTACACCACCCCAACAAAAGTCACCAAAATTTTTTTTAAGTAAAAGTCTCATCGTTAAGTAAAGGTAAATTTCTCACAAAAATGACACCAAACTTACCATCAGATCAGGTAACTTTGATAGGTTTCTGGCACTTTTGCTAACATTTCTAGCCAACAAGGCATCCTACAGTCAACATTTTTCTTTTCAATAACTCCATACCAGCAAGCATATTGTAGGTAATAATAGTTTTTGATTGGATACTACACACATTTTTTCATTATCAATGTTACCCACAATGTTGGGTAACTTTGATAACATAGATTTAAATATGAATTCACGTTGTTAAGTTGCTTTTGGCTAACTTTTTGTTGATGTTTTAATATCCTGACCATATTGATCTCATCTTGCTTGTATGGGACAGGCACCTGCACACCTGAATAAAGTTTACCGAAATAACTTGTCATACTTTCATTTGTTCTTTATTCTTCCAAGATAGTAATTAAAAATATGTTCTTTCCCCCATATCTTATTTGCTTATGACAACAGTTTTTTAAATATAAAAAAAAAAAAAAAAAAAAAAAAAAAAGCAAAATCTATCACTGATATGCATGCAATTTTCAGATCAAAAGCCAGCACAAGTGTAAGAAACCTACTTCTCAAAATTTTGGAGCTAACTTTTTTTTTTTTTCTTTATCAACACCAGAACCTTTTTTTTACTCAGCAGTATATATTTATGTTGAACATAGTTAAGCCAATATAGAAAATAAAATTTGTAAAGTCCGACCCCAAAAAAAAAAACATTTTTGAATAAAAAAAAAAAAAAAAAAAAAAAAAAAAAGTATGTGATTACTCACTTGCTAGGCAGTCAGAATAGTTGATGGATTCATTTTCTACAGCTTAACCCTTTGCAGTTTATTTAAAGTCAAAAAATAGTTTTAGATTATAAGATTGATTTTGTTTTTTTTGGATATAATAACTATTTAGTGATACAAGTCACACTAATTAACATTTAGCAATCAATGTTATCCACAAGTATTACTTCCTCTTTCACAGCATTTTTTCTTTTTTAAAAGCCTCTCAACTAGTTTTCATTGTCAATTTCTGTTTTCATCACAACACAACCAAAGAATTATGACAGAATCACTTGACAACACAAAATCTTAAGCCTAAGGTAAAAAGTCACCTACAGAGTGCTAAATGTTAACCTATAGCCTGGAGGAGGACAGGTGGATTCATACCTTTCCCCAAGGGTATTTGTGTGTAAGTGAATATAATGAACTCAACTGAAATTGGAATCCGGCTCTCCAATTACCAATTCTGAACTGTTATCTATTACGCCACCTGCACATCCAAGATTACAGAATTTGGTATTCTCAAATGGTCACTCATCTAGGTACTGACCAGGTTCGATGTTGCTCAACTTTAGGGATGATACAAGAACCGGTGTTTCAACATGATATGGCCATAAGAAGTCAGAATAGGTTTTTTAGAAAGTATTTAAGTTCACTAATGTAAGCATAATTTTTTTTTTTTTTACCAACGTTATCTCTTTCTTGTCTACTTTAAAATGGGATTTTTCAAAGAATTTTAATTTATTCAAACATCATTTTATCAAAACTTAATATTTGTGTCAAGAAACAATTAATTAAAGCCTGACGACATATCCCTTGGAGATCACCTTCCTAAACTAAACACTAACATAGTCCAAGGAACGTCCTGATGTTTGCAGTAATGGCATATTCTGGATGCCACTTCATAAAATGAGAACATGTTTTCAGTGTAGATTATAAATGGCCAGGTGTTACATTCTACCTTAGGGTGGAAAATTTTGTGGGATTTACATTTCCGAAGTGAATATGAGGAAAAAAATGTAGAGAAAATAAGTTGTTGAATATTAAATGACATTTTACATTATGTTTGCAATTGAATAATTCCTAAGTTGTTTTTTTTAACTTAAAAAAAAAAAAATTAATGTTGATAACTCGGGGTTGGGAGGGATGAAGTGAAAGGTGATACCGAGAACCCAATAAAAAATAATTTAAAACAAACTGCATCATTCTGTCCTTAGTGAATATCAGTGAAATTATTTCAAAGTAAATGGGAATAAAAGACAAAAAATACAAGAGATGAAATGAGACATCAACAACAATCACCTGAAAATCTAGACACAAATCAGCCTTCAGTTAAAAAATAAAGTCGAAAATTCTTTCAATAAGGGTGGAAAATAATTACTACTACTACTAATAATAAAAGAACTGACAAAATAATTTTTTAAATAAATTTAAATATACTGATATCGGATAATAGAAATTAGTGACTTTTTACTTATTTGTATAAAAAGATATTATTGTCCAACGATGAGGGCTTTTTAAAACAGTCGATCAAAAATGTAAATAAGAAAAAGAACAATTGAGAGAGAAAAGGAAATATAAACAATAAAATTTATGAATTTATTTAAGATATAATTTTGAAAAAAAAAAAATCAATCGATTGAAAAAAAAAAACAAAACAAAAAAACGCTTTTTATACACTTCTCGCTACAAACAAGTACATTTTTTTAAGTGTTTAAAATTCTAAAAGATAATATAAATAAACAAAGTATTATTTAGTAGCTAATTTAGAATAGGAAAGGAAAAATAAGAGCTAAATTGTTGCAACAGGCTGAGTAAATTCTAAAAAAAAAAAAAAAAAGGGTAAGAAAAGGAAGATTTTTTATCCTCATCCATGATAGCCAGATCGAAGCTGAGCCAAAACGTTTGTAACTGGCAACAATATTGAACACGTTTAACAAGGAGGGTTTTTTACCCGTTGCTTCTAAAATAAATAAATGAAATTTATAAGAATAAACAAATAAATAATTGAAATTTCCTATTTTTTAAATAACTACAACGTGTAATCAAGAGAAATATCCCTTCTGTGTAGGTTTCTAAAAAAAACAGGACGAAAAAATTTATTTTCATCTAACTCGATTATCTTACAGTTGGTCAGGATTCTTATACATACATTCGAAAAAATGAACCTCCAAGAACAAACTATGAATCATATTATTCGTTCGGTCAATAAAAAAATAAAATTAGAAATGACTTACAAGAAAGAAGCGACATGTGCTGTTAATAAAAGATGCGGATGTTCAATATTACAGCTGGTGGCATAAAAATTCGACTTAACATTTGGTCCCTCATCGTATTGAGACAACAATACAGACCTTTTTAGCCATTAACAATAAAAGGGTGGAACTTGAATTAAAAATTTTGTGTCATGAGAAAATGCTGAATAAAGAAGACATGAAAACATAGATCGATGTAAGGAGGAAAAATTAATTCTAGGCTAATACTTACCTTCAAAGTTCGATAGATTAAGCTGTTCGGCCATGATGTTCAAAGAGGACACATCAAAATTTTTGATTGTGAACGTTGAAACGAAAACAATATTATTTTTTTCTCTCCCAAAATATATGCGTACTATTCGATTATTTTTTACATTATATTTACTATTTTCAATTTAAAAGACTGATAAATACATACAAAAATATTTATTTAATTTGTCTTGTGCTTTACTAAAAAATATATTTCAAATATACTTGTTTTTTGTTATAAATTTTGTTACGAAATTTTTACTCAAACTTTGTAGTAAAATATATTTTTAAAATTCACGTAATTTATCTTTGCTTAATAGATGCCATGTATAATTATTTCTTTTTGATTTTACTTTCGTGAAAAAATTTTTCTTAATTATATAAAATGTCCTTAGTTTGTTCTCTAAAATTATTTTTCAAAGATCAAGTCTTTCGTTTCGTTTTATAATTAATTTTTCCTACAACCTCACGTTTCAACTTGTGTTTCTATTGCGAGTACTTTACAAAAAAACTGGGAAATACGAACACGCAAAGATGCCAATTGATACAAGACGTATTACGGGCCCAGAAACATCACAAACTCCCTATTCATTTTGTAAAGAACCGGAAAAGAAAGCATTGGTAAGATTATTTTCATTTTAAAACGTATCATTTAAAAATAAGATCAATTTAAGAGGAGTTTTAAAATAACTCTCACTTAAAAACTCATCTCCGTCATCGTGATAAGCTTTAAAAAATTGATTTTATTTTTATGATTTTTAAGTTTATCATAGTTAAATTAAAACTAGTTGATATAAATAAGTTGATGAAATTTATGTTTATTTTTCTGTTTTGTTTTGTTTGCTACACGTGGACTTTCACAAGCATGAGTTTCAACAATTACAAACTAAAAACACTAAACATCAATTTTTAAACATAGAAATTGGTACTCCGATTAAAAAGTTAGCAAGAACCCTGTTCAAAAGGGAAGAACCATTTTTTTTTTTTTTTTTAAGCAAGGTTATCAGTTCATTCTTGCACAACGACAGAGATCTTGCGTGAACCAAGTTTCCGGGCAAAGAATTCCATTTTAACTGCTAAAGAATTGGATCTAAAAAAGTATGGATCTTCTTGAATATGGTCGATGTAATTTACTTTAGTTAGCAACATCACCGTTCAACTTTCTCAAGGTCGGTGCGAACAATTTATGAAATCCACATTTATAAAAAAGACATTCAAGTATATTTATCAACATCAACCAACTTCATTCATTTTTCTTGTATTTTTAGATAAATGATAAAATATCAATCTGACCAGAAGCCAAACACAACGTTTCTGTACACTTTGTGCATCCTTGGAGCATGGACTCCAACAGCAATAACATTTCTACCTACACCTGCAGTGCGAATAATATTTCTTCATCATTTAAGTAAGTGCATGCATGCTTGGAGGAGTATGTCTCTTTCGATTCATGACTGACTAGGCAGAAGATTTTCCCCGCAGTATGTTGCCATTTCTTTCGGTAGACTGGTTACAACCAAGGCTATAGGACCCAGTCTCTTCTGCTATTGTATTTTTTCCTACCTACCTGCAGTGTGAATAATATTTCTTCATCAGTTAAGTGCACACTTGGATGATCATGTCTCTTTTGATTCAAGTAAGCGTTCTGAAAGCAAAGGAAATATTTGTCACAGATTAATTCCACAACACAGGAAACAAATCACTGTAAGTTCAGACTCGAATATCGGGGTCAGAAAGAAATGCCGAAAACTCGATTCGCAAGTACTATCTTATAAATCCCAATGCACATAACCAGTCAGGAAAATAACTCACTCTCTGATGAATGCTATAGCCAAAATACATCAATTTTTCCTCTATTCGAGAACACCAACTGCTTTTATCGGCCGAGCATTTTTTCATTTGTCGACAACTGGGAGAGGACGCCAAATTTTTGCATATCAAAATACTTTTATAGAGACTCTTGCAACAGACTTGTTTTTAATCTAAATATTCCATCTTCAGCATGTCATGCAGAATACGTGCCCTTTTTTTTGGTAAGTAATTTTCTTTTTCACCACATTTTCCATTCTAGGATACACATGACGTGTTGTTGCTTGGTTTGACGAGATAAGTCCCCTTTTCTTCACTATGCTCCCCCCTGATCTCATTATCACAAGTCGAACAGCTTGGAGCAGCTCTCTTTATCCTGGTGCTTCGTTGTAATGGAACTATCTCCCTTATGTGTGTTGGAGAGTCGTTTCCTGAGGAGTCATCAGACATATCTCAAGTTTCTGGAATCTCTGCGTCTGTGGAAGCATCAGATTCTCAGATCTCAATTATCCGATCACTGTCAGGTGATGAACCATCATCGGATTCACTTGACGGTGTATCAGAACCAACGAAAAGGTGAAGATCTTTTACATGCGGTGGTATCCTGTCGATTATTATTGTTTGTGGACTTACAATGTCCGGCACATGACCCACTTAATAACTGGAGGTACACTGACCATAGAGAGCTTTCACCCGTACTCTGTTCCCAACTTTGTATATATCGTGATACTTACACCGATCAGGTGGTAATGTTGTAGTAATTCCCTTCACTTTATGTTGGTAACGATGAATTATATTGGCAGGTGCATTAGTCGACGATATATCATCTTTCGGCGTTATTATGCCAGTATACCGCCTCCATTATCAAACACTGCTTTCTTGCTGCAATTCTCTTTGTTCTGATGAGATCTTTCTACTATACCATTTCCTGCAGAAACATAGGCGCAGCGAAAACAAAGTTGGAATCCCCAGTCATCCAAGAAATCTCTAAAGAACTTACTGCGAAATGCAGTGTCATTGTCGGTCAGGATTTCTGATGCCAAGCCTTGTTCAAAAACAATACTTTCCAACTGTTGAATGACGATTCTTGAGTCTTGTTGAAGTAGGCGTCGCCATATCACAAATCGACTGGGTCCGCAATCAATTAACGTAAGGTAGTGTTGCCTACTGTAATGCATAATATCCATTCCTAAGTGGGTCCAGATTTCAGTCACGCTAAGGTTGCCATGCGGCCAACAACTTGAGGCTGGGTCAATTGACTGGCATCCTTTACATTTTCTGACCACTGCCTCGACGGCCGCCTTGGATGCCATAAGGTCGACGTCTCACAAAATACAGCATTCGCCTGATGCCAGGATGTCCACTCTGGCAATGTATGGCACATATCTGATCAGGAGAGGTTTTGTTCACCATGGAAGCACATATCAGGCATGTTGGTTCAATTTCCTTCTTGATCATATACCATCGTTGCGGTACTCTAGTTAGCTTATCTGCTTGATTCTCACTTGACATTACTAAACATCGTGATCAATAAGTTATACTCTTGAAGCAGCTTTTCAAGAGTACTCAAACACCTCTAGATCAGCATCTCACTTGCCACCTTAGTTCGTATTCTGGCTTTGCTAGTAAGCATGTTTAATATCCACCGGTGCACATACACAGAGTCCGTGAAGAGGTTTAGCTCCGTTGCGCCCCACTGTAGTGTTAAATTGACGCCCTTCAGAATAGCATCCAATTCTGATAAATTGATATGTTGGGCGTCCTTTGCAGGCCGCAGCCAACATGTGTCTTCTACAACGCTTCCATCAACCTCCAACGAAACCCCTGTGGTGAGAGAACTTGCATCAACCCATACCTCATAAGTGTGTCTGCTTGTGTACCACTTACCATGTGCAGGGTCATTCTAGCGTATTCTTTCCGCTATGTCCTCAATCATGTTCTTAAGGGGAGGATCTGTCACTTCGTTGTCCCAACCAGACGTGATCGATACTGTCCTGCATTTTACAAATGATGCAGCAATACGAAGCCACCCACACACAGGAATGTGACCCACCAGTTTTCCACCCCACAAGAAGATGTGATATTGTGTCAGGACCTCAGGAACTGATGGAATGCCATTTTCACGTTTCCACTTAAGCCTATTGTCATCTTGCTTGACATGCAAACCCAGCACACGTGTGCCGTTCTATAACCGCTCTGGATTCTTGCAGGTTAAACCAAATGCAGCCAAGTGCTCCTTCACGCGAGCTGTTGAAATCATGCCCTCGTCAACATAAATATTATCAATATATGATGAGGTTGCCCATTGAACTGACTCATCTTTTGACAACACGGCGTCCACAATGGCCTTCATTATGGCTGGTGCAACATTCAACCCAAAACCCATTCACTAAAAGCAATATCTTCGCCCCTGAAGATTACCATTTGAAAGGGCCAAAGTGAATTATGGATATGTACTTGTAGATAGGCCTGCTGTAGGTCAAGAATAGCGACATCCAGTCCTTTTTTTACACCACTCCCTCAGTTTCTGTGCGCACACATCAGCATTGGCTGTGTGTGCATCAAGACACTCATTCAGATCTCGATAGTCTAATACTGGCTACACTTTATTTTTGTTTTTCTGCACCACCACTGGAAACGGAATTAAACCTTTTGGGGGACCAAATTCCTTTTCAGGATAAGGCTGCAACCATCTGTTATCAAGCCAGGTCTGCAGCTCACGGTCATATTCCTCCTTGACTCCTGTTGGTATTGGGTACTCTGGCATCCGATTTCGCAAACTCTCCAGTGATTGACCATCAGACCACTTCCATGATGCGACTCATATCCTTCGGTTTGGATCGAATTCGGCACAGAAATCAGGTTCTTCTATTTTAATAGTGGAACAACAGATTATCCCACACTTGAGAAACCATGCATCGCCACACTCTGTTATTTGGAGTTCGCCCAACTTTTTAATGGCGTCGAATCCAAGCAACAAGTCAAAACCCAATAGCTCTCCATCCACTACCAAGACTTCAATTTTGAGGGGGTTTGCATTGTCCACGTCAAGCTTAATACTTTCAACTCAGCAACATTTGAATGTATTTCTGTTTACGGTGAGTACGTTCACCTCCATCACCTGCCAGGATCGACAGGTCGACTTACTCGTGAGTGTTTGTGAGCAGCCAGTGTCCACCAGTGCCACTCTCTTAATTCCGTTCATATAAATACCCAAGCGCTTCATTAATAACTTGCTTAGGGAAGAGACCGGCACTGACATCTTGTCCCCTTCTTCTTTTCACTGGACACAATGAAGCAATGTTGCCTACTTCTTAACACCAGAAGCAACGCATTGTTGTGCGTGACCTGCATGGCTGATGGGCCTCTTCTCGTCGAACCGAGCAGTCCATGGAAAGGTGATTCCACCCAGAGCATCAATAGCATCACATACCCTCACGATGTTTAACATTTGGATGTTTATTAGCTCTGCCTGGTGAAATGGTAGCCACAACCATTTCCTCAGTTCAGTTGCAATTTGATCTTTCATTGTGGCCCAAGCTCGGTCCAACAGTTGGTTTGTATTCATGCCTTCCATCCTGGAAAATGCGCACAGTAGTTGCTTGATGTGTGCTGGTAACCCTGCTATGAACCCACATGCTAGTCCTTGCTCGGATATCCCACCAAATAGACCTGCTAGCTTCTTCATGTTGGCTAGAAACATGGATTCATTTGGGTGCAGTCGGCATTCTGCAAATTGCTTGTAAGCCAAGAAACGATCTGGAGCAAACACAATCTGCAGGGCTCGTTTTATCTTTTCGACATCTGATTTTTTTAACTGTTGGTAAACAGCAAATGCTCTGCCCGTCAACCTCAGAGAAAGAACATGTTCAACCCTTTTAATTCCACATAGGAATATGCTTTTCAATGCTGAAGAATATTTCAAAGAAATTTATCTTATTTGAACAAAGTAAACTACATCAGAAAAATCATTTTTGTACAAATGTTTAATGATGTAAGATTAAAAAGTGAAAGATATTTTTTTTTTTTTTTTTTAAGCGAAAATAAAGATTGAAAAACAAATCGTTTCTTTTTAAGAAAGTTAAATTTTGAATTTGAAAAAAATTACATTGTGACAAATGTGAAAGGTCTGGTGAATTTCAAGGGTAAAATTAAAAATTGTTCTCGTTTTCTCATAGCAAACGCTCAATTACCTCCCTTACATCGTTTATCCTTCCATTAGTAATGTGGCATTAATACCATGAGGCTTCCAAACACCTCATTTAAAATATTATAGATTTATATAATTTATTTCTTCATTATTTTCTTGTTGTGGGTGTTCTTTCTGGCTTTTTATAGTACAAGTTTTTTAAAAAATTCTTTTTTTTTTTTTTTTTTTTTAAAGATTAAAATGCCAATATGAAAAATTGAATTTAAGTTCAAAAATGCAAAAACAGGTTTCATCTTGTATTCAATAAGCACTAATTAACACTAATATTATAACTAAAAACCAGAAACTCATTGGAGTTACTACTTGACAGAAGTCTTCAGATATTTGCTTGATTAATCATGAAAATATGACTTGCCATTTGTTAATATTAAAGAAAAATATTTTGTGGTCTTTTCAGACACCCCATGAATACTAATGGGATTATTTTATAGTTTTCATAAATCTTTGGAAAACATTGAAAATCTGTCCCACTTTTTCTTATCTGAAATTTTGAAACTTACAAATTCAACAGAACTTATTCAACTGATACAGTGATATAATTCTGAGAGAATTAGAATTCCTCCCAGGATTCCTGGCAACCATAATCTTAACAGTATAAGATGATGCAGTGTCAATAGCAGACACATAAAAGAAACCACATGAACACCTACAGAAAGTAGTAAAGGAAAGTGAGAAGAAAGGACTTCCATATATACTCTAATCTAGTGTGGGTTTTATGATCAGTTTTTTTATGCAAAAATTAGGGAGTTGCACTATACACTATATTTTTTTGAAGAGATTAAAAGATCATACATTTTATGTGACAGTTACACTATACACAGGTAATTTTTTTTTCTGGAGATGTGGGTTAAAATACATGCAAAAAAATTTCATGTTGACCTGGTTTTTTACTTAGTGTGGAGTCCACAGGTACATCACCAATATTTTTTTTTTTCTCTGGCAATTGATGACCTACAACATCTTAATAGGGACAAAATTACAAGTAAGCATTTGATTTCACACAAATACTATACAACTTCACATGTGGTCTAACAGCTTAATATAAGTTACTAATAATCAATGATGCTGTAGAGATATGAGAAATACATAATTGTTAAAAGAATTTATAAATGGTGGGCAAATGAAAACCCAAGAAACAAAGTTGTTTATTCTATTAGAAAGAATTTAAAAAGTTTTTGTTCACTTTTCACAAGATTTGTTATCAAGTTCTCAATATAAAATTACTTTTCTCTTTTTATTTCTATTTTTTTTTTTGCCCACTATTTTTAAATTTGCTGAGTAAACTAAAATATCAGATTGAGAGGAATTGTCAACTTATCAGCCCAACATTGTTAATTATGTTACCATTTTCTTCAAAAAATGCATGCTTTTACATTTTGTTTATATTAATGACAAAGTTGGGTAGCAAGAAAGATAAAAAAAAAAAATAACAAAAACAAGTGAAAAAAGGTTGGATGTCATTCACTTAGTTAAGCATCAGTTGTCAAAATTTGAATGTCTCTGTAACTTTAATGTTTCAGTAAGCAGTTTATATTCCCTTGCATTTTATATATAAGACTGATTATTTCAATAATCGGTGTAGATATGTTTGCCTACCGTCCAGTTCACACTCTTCCCCACGCTTTTAAACAGGAGTAAAGGTTTATCCCTTATTTTCTGTTTAGGATTGGGTTTCTGCTTCCTTCTAAAGTCCACTTATTACATATCCAACTAAACTCTGAAATTTTATCTACTATTTTTTTTTTCTCTCAATAGGAGGAGATAGGTTCCCCTATCATCCGTCCTAGTTTTTTGAACTGGAGTAAAGATTTATCCCATGTTTCCAGTTCCTTCTAAAGTCTTCTCATTCTTTTTAACTCTCAGTAGCCCCTTGTGCCTTTCTTTAAGGTTTCATCGTTTCTTACTCCTTCCATCCATGGAATTCTCAGTGTCCTACTGTAGAATCAGATTTTGCCTTCATTTTTTTTTTTTTTTTTTTTTTTTTTTTTTAATTTTTAATGAAATTTTTTTGTATCTTAGTATTTTGTTTAATATCTATGTTTCTGAGATGAGCTATTGTAATTATTTACATTATTTGGACTGTTGTCCTCATCTCTATTGCCATATTCGTGACATTTTGGTCATTGTATGTTCTGGCCTTCTACAGATGATTGGAATTTCAAACTGAAGCTTTTATTTCTTCCACCGGGACAGATTGTTCTAGTTCCATGTGTCACACCTCTTCCTCAGTTATCAAATGTCTGCCGTTAAGTTATCCCCTTTAATTCAACTCAACAAGTTTTTGTTTTCCACTGCAGTAGCCAGGTATTGAATTCACAACTCTTCGAGTCAAGTCACTGGATCGAGCCAATGCTTTTTTCCTCTGGGCCAGGATACATGGCCCAGTGGATAAAAGCGTTGGTTGAATCCAGTGACTTGACCCAAAGAGTTGTGAGTTTAATACCTGGCTACAGCAGAGCAAAGAACTTGGAAAATTGAGTTAAAGGGAGATAACTGATACTGAGACATCCAGAACTAGAACTATCCTGATGGAGGAAATAAAGGGTTCAGTTCCAATCACCTGAAGAAGGCTAGAAGATACAACGGCTGAAACATTATGAATATGGCAACAAAGATGAGGACAACAGTCCGAATAATGTAAATATTTTATTTAGTTTTGGAATGTGTCTTTGGATTTCATTGTCTCATTTTTCATCCGAATAATACACTTCCCAGATATTTAAATTTTCACAATGGTTTGATGTTGACGTCAATTTGTAGTTCATATCTTGGGCTTTTTCTCTTGCTGATGATAATACTTTCTGTCTTTTTGCAATTGATGGTTAGTCCTTTTTTCATGCTTTCCTCTACTACCTTGTTTAGTAGGTCCTGTAGTTTTCTTTCCATGTCAGTCATACCAAACAAATAGATTTCCCAATAAAAATGAGGTACAACATTCTAAAATTAAATTTTATTTGTCATCTCAAGAAAAAATATAGGTTTATGGCCATATAGCATTGAAACAATGGTTCGCATACAATAACTAAAGTTAAGCAACACAGAGCCTGGTCAATACCTAGTTGGGTAACCTCTTGGCAATACCCAGTGCTGTAAGCTTGGATGTGCAGGTGGTGTAATAGATAATGGCTCAAGATTATTAATCAGAGAGCCTAGTTCCCGTCTTCTCATTCTTTTTAACTCTCAGTAGCCCCTTGTGCCTTAGTGGCATTATCACCTTGTTTGGGGTGAATTGGTTAAAAAAGAAAACAAAGACAAAACGTTAATCATCTGAAGGAAGAAGCTCCATCTTTTAATATGTCACCTAGAGATTTGGTCACCTACCCATGACTGTATTTGCTGGTTTAACGGCGGTATTTTTAAGGTTACAACTTACTCACTGATTCAGTAGTTCCCAAATGATATTGTCCACCTTATCAGTGAAGCAGAATGATTACAAGACAATCAAAGATTTAGAAACAGTTTTAAAAAATTCATATGCCAAAAATAAATCTGTCTATATTTCTGAGATGAGGTATTATGTACACTATTTACATTGTTCGGACTATCATCCTCACCTTTGTTGCCATATTTATCACAATGTTTTGGCCGTTGTACGTTCCAGCCTTCTTCAGGTGGTTGGAATGTTGAACTGAACGCTTTATTTTGCTCACTGGGGTAGACTGTTCTAGTTCCACGTGCCATGTCTAATGGATGTCAGTTATCAATTATCTCCTATTAATTCCCTTCTCCAAGTTCTCCACTGCCTTAACCAGGTATTGAACTCGCAACTCTTTGGGTCCTCTCACTGGATCTAACTATGGCTTTTATCCACTGTGCCATGTGAGTTCAAAATGTAAATAGTGTCCAAAAATAAATATAATTTCAAAATTTAAAATATTATTATTGTTTACTTATAATTGCACGAGTCCCAGTTCAAATATTTATTGACCAATTTTATCATTTGTGATAGTTTTGCATTATATCAAGTATTAAAAATAACTAGGACCCACAAATTGAAGAAGACAGTTATCATCAATAATGTTCTTTGAATCCATGGTTATCTCCCTTTAAGCCTCTGTTTTATTTTTCAACATACTTTTTGTCACATAAAATTTGGTGTGGCGTGAGCAAATTTTCATTCCAAAAATACATTCCAGAGAAAAAAGTTTGTGAACCACTGTTCTAATTCATTAAACCACACATTTTATATATAATTGGAATCAAAAGTAGATTGGAATGTGGTGGAATGATGAGATAAAGAGCAAATCGGAAATGTTTATCAATCTAATGTTTCACTTTTTTATTAAAGTTTCAACAGAGAATGAAATATGGAGAAAAATAAGAAATTCTGGTACTTTTACTTTTGTGCTGCTTGATTTTCATTGAATAATTATGTTTTACATACATATGATTCATTAAACCAATATTAGGCATTTGAATGCATATGAATCATTATTGACCAATGAAAATCAAACAACAAAAAAAATTCCAGAATGTCTGTCTTCTTTATCTCCATATCTCATTCTCTGATAAATGTTTTCTATTTGTTCTTTATCACATATATAATATACATAAATGCATGCATGCATATACAGTATGAGGCAAATAAATGGACGCGCACATAGAAAGTCGATTTTTGTATTTTTGCCAAGTGTGTAGTAGAATTCATTTATTAATACAGGGTATTAATACAAGTGTACATTATACAAGTGAAAAAATGATTTAGTAACAATAACAATGTTAAGCATACTGCCTTAAAGAATAAACATAATCTAGAGAGGAAATGTGACAAGGGTAAATTGCAACACTTCCAGTGGCATAGTCAGAGTCCTGATCATAACCCAATTGAAAACCTTTGGGCAATAATAGACAAGCGTGCCCTTAATAGGAAAGTTAACACAGAAGATGAACTTTTTCACAAATTAAAGGAATGCTGGAAAGACAAGAACATTGACTTACCAAAGAATTTACTAAAGAATAGCATGCCACAAAAAATAATGCCTATATTAAAGCAAAAGGTTACCCAACAAAATACTAAATCATTTTTTGACTTGTATAATGTACATATGTACACCTGTATTAATACCCTGTATTAATAAATGAATTTGATTACTCACTTGTCTTGGTAAAAATACAAAAATTGACTTTCTATAGGTGTGTTCATATTTTTGCCTCGTTCTGTATATACATATGGATGGGTGTGTGTGTATATAAATTTCGCTTGAAGATGGAACAGAGCTCACTTTAACTCAATTTAATTCAAATAATTATATTGAAGTTTTCAGCTCTTGTTTTGAAACATGAGACCTCTTATGTCGCGAGTTGGAATCATATTTTTAAATAAATAATTATATTTATGCTCTACTTTTGTATCGAGCACTATTTTTAAAAAATAATAACTAAAATACTAAGGAACTTTGGATTACTTACCTAACCAGTTCCTTCCTATTTTCTATATATTTTCACACATATTCAAGACTTTTTTTTTTTTTTTTTTTTTTAAACTTTCATGTAAAAATAAATTGAAACCAGTATTGAAAAACAATGGTTTCATTGTCTTGCATCGCTGTTGAGGCATAAGAAAATTGTACTTGTCTCTCTTTGACGGAGACTGTGTGAAATGCCTGTCAGTTTCAAAACTTAGTTGTTTTTGTGCCTGTTAAATTTTCTTTTTTGCCAAATGTGAGCATTAAATATGTTAAACTCCTATGAAGAAAACCTGCATCATGAAACCAAAATATCAATTGCAAGAATTCTCTTTTGTTTTGTTACTCTTTATTGATCATTCTAATATTATGTTCTTGTTTACTTATCTAAAAAGAATTTGGTTTGATAAAACTGACACAGCAAGTAGATAACATTTAAGTGAAAAATCAAATACTCAATTCTTGAAGCCTGAATGTTGTGATAAGTCACTCCTAAAAATACATTTCTATTACAGTTTATCAATGCTAGTTAAATAAGAATTAATCTACAAAAAATTAAATGCAATGTCAATCGTTATCTTTGGTTGTCTTAATTCATATTCTTTTATTCTCTCTCCTTAATGTTTTTCTTTTTCTCAACTTCTTTCACACTCGGTATCTTCAGTTTAGTTATGTGCCATGCATGATACACGCTAAGGCGATCAGTATCTTTCAATATATGACTGACAAGGCAGATTTTTCCCCGCAGTAGGTTGCTATTTCTTTCTGAGGTAAACTATTTGCCATCCAAGACTATAGAACTTGGTTTGTGCTGCTATTTACCTATAGCTGGGGGTGGAGAAGAAGATTCATGCCTTTCCCAAGGGTATTAGGATGTAAGTAAATGTAACAGATTTGACTGGAATTCAAGCTCAACTCTCCAATTCCTCAATCTGAGTAAGTGTTTTAGTGGCTTTATTACTTTTGCTTGGAGTGAAATGATTTGAAAATGATTTGGATAATCTGTGGATTTTGTGTTTTTGGTTGATTTTAATGCTTTAAACAATTTTTACATAGTAAAAACCTCATATCTTTAACTAGCCTCATATTCTGAGGCCACTATCAGCTTTGGAAAGTTGTGCATCAGAAATAAAATGAAAATAAAAGCTACAAAAAACTATTTTGTATATGCTAAGAATCAATCCTGTCCTATATGAAAAAAAATCCCATCTTATATAAAAAAAAAAACCCCAAAAAAACATTACAAGGTTTACTACCGTGCGGGTGTCCATAAAAATTCTGGAAGTGTACACATGTATCAAACACATGTATTCTAAAATACCAAAATTTTCAGTGTTTTTGATTCTTGTTGTTTGTCAATTGAAATGAGGTTTTGGTTTGTTTTGTTTTACGGCACACCAACCTCAATGGGCTATTTAATGCTGACAAGACTTTTATTGCTGGTACATTTTTTCCAAAAGATGTATTGCTGGTAATATTGTGTTTTTTTTTCTTTTTTTTTCTTTTTTCTTTCAAAATGTATTGTTAATAATATTTTTTTTCAAAAAGTATTGCCAGTAATTATTATTATAATAATTATATGTATTGCTGGTAATATTTTTTTCCTACAAAAATGTATTGCTGGTATTTTACCTATATTTACACTTTCATAATATTTTCAGCAAAGGTTGGTGGTAACTATTTGCCCGTAGTTGAGACCCTAACAGATGCTACCATCCCAGACCAGGGTGGACCTTGGAACACCAGCAATTAAGGTGTGGTTCCATGCTCCTCAAAACCTCCTGATCAGAGGCCTTGCTGTTGGATATAGTTTGTCTTACTCAGGATGCTGATGTAGATTTTCGTCATACCCAGGACGGGAAATAAATTTTTAAAAAAAAAAGGGGGGTTGGGGAGATTTTTCTGATCAAAAAGTTCCAACTACAAACATGTACAGACCTGTAAAAACAGGGGCAGGTGAAGACATTACCAAAATGACTAGAAACTACTTTCCCCTGATCAGAGGACATGATCAAAATAATAAAATTTAAGTGGGTACCAGGATATTGGTACACGGATACTTATTCAAAATAGGTGAGACACCATTTTAGTACGTACCTCCCTACAGAAATTTCAGAACTACACTATTATCATCTATTGGCCATGGGTGTGGTACTGTGCTTGGTACCCCCACTGAGTATGAACTTGGAGGATTGTTTCAGCTACACCAGCTGTAGGAGTTTGCCCCATAGCATAGGAATATGAGAATGTAACCAATTCAAAATACAGGTGGTGTTTCACTCAAAATATTCCAAAATCTTTTAGTGCAAGTGTACACAAATACCAAATTTCCAGACAGGGTGGTAGTATTATGAAATTTCTTTGAAAGTATTATGGTCTTTGTGATGTCTTGGATTTTGGTAGCGCCTCCTTCTTACCCTGTTGGTACAATTAGATTCTGGTTCTGTAGTCTTTGTAACGCCTTTTTTTTTCTGTTCATAAGAAAATATTATTTCCTACTGATAATCTTCCAAGTGTGCATAGAGGCATGGTGGAAAAGGATAGGAAATTATATTAGACTTGTGATGGATGATATGTAGTTTGGATTTGACATAGAATTTTGGCTTCAATCCCGTTTCTTTTCTATCACATCTTCCATGTTGGGTGATTGAAAAAGTTTGTTCAATTTATTAAATAAAAATTAATGACAATTTTGGATTTTTATTGGCATTGATCTTACTAAACAACATTTTTACCATTATTTATATTCGGACTATTGTTCTCATGTTGTAATCCTAGCGTTTCTGCTGTTGGGCTCTCCAACCTTGATCAAGTGTATATTGATTCAGGTAGCCCACAAGGAATTCTGAACTGTTCCCTTTATTTAATATATGTTGAGAGATTCTTGTTCCTCTGCTTATGTCTAGGGATATCTCATCTAGTTCTTATTTTTAAAACATTTTTATCATTCTGTTCCACTACCATTAACAATTTTTAATTTCAACACAGTTTCAGGTTGACCAAAATGTTTTTATGGGTTATCATCCCTTAGGAGACAACTGGATTGATCCATCTGCTCAATAATACAAGCCTTGAGATTAGCTGATTGGTCTTACCAGATAGCTTCTTGCATTTCTTACACATCTGTATCTTTCAATGGCAGCTTCTATGATAGTTTGCTGTCTTCTGTGATTTTACATTGATTTTGTTTTTGTGTCCCATATGAGGGCTTGTGAAAAGAGCTCCGTCTTCTTTGGCACTGAGACTCCAAATGAGACTTTGTCTCCAAATGGTTAAGTAAAAATATATATAATTTTTATTTTTGACATTAACTTTATTAAACAACATTTTAGTGATTTATTCTATCTTTGGCCATCTTTCAGACAACTTCATAATTTTATCTTTGCAGAACTTCTCATCAAAAAAGTGCTCCTAATGCCTTTTGTAGTCTTCCAAGGAGCAGAAATTGTTTTCATTAAAAAAATTGTGTATAGAATTGTATCATTGCAAATTAATTTCTATGCTAATTCAGTTATGTGCCATGTGTGATACACACTTAGGCGATCATGTATCTTTCGATACGTGACTGACAAGGCAGATTTTTCCCCGCAGTAGGTTGCCATTTCTTTCTGCAGTAGACCAGTTGCCATCTAAGGCTATAGAACTAGGTCTGTCCTGCTTGTTACAAATTCATGATGGTTGTCTTCGAGTATAGAATCCAGAGATTGGCAGTGAATATTTCGGAGACAGTAGGAAAGCGTAGTGCAGGTTCGCAGTGGATATCGCAGCAAAGTAGCAGAGCGTAGTTCTTCCGTCTGTCATGTTCGCCTCACAAGTTGGCTCTGGTCATTCCGGTAGGGTAAACAAAGATGGCCGCCTTTATACACAACGGATACAATGTTCTGCGGCTTCTGATTGGTCAACCTTCTATTGGTAGACTATAAAGGGAATTAAGTCATTTTCACTAACTCACTAGTCACATACACATATATACACAAAAAACTGTAACACTGCTATATACCAATAGCTGGAGGTGGGGAGAAGAAGAGGATTAATACCTTTCCCAAGGGTATTAGTATGTAAGTGAATGCAATGGATTCAAATGGAATTCAAACTTGGCTCTCCGATTCCTCAATCCGAGCTGCTATCCATTACTCCATTGTACCTAGTGATCTCAAATCTGGATAATGCTGGGTAACCTTCTTAATTGGAAATGTCCTCCTGTTGTGGAAATATTGAAGTGTCTTTGGGCTTATGCCATTTTCACGAGGAGTTAGCATTTTCACAGGAAGTTTATATGTGAGTCATCTCACAAAAAGAAATTACCAGAGGTTTTCTGGGTTTTTTTTTTTTTTTCCAGATTTAGATATTTTCAAAATGTCAATTATTTTGTCTTTGCCAGTTTTTTTTAATATGATAACAATACAACTTTTGTTTCATAACTTTCCATTGTTTATTATAATTTAGTCTTTGTATACTGCAATATACATAGAATGGTATGACACTGGTATATGTTACATAGCAGAGGACTAATCACAAAATTCTGAGGCTCAATTTCAAATTCTCATGAATAAAGAAAACTCCAGACCCAAACTATATCTTTCTTTTTTTTTAATGTTTTTTTTTGTAGAGAAAGTAAGAAATATTGTACATTGTGGTATAATGAATAGCTGACTGGAATGAAAACTCAGAGAGCAGGGTTCAAATCCCAGTCAGGTTTGTTACATTCACTTGAGCACAAATACCCTTGGGAAACAATTGATATTGATAAACAAGATTTCTGTAAAACAGGTTTTCGATCAGGTACAATAATGAAATGGATATGAAAGGGAAGTAAATTTCACATAAAAATTAAAAGGTCTGATTGATAAGTAAAATCTGTATTTGTATAAAATGTCAGTGGTCCTGATCTGACACCTTAGCTTCAGTCCTCACTGCCATAACATATCTTCCCTTGCCATTTTTATAAATATTTCCATGGTAATTGTTCTGATGAGCTTTCTTTTTTCTTTCTTTTTTTGATACCTAGACTCTATGAATTTAAGTGTACTACTTGATTGGCTATAAGGTCTCAGTCCTAACACTTTCTTCACTCACTCTTCTTGCTTATGGAACTGATTTCCAGTCAAGTTTAATCTAGAAAAAAATTTAAATGCAATATCAGTTGTTAGCTTCTGGGATTTTTTAGGTATAAAGCAGATGCCTCTCTTTGTCTAGAAAAATTTTTCTGTAAGACTATACACTTTTTGGACAGATAGTATGAATATAAACAAACTCCTGAATTTAATTTCTCAGGATCACAAAATTTGGACAACACCTTAATCATGTCTTATTAGTGGGAAGATAGGATGGGGAACCTTGTTTTTGCTCAATTTGACTGAATCTTTGCTAGTTCAATTCTCTTTGGAACCATTCTTAAATTCATTTTATTGTTTAGAACCTAATTCTTGTCCAGTTTCTTTTTCCATTTTTTTCTCAACCATTCAACCTACCCTGCTTAGAATTTTATGATAATTATCCAATTAGTCGTCCCCCTCCAAATCCCAATCCTGTAATTTCATGCAATTAAATGTTTAAATAGGGCCAGTGCTCCATTACAGATGTTGATTTTTCTGTTCAAGGTCATTCTTATCTTAACCTATGTCATTGGCATATTCCATCATCAAAAAATAGGCCGTGGGTAGCAAGACAGGATCATTGTCTTCTATTGGTAGACTTATTTAGGATATAGCATGGAATGCTTAAATGATTTGTGCTCGTCTCTTCACATCTGTTTTATTTCCCTGTCAAGTTTGATCTTCAAAAATTTAAATGCAATGTCAATTGTTATCTTCTGTCTTAATTCTTGTTCTGTTATTGTCTTCTCTCCTTAATAGTATATTTTTATCATATTCTCTAACATTCAGTAACCCCTTACATCTTAGTGCCTTGTTTGGGGTAAAATGATAAAAAAAATATTCTATCATTCTGTCAGATTTTAATCAATATTTGCTTCCAATTCATTATTTTTTCTATAGCAAATCACCATATTTATATTTTAATATATATATTTTTTGTTATGAACAAATCTCATTGAATTGTTCAGGGATGTATTTTCAATTTTTTATTTTTTTTTCTCTTTTCATTAAATGTTAAAAAAAGTTTTTTCGACATTTTTATGTAACAGTGTTGCCATGACAGCGACATTTCCTCAGATTTTTTTTTAGTTATGTTTTGATAAAGTTCACATGAGGTAATGAAACGTCAACAGGAAAATAAAAATTTTGAACATTCAACTGGTTTTTACGTATTCCATCTTTATATACATCTTGTATTGTAGATAGTCTGCAGATTCTCAGGAACCTCTGCTAATGCTATAATCAGTTACACCCTAGTGTTGACTTTCACCAGTAATTCCATCATCTCTTAGAATTCCTTGAATGGGCTGTCCAATCTGAATATCACATGATTACCAACACACCTATCTTATGTCAAGAAATCTTTTAATGGATATTGATTTAACTGAATCAACTGGGGGTGCAAAAAGAATATATCTGCTGAGTTTGCAGATTTGTAAGAGATTACAAAAGAACAGTATTGTTTTCTGTTGAACTTTCTTAATCCTCAAGAATAGCATGAAGCATAGACATTGAAAATTACTGTTGAAAAAGAAAGAATTTGTGTGAATTCTCTTAAATTACAAGTTTTTTAATTGACCCTGATCAAAGAGGATCATTGATGAATTTAAATTTTGACTATTGTCTGGTTCATGTTCCTCTCCACTTTTTTGAACAGGAGTAGAGGTCTATCCCTTGTTTCCTGTTTAGGATTGGATTTCCAGTTGCAGCTAAAGTCTTTCAGTCCCAGTAGCCCCTTGCATTTTAGTGACATTTTTGCCTTGCTTGGAGTTAAATGATTAAAAAAAAAATTTCTCTTCTATATACAATCTCTCTTCTGGACATATTTGACCATGGCTCTCCTCAACTTCCTCTCCTTTGTGGCTCTTAGTAATATATCTCACTTTGCTAATCCACCCACTCCATTCACACATAGCCTGTCAGATGGCTTGCTGCTTTCCCCTATCGTGCTCTATATGAGGGTTAAGTTTTCCAAGCCTACCTTCCTCACTGTGTGTCCATGAAATTTTAGTTGTCTCTTCCTGATTCTGAGTAGAAGTGTTCTTTTTGCTCCCATTTTCTTTAAGGTTTCATCATTTCTTACTCCTTCCATCCATGGAATTCAATGTCCTACTGTAGAATCAGATTTTGCTTTCATTTTTTACTTTTTTTTTTTTAAATTTTTAATGAAATTTTTCTGTATCTTAGTATTTTGTTTAATATCTATGTTTCTGAGATGAGCTATTGTAATTATTTACATTATTTGGACTGTTGTCCTCATCTCTATTGCCATATTCGTGACATTTTGGTCATTGTATGTTCTGGCCTTCTACAGATGATTGGAATTTCAAACTGAACCTTTTATTTCTTCCACCGGGACAGATTGTTCTAGTTCCATGTGTCTCAGTTATCCCCCTTTAATTCAACTCAACAAGTTTTTTTTTACCACTGCAGTAGCCAGGCATTGAATTCACGACTCTTTGAGTCAAGTCACTGGATCCCGCCAATGCTTTTTTCCTCTGGGCCAAGATACATGGCCCAGTGGGGAAAAAAAACGTTGGTTGAATCCAGTGACTTGACCCAAAGAGTTGTGAGTTTAATACCTGGCTACAGCAGAACAAAGAACTTGGAAAATTTAGTTAAAGGGAGATAACTGATACTGAGACATCCAGAACTAGAACAATCTACCCTGATGGAGGAAATAAAGGGTTCAGTTCAAAATTCCAATCACCTGAAGAAGGCTAGAGGATACAACAGCTGAAACTTTGTGAATATGGCAACAAAGATGAGGACAACAGTCCGAATAATGTAAATATTTTATTTAGTTTTGGAATGTGTCTTTGGATTTCATTGTCTCATTTTTCATCCGAATAAAACACTTCCCAGATATTTAAATTTCCACAATGGTTTGATGTTGACGTCAATTTGTAGTTCACATCTTAGGCTTTTTCTCTTGCTGATGATAATACTTTCTGTCTTTTTGCAATTGATGGTTAGTCCTTTTTTCATGCTTTCCTCTACTACCTTGTTTAGTAGGTCCTGTAGTTTTCTTTTCCATGTCAGTCATACCAAACAAATAGATTTCCCAATAAAAATGAGGTACAACATTCTAAAATTAAATTTTATTTGTCATCTCAAGAAAAAATATAGGCTTATGGCTATATAGCATTGAAACAATGGTTCGTGTACAATAACTAAAGTTAAGCAACACAGAGCCTGGTCAATACCTAGTTGGGTAACCTCTTGGCAATACTCAGTGCTGTAAGCTTGGATGTGCAGGTGGTGTAATAGATAATGGCTTAAGATTATTAATCAGAGAGCCTAGTTCGAATTTCAGTTGGATTCATTACATTCACTTAGGTAAATACCCTTGGGAAATTTATGAATACATCTCTTCTCCCCACAGCTATGGGTTAATTAACTGTATCATTAAAAGCATTATTATCGCCCTCAAAAAAAAATTCTTAAAATCTAAAAATATTTTTTGGATTTAAATAACCTGCAAAGGGTTGATAAGCTGTACAAAACAAATCCATAAAAGAAACTGTAGAGTCAGTGTTGGTAGAAATGACTCTGGGGTAAAATTGATAGTAAACCAACCTAAGTAGTTATGCTGGGTAACTTTAAATTAAAAAGAAAATTCTTTTGCTTGTACAAAGACTGTTGTCTTGAAATAAAAAGGTTTTTTCGAATGACAGTCTCTAAATATTGTACAGTCACTTGGAATCATTCAAAGTAATGTCAGATTTTGCCATAATGTATGCTTTTGATCAGAAGATGTGGCACCAACTGAGCAGAAACCTTTGTCATATCAAGTTCATTGTGCAGAATATTCTGAACTATCTCATAGGATATACTAATATCATTGGCCATATTATTTATCGTCAATCACCTGGCATCCATTACCATGTGTTGAAAATGATCAATGTTTTCCTTGGTGATGTCAGTTGCAGGATCATTTGGGTCATCTTCAAAACTCACTCTTCTCCTCTTAAATTCATCTGCCCACTTTTGCACTGTTGATAAAGCTGGAGCATCATACCCCTAATGTAGCATCAATGTTCTTAGGCACTAAACTCTTTTTCTGCAGATACTTCATAGCACCACAATGCTAAATTTGGTCCCTTTTCAAAAGAAGCCACTACTAGTTACTTTTGAAGTCTTCTTTGAACAGTCAAATGTTAGTTTACCTAGAAAGAAACAATAAGAAGAAGAGATGAAATTATTGCATGCCAGATTTCACAGATCCAGAATCACTCCTTCATCGTCAGCCTATGAACTTTTAAGACCATCCTCATACTTGTCTTCATAAGACAAAAGAAATGGTACTCATTCACTGGACAGGGGTCACCAAAATTTCTGCGATGAAAACTATACTGACTGTCAAACGTTTTCAGTCTTCTATGTGACGTTTTTGATCATGGCTCTCCACAATTTCCTGTCCTTTGTAGCTCTTAGTAAATTTCTGTCTTTTTGCTATCTTCTTTTATCTCTCCTTAAACCCTGTTCTGCCATACATTTACACAAGTTTGTTTAGTGGGTTGTGTGCTGTTTTCTGCTGTCCTGCTTACCTTCAGTATGTCTTATGAGTGTCACATTTTCCAAACCCTCTTTCCTCATTAGGTGCCCTACAAATTTCAACTATTTCTTCCTGATGTATAAGTGTCCTTTTTCTTTTAATTCTCTCTAAAAATTCATCATGTTCAGTCCATCGTATTCTCAACATCCTTTTGTAGAACCATATTTCTGATGCTTCAAATCTCTTCATCTGTGAGATTTTCCAGTATACACTGCCATATAGGAGGACCGATATTACATAACAATTAAGTACTCTTTTTTTTTTTTGTTTCTAACAAAATTTTCCTGTTTCTCAATACCTTGCTTAGCTTTTGGAAGGCATCTTTCACTATCCCAATGCAACTTTGGATTTCAATGTTTGCTCTTTCTGTCCTCTGTTAACACACTTCTCAGATATTTAAATTGTCGTACTTGTTTGATTTTTTGTAATTTGCATGTTGGGCTGTTCTTTTTTTTTTTTTTTTTTTTTTTTTTTTTTTTCCTGGCAACTATGCATTCTGTCTTCTTGTAACTGATGCATAGTCCCTTCTTGCTTTCCTGTAGGAATTCCTGTGGTTTCCTTTCTATGTCACCTATCAACACCATGTCATCTGCATATCTTATGTTGTTAAGATTGTAGCCACCAATAATGAATCCTGGTAGGATTTCTAATTCTCTCAGAATTGCCTCATCGTATAGGTTGAATAAGTCCAGTAAGCAGCAAATATGTTCTAATAGTTATAATGTTAGAACATATTTGCACCTGAAGACTGCAAGAACTACATGAAACTCTGAGTGGTGCTAACGACATTGGATATTATGTATATTCATTAATATATATAACTAGCAGTAGAGCCCGGCGTTGCCTGGGGATGTAACGGTAAGAGATAGATCAAGTATCGACCATCATAAAGACTGAAAAATAAAATTGACAAAGATTATTGTTTAAGGTTGACGGACATGCATGTCTTAATTAGTTTTTTTTTTTTTGTTTTTGTTTGTTTTTTTTTACGATTTAGTCAAACCCAAACTCAAACAAAAACATTGTTTTCAATCGTTCAAAGTCTACCGATTGAATAGAATTTTATCATAAACAATTGTCTTGTAAATGGAATTTTTAAAGCATTCTGAATGTAAAAATAAAGAAAAAAGTGTGCAAGACAATAAGAAACATTACCTGCAAAAAAAAAAGTTTTGTTGAAATCGGTTGAAAAATGTAGGAAATCCGATCCCATATATAAATGAACACGCGCGCACACACACACACACACACACAACCTGGGTTTTATAATAAGTATAACTCGATATGAGTTGTCCCCCTTTCATTCTCGCGACAGTGATGCCTCTTAATCATATTTTCAAATTGATTTCATGCAAAAACAATTGTATTTTTCCAATTTTTGGTGCTGTCAGAACCACCACAAGGTAATTTTACATAGTTCTGTGAAGTTTTGTTGAAATCGGTTGAAAAATGTAGGAAATCCGATCCAATATATAAACGAACAGACACACACACACACACACACACACACACACACACACACACACAACCTGGGTTTTATAATAAGTATGATGATGTATCATTGTTGGCATGCTCATCAACATTTCCTTCTGTATTAAATGAGTCTTATGTTGCATCTGAAGAGATGTCTGCAGCCTGTGCATGGTAGGTTAAGAAGGTTCAGGAGATGGAGAACTCTGGCTTTTCTTTGGATTCTCTTCATCTCTTCTATTTGTTTTCTGGTGATTTTGAAGGATGTTGTTTTTTTTTTGTTTTTTTTTTTGTGGAATTTCTTCTCCAATTGGTTCTTTCTGTAGCTTCCATCTCCCAAATGACCAAATCAATTTCTGTCCTCAGTAAGGTGTTTTTAAGCTAGTCTTTGAATTGAGAACATGGGGTGCCATGTGGTCTCTTGCCAGATGCAAGCTCCAAGAAGAGGATTTGTTTGGTAGGCAGATGTCGAGCAATCAGCCAAGGTGTCCAGGTGATTGAAGTTAGTGACACGTCATGAGGAGAACTTTGTTGCTCATGATCCACTCCTGTCATGTGTTTCTCTCTCTCTCTCTCTCTCTCTATATATATATATATATATATATATATATATATATATATATATATATATTGCAGCTTGACAATAGTTTCATAGATGAACCTTTGTAATTGTTCAGTTCACTCTCCAGGTTTGTTTGATATAATTAATACATACATACATACACACACGTGTGTGTGTGTGTCAGTTTAAACTGATAATTTCATATTATATGTCAGTTTAAACTGACACCAGAAGGATGTGTGTGATGTTCTTTTAACTATTTTCAGTGGCCACTTCCCAGTGTTTACTACACCTCCAATCCATAAATACATGGGCTTACAGTCTATGACCTCAGAACTACCCTTGTCTGGGGTGTTTCTACATTCATAGGTATCCAAGAACCCATGAAGCAAAGACTTTTTTTTTTTTTTTTAAATCATTTCACTCTAAGCAAGGAAATAAAGCCACTAAGACATAAAGTGTTAGTGAGTATGAAAGAATATGACAAGAAAGAAAAACATTATTAAGAAAGGAGGAAAATAAAAGAACAGGAATTAAAAAGACAGATAATGATGGACATTGAACTTTAATTTTGAAGATCAAAGTGGACTGGAAACCGAGAAACCTGAATGGAGTTCCACAAACGAGATTTGTGAAAGAGAAAAAAAAGTGCTAACATAGAACATATGGTTACATCTAGCAATTTCGACTGTAATATGAGGAGAGCGAGCTGCCAATCTAGTACTATGCTAATTTGTAAAGTCAGTACCAAAGAGGAAAGCTCATCAGAATTACCAAGAAAATATTTATAGAAAAGGCACATTACAGCAGCTAAAAAGTGATTTGAAGGCGAGATACCAGATCAGGAGTAATAACATTGCAGATTCTTCTTTGGATTTTATCAAAAATTTCTAAATACATAGCAGAAGCACCAGACCAGATGTAACAGCAGTATTCAATGCATACTTTTTTAATGCAAAGTTAATTTTAAATGATAACACCAATTCCTAGTATATATATATATATATATATATATATATAAAATGGGTTAAAAAATACAGAATAATTCCTGAGAAATTTACCAAATTTTTCTTATTAAAAATACAAAAGAACTCATACAAGATTTGCAAAGTGTTATCTTAAGTTCATGAAATCATCACTAATTCTTTCTGATTGTTATTGAAAACGCCATTAATAATGGGTATTTGGATAAAATTATTTATTTTGAACCATATTGAGTTGGCATGTAATGAAAATTGAGCTCTACACCCACAAATAGTCTGTGCACTGTATCCAGCCTGCGATAAAGTAGCTGTCCCAGCATGTTTAATAATAGTTTTGTATCTGTACAGCTATCAAATGGTGTAAATATATTGTTGTATCGGATGTGATTTTGATATCTATAGGAATGGACAAGACCAACCCAAGGATTAAATCCAGTTTTAGCATTTGGTATACCAAGATTCCTGCAGACTATTCTGCAGATGATTGGTTAAGATCTTCTGGCACCACCCAACTATTTCTTTCTTTTTTTTTTTTTTTAATCTCTAAAGCATTTGTGTGTTTGCCTTTAGTGACAGAAGAGAGAACTCAAATTCCAAGTCTTTGATTGGTTTGTGTTTTCTGATATTTTCTTTTTTCAAATGCCATCTCCCTTCAGAATGTAAACAGTCACAGCTCTCCACAGATTTCTTTATTTTAAAAAAAAAATGTTTTTTAATCATTTCACCGCCAAGTAAGGCAATAAAGACGCTAAGACATAAACGGCTACTGAGTGTAAGAGAATATGAGAAAAATAACAGTTAAGGAGAGAGAACAATAAAAGAACCAGAATTAAGAAAAGAACAAATTTCATTGCATACCAAATGTTCTTGCTTTTCCTTCCGAGAGAATAATCTCTTTTTGCACTTCTCACTTCTTCCATGTGTTTGTTGCCTCTCATGCATTTAAATATTTGAATCACAATGTTGACTGGTAAGCAAAAAGCCAGAAGAGTTCCACAAGCAAGAAGTGTGGTAGAAGAAACTGTTAGCATAGAACTTGCAGTTACATCTAGCCAATTCAACTGTAAATGGATGGAACCTTGTTGCTAATCTAGTATTGCAATTAAATTCAGTCTAGATAACATAGCAAAGCACTTATTTGAACAATTGCCATGAAAGTAAGTCAAAAAGGTACAGGAAAGCAAGTTTACAGCGATGTGAAAGTGTCTGAATCCGAGGCAGCAGGTCAGCTAAATTTTTAGTCATTTTAACTGTAAAATGATGAGACCTTGCCGCCAATTTAGTCGCCTGCTTAAATTCAAAGGAAAGCTGATCAGAACAATTATCATGAAATTCACTAAGACACAACGGATTACTGATTGTGAAAGAATATAAGAAAAATAAAAAACTTCTCATACAAGAACAATAAACAGGAATTAAGACAGAAGATAACAATTAACATTGCATTTACATTTTTGAATATCAAAGTTGACTGGAAAGCAAAATGCAAGGAGAGAGTTCCACAAGTGAGAAGTGCAATGTTAGCATTAAACTTACAGTTATTTCTAGCCATTGCAACTGTAAAATGATGAGACATTACTGCCAGTCTAGTACTGCACTTACATTTGTAAAGTCAAGATACCAAAGAAGAAAGCTCGACAGAACAATTATGAAAATATTTATAGGAAAGGGGTACAGTGAAGCTACATTACACCAGTGGGAAAGTAACTGAAGCCGAGATGCCAGATCAGCACCAATCATGTTGCTAATTCTTTTTTTATCTCTGAATATCTATGACTACTTTGGAAGTATAGATGACTGGTTCCCCATTGCATTTTCCAAAGTTTTGAATTTAGAATTGTCATTTCCCTCAACTGGCTACCACCCAAGGCTATAGAGCCAGTCTACCCTGCTATTCAACTCCTAGCTGGAAGATGTTGACAGAATAATTAAATAGGGAACAAGTAGGAAAAGCTTTATAAATTTTACGTTTCACTTTTTATTTAGCATCATCAAAAATTTGTGAAGTTGAATAATGGAAGGTTGTTTTGGTTTTTAGATTTTATCTTAATTTGTTTTTTATTGGTTGTGTAGACATTGTGTAAAAGTTAAATTAGTAGTCAAAGCTGTTACATTTATAAAGGTTTTTCTATGCACTCTTTATTATATTTTTTCAACAGGAGATGAGATTTATCTATTCTTTCCTGTTTAGTATTGGATTTCTGGTTCCTTCTAAATTTTTCTCATTTTCTTTAACTCCCTGTACTCCTTTGCGTCTTAGTGGCATTATTGCCCTGTTTGGGGTAAATTGATTTAAAAAAAATATATTCCTGAGTGTTAATGTGTAAGTTTTAGATATTTCTTCTATTTTAATTGTTCAGCAAAATTTCCAGTTCAAAGGATTGTGACAAAATGTGTAAATTTAATAGAAAGATGAATGTTCAGTTCACAAACAGATTTACTTAATAGAATACATATTTATTCTACACTTTCTGAGATTATAGTAATGTATTTTAACCAAGGCGATACCTATAACCTACCATCACCAGAAACCTATAATTAATACCGGATTTGGCAAACTTGGACCTTCAAGTATTTTTTTCCTCTTGACACCGCTTTTATTTTAAATCTCCACTCTTCGGCAATATTCATTGTTTTAAAAAAAAAAAAACGATGATTAGAATTGTAATAAAGCCAAAAGATGATGAGAGTGAATTTATACAATTTTTTGGTCTTGAGAAATTACAACAAAGATACTTAAATACTAAACACTATTTATTTTTTACATTGTTTATTTACAAGAATAATTTTAGATTTACAACATTTTAAAAACTAATACAATCAAAACTACTGTAAAAACTCATGTAATTTATGCATATTTTTTTTGCAATACTAAAAATAAACTTTTGTGGATGTGTAAATTACATAAGCAGATCGTTTCTAGGGTTTTTTTTTTTTTTTTTTAATTGAAAAGACATACAAAACGTAAACATTCATACCAGAAGTTCACCCATTTAATGTCAGAATAAGTTTATACAGAAAAAATAAGGCCTTAAATATAATGAAGTTAATTTTTATTTATGCTGGACAGTATAATGCTTACTTTTTTTCTGTATAAATTTACTAAAACCAGTAAATGGTCAACTACTTTTTGAAGTCTCATGCTGGTAATCACGATCCAGTCTATATTTTACATTGCTTGCAGTTTCTATCTATCGCAATGTAGCCTCATTGACATACGTAATAATATGGATAATCTTGACTGTATGCTTTTAGTCTTGTCTGTTTTTTTTTGTTGTGAGATCAGCAAAATTGTTTACAATATTAAGGAAAAGGATGCAAATTTAAACATTTACATTTTACAATATTGACAATCATGATCCTGATTTCTACATGTGAGCACAATCTGGATCACATAATTTAATATCTTTTAATGTGATACTTACCTGTTAAACAGAAAGTGTTTTTATCTAATGAAAATTTAATAAGATTTAAACGTAAGTAAGTGAAATTATACTAAATAAAACTAAATTGAAAATGTCTTCCCCTTGGCCATATCAGCAATCCTAAAAAATTTTGGGTGCGAATTTTACATGAGTAGAAGCGTTTTTTAACAACTTTTATCTTGAAAATCACATGCATAAATTACACAGGTGTGAAAATTACATGTGTTTTAACAGTAAGGCAATGCAATATTTATCATTTTTTATTCATAAATTTATAAACATAAATTTATAAACAATCATTAAAATATGTGAACCAACTATAAGGAAATCCTTATTATTTACCATTTTATAAAGTCTGAATCTATTAACAATTAGCCAATACTTTGCCAATCATTCCAATAAACAATCTCATAAATAAATTGTGTTTTTTATTCTTGTAAATTTTCAAGCACAAAGAAAATGTGTAAATTCATTTTCATATGTTTGTTTTAATACAATTCGAATCATCGCTTTTAAAAATGGTAAACATTGCTAAGGAGTGGAGGTAGTTAAAATGATAGTGGTGTCAAGAGAAAAACCATCTTTTTGACACTGCATTTATTTTTTGCAGGCACAAAGATCCAAGTTTTACCTGGATTTTTATTTTAAATTTTATAACTAATACTGGGTTTTATGGTGGTCTTTAATAGGTTAATACATTAATGAGTAAAGCATTTTAATTATCAAAGTTAACTTTGTTTTAAAAAGTACTCACTAAAGAATTAATACCTTTTATTAACAGTTGGTAATTGTGTTATATAATGTCTTAGAAAGCTTTGGATTCTAGGAGGCAATGTGAGGAAGAACTTCAAGGGAACACATGCCGATTATTGGCTTAGCATCCCTCCGCATGAGGTCTCAGCCTGTCTCCTGAAACTTGGTGTGGGTGATCCAGGGTGGAAATTGGTTGATGTAAAGAAACAAATTAAACACTGGTTTGGAAAAATGAACTAAGATTTATTTTCATTTACAAGATATGTCTCTGGTAAATCATTTAGTGTAGCGTTCAAATGTATGGCATATGTGGTGTGAAATGAGAGCATAAAAAAGGAGTATGCACATCCAGCTGACTGCTTGTTGGCTAATGGTTTGGGCTTGTCATGTTGATAGTGGAATCCATTCTCTTTCTGTGTTCACAGGATATCGTTTTCATAAACTAATGGTTAGACAGGCAGTCAGCTGTGCTCCAGGTAGCCTCTATGGTTAGCGTGGGTGTATCTCTACTCTCTCTCTCTGCCCTCTCCAGCTTATAGCTTATATAAGGGAAATGCACAGACGTAGTTGTAGACATCTGTGGCAAGTGAGGGATGTGTTGATAATGGCCAACACTCTGGTATATTTGTGTTTGCTTTAAAAAAAATTTTGAGTAGAGTGCAGCTAGATGAAAATTGGTGTGTAGTTAGCAATACATGTTTTCTGATAATTGTATAAATTTGGCTTTAACTCTGTGTAAATTGTGTTTTTCTGCTACATGGGAAGCGTATCAGCACTTCAAAATTCCTGCGGCTCTCTGTTGACTTTAGACCATTTTGGACTTATATCCAAAACTTAGACAAAGGTAATCCATTACTGTCAGAATACCACCACACCCACAAGGCATTCTGACTAATCGTTGACTATCCCAGCCCAGCCTTTGCATTATGTAACACTATTTTCATCTTCCCTTTCAGTAAGAATTTATTAAATGGCTCATCAATGTTTGTTTTATCATCTCAGGAAGGTTATGGTAGCATTTGATTTCATACATCACAAGTGCTTTCAAAGTGACTTAACAAGCCTCTGGATATGTGAGGGGTGGGGAAGTGTGTTGTTTTGTTGTGTGATGATGTGCTTACTCTAGTCTTGTCATACAAAAATGATGTTGAAACATGAAGCTTGAGTTTTATTACTATTCATTCAATTTCCCCTTCTACAAATTAGCATTTTTTTTTTTTTTTTTAAGCATGTAAACTGCTTTGGTCAGGATCACATTGAAACAATTTTCAATGAATTATTAGTTCTCTAATTGAGAAATTCTTTAGGAACAGAATTGATGACTTGCTGTCAGATCAAATAAACAAGAGAATGGATTAAGAATGGATGCAAAATAACTTTTCATGGATTTTTTTCCAATTTACTTCTGTTTTATACACTTTTATAATTTCACTAGTTTTAACCTGTGAAAATTTCATGGTTTTCCGATTTTATTATTTTGATGAATCTTAATTCTTAAATTAATGATTAAATAAGTTCTACAACAATAAAATATCCATAGCAATTCTTCTATCACATTGTTAAATATTTGAGCTTAAAAACTTTAACAAAATATTGCAATAACAATTATAAATAAGAATACTGGTTGTTATTTTAAGAAGTGGGTACAAATGAAAAGATTTGAAAGTGACAATTTTTTCCATTTCACTAAAACACTTCTATCTTCTTTCTTTCATTCATTTATTTTTTCACTGAAACCAAGTAGTGTCTTTTCCTTTCTTTTCACACCATCAAAATGCAATAGTCCATTATTTATAAGATATTGGCAAAGGTGTAATAGTCGAGCAAATTAACAAAGGGAGAGATAAGCACATTTATAATTGGATTTTAGACAAATAGATAAATAATTTTTTCCATGTAGACATTTCCCAATTTTAGTTTTTAACAAAGAAATTTATTTTAAAGACCCAAGGTGTCTCTAGAATGTAATGAATATGAGATTGATGCATAATAGTGTTCCAGATGATGATGATGATACAATTCTTTTTTTTTTTTTTTTTCAAGCTGGATGAAAACCAAGAAAGATGGGATGGAAGATCACATGACCAGATGCGACCCACATGTAAATATGACTACTATCAATTTTTTTACCATTTTTATCATATTTTTTTTTCTAATCTCTCACATTAGATAAAACATTTTCTTCTAAAAATTGTGATAGGTAATATATTCGGGTTGGGTCAAAAGTTTGTAGCATTTTTCACCATATCTCCCAGACTTTATTGCTGGTCATAAAACAGGAAACACTTCAGAGATAAAACCTCACACCGTCTCCTTCAGTGTAGTTGCCTCGACCACAGTATAACAAAATGTTCACAAAACTTGTATTTTCTTTGCTTATCGAACAATATAGAGATGGTAGGAATATCATATGGTCAAAGTCTCACTGTTTGCATGACACCTTGTGTTATTTGCAATGATATTATAAATTATGACAGGCTACATGTGGTGGGTGAACATTGAGACTGATATTTTCTGGGATGAGTACGAGCATATTGAATGCTAACAGGTTAAAAGCAAAAATGGAGGAAAATGTAATGCATTTTTGTCATTTGATTCTTCTTTATTCTTAGAAAGGAATGAAAACAAAGAGCAAAAAAACATCTGTGATATTTATGAAGATGGTACCATAACAGAGAATTGTAAGTGGTTCGCTATATTCAAAAGTAGAAATTTTGATTTGTAAGACTGAGAATGTTCTGGCAAGCCTGCAGTCATTTACGACATACCAAATCAAAATGCTGATTAAAAATAATCCAGCTCACCCACCATGAGGGTTTCAGAGATACTCCACTTACCTTCTATGGAATTTGACAGTAGTTGACATTTGGGTGTCTCCATCTGCAATTCTCTGCTCAAACTCGACAAAAACAACACATTTTTTTTTTTAAAATAACAATCATAGGTGATGAAAAATTGAATGCATGTAACAATGTGGAGCAAAAAATGTCCTGGGGTAAAATGAAATGAGTCCTCGTTATCCACTTTAGGAAATGCTGTGTGTCTGGTGAGATAAGAAGGGTAATATGTAATACGAGCTCTTTCCCCCAAATCAGGTGTTGAATTCAGACAAGTACTGTTCTCATTTGTTTTGTTTTGTCTAACGGCATATCGACTCCCTATGGGTCATTTAATACTGAAATTTAATTTCCTAGGGAGCTTTGAATTAATAAAAATGATGTGTCATTCTGCTCTCACAATTGAATACATGGTAAATGATACTCTGCTTTTGTGCATATATATGTTTGTGTAAAGATAATTACTAGTGGTGGTGACATGTGTTTTGTTGAAGTTAATATTTTGGAATATGGTTTGATTTAAGAAATTGTAGGATATTATATTAATTAATGTCCCGAAAGAGTTCTTTCTTGTTGGTTGTTTGATTTTGTCTAGTGGCATATCAACACCTCTATGGGCTATTTAATTCCAAAGTCTAAATATTTGGAACACAATTTTGTGGCTACAATTAAATATATTTTGAATTCAATTGCATGCCTTCAACTACAGATAAAATGCATTGTTGGTCACTTTGCTTTAAAAATGTATTGTTGGTCATTTTGCTATAAATATCTATTGTTGGTCACATTTTCATAGAAGGTTTATAGTGTTTTGATTTTAGTTGGGTTTTCGTTATTTGTCCCTAGCTGAGACCCTAACAGGTGCTACCCCCTTGAGTCAGTGTGAACCTAGTCACAGCAGCAATGTCCTTATCAGAAGCCTTGCCATCAGATGTAGTATATTATCATGCCCAGGACTAATTGATGAATAGTCTCCTGAATTGACCAGTCAGTAGGATGTCATTTATCAAATGTGCATAATAAGAGAAATATTGAAGAAAATTAAAGGCAAAAGGGGAGGGGGGTTATATTATATACAAGTAAACATTTTCAGAAATTCTTACACCGCTTAAGAAAACTCTTATTTGAAACAGCAAGATTGCAAATACATTCAGTAGCACAATAGATAATAAAACATAAAATAAACAGATGCTGATAACAATTGTTTACAGAAGGTATTTGATATGTCGGCCATATTTGTTCTTTGGGTATCATCGTAATGTTTAAAATTAGAACAGTTTTGCTGAAAAGATAAACTTTGTTTATATTTAGATTTTTTTGTTCTTTTATGTTTTCTCTCCTGATTCTTAATGAAAGGCATTATTTCTTCATAGTTTATTAATATATAGAATACAATAAAATCATATCAAAAAGAAAAGTATGATTTATTAATTAATCAATCCTGACTTGGCATCTTGACTTCAGTCACTTTCTCATACAAATATTTTCATGGCAACTGCTCTGATGAGCTTTCTCCTTGGTGCCCTGACTATATGAATTTAAGCATGCTACTAGATTGGCATCTAGGTCCCACCCTTTTACAGTTGAAATAGTTAACTGTAACCATCATTTCTACTGCAGATTTTTTTCTCACACTTCCTGTCTGTAGAACTCCTTTTCATTTACTTGCTCCTGAAAACTGCAATCTTTAAAAATTTAAATGCACTGTCAATTGCCATCTTATATCTTCTTGAATCCTGTTCATCTTTTTATCTTGAAGTGAAATCATTTAAAAAAAGAAATGTAATTTATTCCCTGTTTCTAGCTTCAGAAACATGGTCATATTACACAAGAAAATATGGTACAATCAGGACAAAGCCAGACAACATGTCTCTTTACAGAGCCAGCAGAAAATGGTACAGCTTGCCTGGGATGTCCTACTGCAGCTGCTATACTCACCTGACCTTCAGATTAATGCTTATTTTGATCCTTAGAAAATTCACAATGAAAAAATTTTCAATTCTTCAAAAGCCTGTAAAAACCTCAGACCAATTCATTACCCAGAAAGATGCCAAGTTCTCAGAGGATGAAAGCATGGAACTGCCTCAAAGATGGCAAAAAGAAGTGGAACAAAATGGCACACAGATCGTTAAATAAATCTATGAAAGAATATCTAAATATTGTGTTTCAAATTCACTTGAAAAACAATATATACTTTTGTTTTAACCGAATAGTTTTTCCTAAAGAATTTCTTTTTATAATCTTATACAAAAATTATTATACTTTTATTTTATTTTATTTTATTTTTTAATTGAATTCACCCTAAGCAAGGCAGTAAAGCCACTAAGACACAAGGGGTTACTAGGTATGAGAGAATTAGAAAATAGAAACATTGTTGAAGAGCAAGAACAATATAAGAGTAATCAGGAATATAGTAGATAACAATTGACATTGCATTTAAATTTTTGAAGATCAAAGTTGTCTGGAATGCAAGAAGCCAGAAGAGAGATCCACAGGTGAGAAAAGAAACTGTTAGCATAGAACTTAGTTATATCTAGACAATTCAACTGTAAACAGATGGGACTTTGTTACTAATCTAGTACTGTACTTAAATTCAGTTTAGGTACCATAGCAAAGCACTCATCTGAACAATTGCCATGAAAGTAAGTTAAAAAGGTACAGGGAAGCAAGTTTACAGTGATGTGAAAGTGTTTGAATCTGTGACAGCAGGTCAGCTAAATTTTTTGAAAATTGGGAATTGTGCTTATGTATAACTAAACTTATATAGAAATTTGTGGCTGTGTGGTTAAAACATTTGTTTACCGTCTATACAACCTGATTTGAATCTCCCCATGGTTAATATGTCAGGAAGGTAACTTTTTGAAGATTAAAGTTGGCTGCAGAAAAAACAAGAAGTCAGTAGAAAGTTCCACAAGCAAGAAGTGCAAGAAACCTCATTGCCAGTCTAGTACTGCACTTAAATTCATAAAGTCTAGGTACCATAGTGAAAAGGTCATCTGAACAATTACCATGAAAGTATTTATAAGAAAGGCAGAGGGAAGCAATTTTATGGTAGTGGGAAATTGACTGAAGCCACGACACCAGGTCAGAACTAATAATATTGCTGATTTTTCTTGGAATTTTATCAAGGATTTCTAAGCAGGATCACCAGACCTTATGTGGTAACAATATTCTAAGCCTGAATGAATGGTAGAGGCATATTTAAGCATAAAATATTCACTGAAACAAGTTTTGTTAAATTTGCTTGACAAATTCTGCTTAATTTTTGATTAACATAAAAGAAATTACACAATCCAATAAAAGTTTGCTATTTTGGTGCAAAGATTAAATGCTTTTAATACAGGCATATTTAATTTCTAAAAATACAGACAAAATATGATTTTCGTATGTGAGGCATTCACTAAAAGATGTTTTATTTTAATCTCAGAATTCTTTCCACTTTATTTCCTATACATATTTTTAATTTAAACTAATTAAAACAAATATCCTATTATAATTATGCTTGTCCCTTCCTTCGTTAGTTCCTGCAATGGTTATGCCCTGCCAATACCTCATAAATAATGGACTATTCAGTTTTGATTGCATGGAAAGAATGGAAAAGACACTACTTGGTTTCAGTGAGAAAATGAAATAAAGAAGATAAGAAAAGATAGAAGTAGAGAGAGAGAGAGTCAGATGAGAACAAATATTGCACATTGATTTAAGCAAAAGGCTGAGTATTTTCTTGCTGCCCAAGGCTGGCAGGATGTGTCACAAGGACAGTTTAATGTGGGGAGTTCAGGATAGGTGCAAAAATAGCACAGCCCCTGTAACACTTGGTTGCGCTGTTATTGTTATTAGTAATGATTCCTCCTTCTGTTTCCCAAAATTGGGCACTTCTCAATATTTTCAGTTACGCTCTGTCCAAAGGCAGAGACACAACTGAGTTGTGCTCTCTCCAAAAGAAGAGACACAATTGAGAGATAAAATGAACTCTATTCACCTGAGGGTAGATACTACCCTTTTGATTCAAGCCAAAAGGCCGAGAATCAATGGTGGCTGCAATAAAAGTGACATTTCTCAGACACAGCATTGAACAATAGAAACTGAGTAAGGCAATTGTCAAAAATCCAGTTACCATAATTAACATAACATTGCTGAATTATTTTTACATTATTACTAAGAGATATATTCATCACACTGGGATTTAGTGATTGTATATTTATTTCAGCACAGCTTACTCCTTGCAAATCCATAAAGCTTATCATAAATCTATGAAAAGCACATACACAAAAGGAGATGTCTAGTCTTTATATATATATATATATATATATATATATATATATATATATATATATATATATATATATATATATATATATATATATATATATACGTATATAATAATACTGTTTATTATGAACAGAGCATTTACTTAAATATCAGGTCATCCCATAAGTTCTGTCCGAATTTTACCTTTTTTTTTTTAAATGAACGAGATTTAAAGAGTATTTTATAATGTCTAATGGAGCTGAACATTATTTTTATGTTTAGATGCATTTAAACTGATCAAATTTTTATTTCAGAGAACAATAAAATTAAATTTTGTTTGATTAAAACCCTGCTAACATGGAAGTACCCAAGAATCATTTGAGGCACATAATGCTTTATGAGCTCAAGAAAGGAAACTCAGCAGCCGAAGCGGCTAGAAACATTCACTCAGGTTATGGAGAGGAATATGTGAATGAAAGAACTTGCAGAAGATGGTTTGCAAAATTCAGAGGTGGAGATTTCACCCTTGAAGATGAAGATCAAACCAGACGTTCAGTTGAGTTTGATGAAAAGCTTCTTGAAGCAGCCCTTGAAGAAAATCCTGCTTTATCAGTTGAGGAATTGGCAGAGGTTCTCAGTTCAAACCATACAACTGTTCGTCAACTTCAACAACTTGGAAGCATTCCTAAACTTGGAAAATGGGTGCCTCATGAATTGTCTTAAAACAACCTCAAATCCTGAGTTGACATCTGCTCTTTTCTCCATTCTCGCCAACTTGTTTCACCTTTTTTGTATAGACTTGTGACTGGCGATGAAAAATGGACCTTTTATCAAAATGTTAAGCACCGTAGATAGTGGCTTGGTAAAGGGGAAGGACCCCAGCCACAGCCGAGAAGGGAACTTCATGGGCAAAAGGTTTTTTCAATCTAGTGGGATTGCCAAGGAATAATCCACTTTGAATTCTTACCTCCTAATGCAACAATTAATGTTGAAATATACTGTCAGCAATTAGAGCGTTTGAACCAAGCTTTGAGGAAAAAAAGACCTGCTCTAGTGAATCGAAAAGAGGTGATGTTTCATCAGGACAATGCGCGACCCCACACAGAAAGAATCACGTCACAAAAGATCGAAGAACTTAGTTGGGAAAAAATTCCTCATCCACCTTATTCTCCCGATCTTGCTCCTTCAGACTACCATTTGTTTCGTAGCTTACAGAATCATTTGGAAGAAACTACTTTTGTAACAGAAAGAGGTTAAAACTGACATTTGTGAGTTCTTTGAATCGAAGCCAAAAGAATTTTACAGTAATGGAATTAGTAAACAATGTTAGTAAGATGGAAGGAAGTCATAGATAATCGGAAAATACATTGTTGATTGAATCTGTAATTAAATGTAACATTTGGTCACTTGTTTTCTTTATTTAAGATTCAGACAGAACTTATGGGATGACCTGATATTTGAATCTATAAAAAAAAAGAATGTATAAACATAAAAATGTCTTAAAATAATTGCCGGACTTTGTCCATTTTATATATATATATATATATATATATATATATATATATATATATATATATTTAAAAGGAACGCTGATCTTATAAAACTTTCAGTTATCTGTTTGGATAAGTCTTGTTCTTATGTCCATCGTCTTTGTCATGTTGAATTGATAATGTTAATTATATTTTATGAATATGTCCTGAAGATGGTTTATTAGACTGAAATGTCCGACATTGACATTATATTAACATTAAAACAACATAATTGCATATAAGGATTTTTGTTTGTTTTTTCCATATATTTTTCTTCATACTGTCGGATCTATATCCATATATTTGCTTATATATATATATATATATGTATATATATATATATATTAGTGGCTGGCTGCTTGTATCTGAGTATACCTGTCTACTATAGCGGCTAGTCAATCGCTATACATTGTTTGCTTAGTATTAGTTTTCCCTTGTTCTTCTCTTTCTTCTGCTATTATCTATTGGGAACTTTGTCAATTCTGTTTGTGTATTTTTGCCAATTACATTTAGCTATGGCCAATTACTCTACACAAATGTTTCCTTGTAAAGAAATGGCTAATATTACTATTACCATTAGATTGGTCAATTTTTTTAATATTTATTGTGTTGGCACAAAAGATTTTTGTTCTATTTCATCATGTAGCTGGAAGAACACTTGTATTTTCCGTCCCTTTCAATAAGCTTAGATTTAACAATTTAAAAAGTAAGCAAAATGGTTTATGAACCTCCTCTACTCTATTAAAGTGGGCAGAAAAGCTCATAGTCTGATTATGAACGAATGATGCTGGAGCTGTGAAATGTTGCACGCATTAATTTCAACTCTTCTTGTTAATAACTGCATTGTTTCTTTCCCTTGGAAGGAAAGGCAAGAGCATCTGGTATTTCTTTGTCTCTGGGGTACACATTCTTCCATCCACTTTCTCAAACTTGTTAAGTAGGTTACCCATTGCTTTTCTCAATTTCTCTTGCCCTCAATGTGTTCTGTGAGTGTCTAATTTGCCAAACCTTCATTCCTCTCAACTCTTAATTGCCTTATTTTATTTTTCTTCTAACTTTAGTACTTATTTACAATCTGAATGTTAATATTTTTTTCTCTTTTTAGTTCTACGAGCTGGTGTGATCAGCCAGGCTAAAGGTTCAGCCTATATTGAACTCAACAAAACCAAAGTGATATGTGCAGTGTAAGTATCTGCATTATATAACTATAGTTTTTTCTATTAGAAATAATGCCAACTTCTATTAACTAATAAAGATTTACTATCAGACGTCATGCTGTGGCTTTAAGAAGAGATCAGAATGAAAAACTAATGAGTGAGATTATATATTGTTTAGAAAGTGTCTGACAAAGTGGAGAAATGTTTTTCAGGTGATGCGTTTTGTCTTTTTGGTCTTCATCGGACTAAAGTTGATGTGATTGCACATGAAGGAGAGGAAATTTTAAGTTTAATTTTTTAAATTCTTTTTTTCTTTTCTAAATATGTGTTTTGTGTTTATACTCGAGCCGTTTTTATTTAGTTTCTTTTTGTTTATGTTCTTACCAATTTTGTTATTAAATATCCTACATTATCAATCACAATCTCTGACAAGAAAGGTAAAATGTAAGAATCTGAATTTAAATTTACTATGGATGATGTAACAAAGCATTTTCTATACATTTTTGTCTCAGTAAATTACTTTCTCTTTTAATTAAAGTAGCATTTTTTAAATCAAAATTTTCCACTTTGTCATAGATTTTCCTAAAATTGTTATTGATATATAAAAATTTATATATCAAGAGCAAATTTAGGAACATATATGACAAAGTGGAAAACTTCAAAAATACTACCTTTTAATTAAAAGAGAAAGCAATTGACTTAGACAAAAATGTATAGAAAGTGCTTTAATTGCTAGATCATATAATGGCAATATGATGTTGAAGCATCGATTCTCATCTTATCACTGAAGTTAAGCAACATTGCACCTGGTCAGTACCTAGATGTAAATAGTTATAATTAAATGTATATTTCTAAAGAATTAATGGATTTTGTTTTTTAATCCAACATTTTTATTACTTGTTATTTTTAGTCAATACCCATATTTGCGCAGTTTATTTTAAACAGTATTTTATCTACCATCCTGGGTACTCAAGAAAAATTTATTAAAGAAAATGTGTCAGGTATTCACTAAAAATAACATTTAAAGTAATAAAAATATGTCAGATTAAAAAAAATATTGTATTATATTGTATAATAATTTTAAGATGCTCTTCACAATGGGTGGATATTGATCAGAATCAGAAAATCAATTAAATCTGGGCTATCATCTCTACAAGGTTCTAGTAGAAAGTTTCAGTTTTATACATCATTGGCACTTTCAAAGTAACTGAGCAAACTGCTGGATATGTTGACTAGTTTGAAATATTCCATTTAAAAATCAAAGCAAACATCGCCTATTGGTGAATAGAAAGGGTGTTGTTTCTTTACATAATGATGCCAATCCTCATACCACCAAAATGACATTCTTCCTGGGTATGATGATAAACTACATCCAGCAGCAAGACCTCTGATCAAGATATTGGAGGTTTTGAGGAGCATGCGACCACCTCTTAATTGGTTTTGTTCCCAGGTTCATCCTGACCTATGGTAGTAGCACTTGTTAGGGTCTCAGCTATGGGTAAATAGTGCCCCCCAACTACTAAAGAAAAATAAACAGTACATTTTTATAATAAAAAAAAAGCAACAATAAATTTTTAAAGTAAAATGACAATCAATGAAACACCAAAAAAAATATTAGATACATTTTTATAGTTGAATTACCAACAATTTTATGATCTACAAAGTATATATAAAAAAACATAATTACACCTTGAAATTATGTACAAAATATCTGTAGTTGAAAGCATAAAATTACATACAAAATATTTAGATTTCAGCATTAAATAACCCATATAAGTTGATATGCCACAAAACAAAATCAACGAACCAACCAAAATTACATTACTAAACAGTAAGAGATTCAAGTAAATCCTTTTACTGCGGAAAGTGGAGTTACCCCATGGCTATGATTAAGACCTCTCCTTATGATGCCAGAAGTGGATATTTTTTTTGTATTTTTTAATGGATAATTAAAATCATTATGGGAATGACTATGAAATTTAATTATGCAGTTAAGATCTCTTGTGAATTTCAGTTTTCATTTGATGCACCTCTGCTCTTACTTTGACTAAAAGGCATGGCCACCAAAATTTACAGATGTAAATGACAGGTCATGATTTTCAGCAATGAAGAAAGGAAATGGAATAAATTTAAACTCTGCAATATTTTATGTTTTTGGTTTTATATAACTGAGTAACAAGAGAAAATAAACACGAATGCATGCAAAAGAAAGAAGACATCAAAGTTAAGAAGTGTGGGTCTTCTTATCGAGTCACTATACTTCACCCGTACAGTATTGCACACATAGCCTTACCTGTTGTGATAAGATTTCAAGGTTGTTAAGTTTGCATCGATCTTCAAACTAGAAGATGCTTCTTTATTTGTAATTGCCCACATTGACAACATGACATGCTATTGTGTGTGTGTGAAAAAGTTCAGTCACTAAGGGGAAAGATATCCTCTTGCCTGGGAACAAGGTCCCATTGGAGTTACATCTACTGTATGCAAGAAGGAAAAGAGAGAAAGAAGTGTCCCTTTTTTATAGTTGTTTGACAGCATCACCAAATCAAATATGACATCTTGGCAAAATTTTGCAGGTAACTCACAGATTTGCAGTCCTTGCAGCTTATTTTCTTAATTCAGCATACTCAGTTAAAAATTTACTGTGTGTGTATATATATATATATATATATATATATATATATAAAGTGCACAGGTATGCCGAAAATAAAAAAGAACACGTTGGGTGCATAATCCGGGGGTTCCTTTAGTATTTTTGTTTTATTTTTTAAGAAGACAGTGCTCCATACAGAAGTAGAGCTTTTATTATAATAATATTTTTGTTTAAAATATGATTCCTTTGCTACATAAGAGTTCTCATGTTTCAAAAAACGAGAGCCAAAACCATCCAAATAATTATTAAAATTAAGTTGAATTGAGGTGTTTAGTCCCGTTTCTTCTTCCGCTTTAAATTTTAGGAATAAGCTATCTCTCGGTTTACGTGTGTTTACATGGTCCATTACAAAATTCATTATTTGTTTTGTTTTTTGACGACTACAAAAAGGGTTTTTCCTATTTAATAGCTTAGCCAAATCATTAAATAGGAAAAACCGTCAAAAAACAAAAAAAAACAAATTGAAATTCAGTGCAATACGATTTGTATATAAAACATCCACTTGAATAAACAAATAAATAAATAGATAATCAGATGGACAATAATAAAAGACAATTCTCCAGACACATAACGACTTGTAGGCTGCCATAAAAAATATCCTCACTGGGAACCAACTAAGCGGTGACCGCAAACATTAGCCTTGAAATAGATACCCTACCCAACCTTAGCAAAACCTCTCAGAAGATGATGAATCTATTGATAAGAATTAACTCTCTGACCACTTAACCAAGAAAAATAGTCTAGCCACTCCCACAATAACGAATTTTGTAACGCACGTAAACCGAGAGATAGCTTATTCCTAAAATTTCGCTTGAAAAAGAAACGGGACTAAACACCTCAATTCAACTTAATTTTAATAATTATTTGGATGGTTTACAACTAAGTGTCGACCTCAGTTTCCATTTTTATATTTTATATTTACACATACTGTAGCCCTGATATCAAGCACTTTTACCCATAAATATAGCTTCCACTCAAAATTATATAGAGATATTTACATTTGTCCCATGCAGAGAAACTATAACACATATATGCAACAACAAGTAAAGCAAAAATGGCAAAGAGACAGAGGGTCTTACTTGTGATAATTCCCAACAGAAAAATGAGTGGGCTGGATTTATCTTCTATACCACTAGCAAGGACATATTTATCAAACAAGAAAACAGCACCCAGTCAATAAAGATATTTGTTAGATCCAGTGACAAGACCCAAAGAATTATGAATTCAATACCAGACTACAGCAGTGGTGAACCAAAATCTTGCAGAGTTGAGTTGAAGGGAAATAACTGAGACATCCAGAAGAGGCATGGCATGTGGAACTAGCACAGTGTAACCCAGTGGACAGAGTAAAGGGTTCAGTTCAAAATTCCAATCACCTGTAGAAGGCTGGAGTGTACAATGGCCAAAACATGAATATGCCCAAGAAGATGAAGATAACAGTCCAAATAATGTAAAGAAAAGAGTGGGTTATAGATATTTCCTACATTGCAATTACAAGCTGGAGATAGTTTCTATATCTGGTGAAGACATATTTCCAAAGGGAAACAGTACCATCTTAGGAGCTGCTAGTCTTGCCCATGCGAACAAACAACTTGCGTGTCTTGATGGACTGGCCACTTTTGTCACTAAGTAACCATCATGTGACCGATATAATCGCCCTTTGTATCTATATATATATATATATTGTCATCCACAGACAGACTGTTTCGCTGTATCACAGATATTCAGTGTGGCTAGACATCTGATTTCTTCAAGTTGGGATTGAAACCTGACTAATTTGGCATCAATCAGAGATTCTACCCCGAGGCTATCATCGCACAGCAGATAAAGGAAAATTTTAACATTTTCTATGTGAAATGCGCCAGTTGCCTGGAGATCTTAATTCAATTCAATTTAAGAGCCATGCCTTAATAGCGGTATGAGCCACTGTTTTTAAAATTACCCTTTTCTCAAGAGAACTAATATATATATATATATATATATATATATATATATATATATATATATATATATTGAGCACTATTTTGTAAAATAAAAATATCTATAAGAACACCGGATTTTATATCTTACTGTTCTTTCTTTTTATATATATATATATATATTTATTGTATAATTCTGTCATCAAGAATGTTTTTCATAAGACAGATTTTCTTCTTTTTTTTTTTTTTCTTATTTACCAGCAGTGCTGTTGGGGAGGAAGTTTATGGTAGAATGCAATTTCAAAATTAATTCCCACTTTCTGTATTTGCTGTCTTTATCATTCTTTTGTTTGTGAATTCACAATATTTTTTTTTCTTTTCTAGGTACGGACCAAGGGAGATAACTCGTCGTGAAGAGTTCAGCATGAAGGGTCAGTTAACATGTGAATTTAAATTTGCCACCTTTTCCTGTCAGCTCCGTCGTCAACATCAACCTGACAATCAAGAGAAAGATCTTTCTATCCAATTGTTGGAAGCCCTTGAGCCAGCTGTGTGTCTTGTGAGTTTTCAATTATTGTTATTATTGAATTAACATTTAAGAAAATTTTGGTGTTTTAGGCATTCAGTTTGAAATACAGTATTGAATATGGTCTTGTCTGAATACTATTTAATAAAAAAAAAATGGGTAACTTCTCTTTAAATTTAAAAAAAAAATGTTATACTGAAGATTCTAAAGTGCAAAATTAACAGCATGAAAGTTCTTGTTAATAATATGCAGATGGGAATTTTTTATTTATTTCATATAAATACTACACTTAATTTAAAAATATTTTTTTTATTTACACCTGCTTTTTCTCTCTCTCTCTCTGTGCATATATATATATATATATATATATATATATATATACACACACACACACACACACGGTGGGTGGTCCTCAACTTATGTTGATCTGTTTCTATAGCACAACATAACCTGATTTCCAATGTAGGTCAGAACTCATCTACATAAGCACCCACAAGTCTGCCTTACGTTTGGGAGCTATAATGAAGGGCAAAAAGTTCCCCCAAAAATGATACAAACAAGAGATATCAAATGTGGCACAATCCAATATGGCATACAGCCGGTGAAGAGACAATGCCGTCTTCCTCATATATTGCTGTGGGAGATGGCACTGTAACCACAAAATACCATACATCAGGTCCAATGTAAACAAATGCTAATGTAGTTTATGGCAAAATCACTTCGCTAACAGGACTTAATGAGTCATTAACTTACTATCAATTCCTTGAATAATAAGATCCTTATATTAGAGTTGTTGTTTGATGGAAGACACATGCCAAGTACTTTTGTCAATTTCAAATTGTCATCTTCAGGACACTAATTCATTTTTACTCTACTAATTGGATTATACTAAGTCCATTTCACTTTATCGGTTAAATACATATGACAAAAAAATTTTCATGAATTTCTAAGTTTTCAAAATTCAAACAAAATTCTCACTTGATCGATTCGAACAAGAACCCTAATTTTGTGACATCATATGATGCAAGACATATATTCAACTGTCAATAAATAGCATAATTTAAAAAAACATCTTTCGGACTACACACATTTTGTCTTATTTGTCGATATATAAGAAAATTGTGCCCTGAAGATGACAATTTGATATTGTCAAAAGTATTTGGCATGTGTCTTCCATCTGACAACTCGAATATAAGGATCTTATTGAAGGAATTGATAGTAAGTTAATATCTCATTAAGTGTTGTTAGCTCAGTGATTTCATATTTAATTACATTAACATTGCTATTTAATTCTTTGTTAATACAATTGTTTCTTTATAATATATATATACACACAGTCTACAAAAAAAATGTATACACACTAGTTTTATCAAATTGCAATAACACTGTTTATGGTAGCACAATATTTTTTCGACAGATGCCATTACCCACATGGCTGTAACATCAACAAGTCCTAAAGGATGTTGTGTGTTGCAGAAAATCGACTACATTGGTGGCCCTTAGACAAGAAATTGAAAATGCATGTGCAGCAATCCCTCTAAACACTGGCCAATGTTGCCCAAGCAGTAGTTCGCTGTACTAATAAATATCTGAAAGGCCACCATTTTGACCATCTCTTGTGATTGTAGAGTCCAAAGGTAATTTATATTAATCTTTTGATATCTGAACAAATTTAGTATTACAATATCTATACAAGTTTTTCCTTTCCTGAAGTGTAGATACATTTTTTGGCAGACTCTGTGTACATTTGAAATAATTTTTTATCCGACAGTATTTCTGATTAGTTTAAATGTTATTTTTAGTGGGTACACGTGTTTGACTTGCTAACCCTGTTTTTTTATTTTTTTTAAAAATATAATTAATAACAACCGACTTAAAATGAGAAATGACACTGAAGAAAAATTGTGGGGTTATATTCCTGTCAGGGGTACAATTTTTCTTTAGTAGAGATAGCAACTCAAAAATGTGGACCCACTAAAAATAACATTTATATTAATAAAAAATACTGGAATAACCTGTGAAAATTTCACGGTTTTCCTATTTAAATTTTCTGATGAATTTTAATTTTTAACTTGATTGAATAAGTTCATGGTGAGTTCCACTACAATGAAATATCTGTAGAAATTTCCCTATCAGATCATTAAATATTTGAGCTTAACAACTTTCACAAAATATTGCCAGAACAATCCTAAATAGGAATGCTGGTCATTATTTTTAGAAATAAAATGATTTGAAATTGACAACTTTTTTCATTTCACTGAAACACTTCTATCTTCCTTCCTTTCATTCATTTTCTCACTGAAATCAAGTCGTGTCTTTTCTCCTCTTTCCACATAATCAAAATGGAATTGTCCATTATTTATGAGATATTGGTAGGGTGTAACAGTCGAGCAAATTAACAAAGGGCAGGAGAAGCACAATTATAGTAGGATTTTGGACATTTTTCAATCTTGTTTTTTTTTTTTTTCTTTCTCATTTTCTCACTGAAATCAAGTGTCTTCTTTCCACGTGATCAAAACAATTATTTATGAAGTATTGGCAGGAGACATTAAAAATTTTTATTTTCCCTTATTTCTTTCTAGCCAAATCCTTAGAACATTATCTTAATAATAATTTTAAAATAATGCAGTAGATAATATTTTATTTAATTTATTATAATTGGATTTTTGACAATTGTCTTACTTGGTTTCCATTGTTCAAAGGGTAGAATTTTTTCTTATCAGCTTAATCTGATTTTATCCCTCTCCATATCTGTCTTCCCTCCTTTCTTTCACTTTCTTGCTGAAACCAAGTAGTGTCTTTATCCCTCTTTCCATGTGATCAAAATGCAGAATAGCCCATTATTTATGAGGTATTGACAGGAAGTAACAGTCATGTTAACTAACAAAAAGAGGGACAAGAACACTTATAATAGGAGATATATATATATATATATATATACATACACACACATGCATACACAATGATTTAATTAAGAGTTAAAAGATAGTCTCATTAATGTGATGTCATGTGTTTGACTTGCAGTTAAGATTATTAACTCTTGCATACATTTGTTGAATCAAATTTTGTTTATGGATAGAATGGATTTTTTAATTTTTTTAAGATAAATTTCATTCTTTGTAATATAATTGTAATATAATTTCATATACCAATTTAAGTTTCCATTAGGTAATTGTGCCACTTATCATAAACAAGAAATGGGTATATCCATTGTTCTTAATATCACATGTCTTTCTCACCAACTTACTTGCCACCTTTCTCAACAGAGTGCATCTCTTTCTCTATAATGCCCCTGAAAGACAGTAAACTGATAAAAATTTTCTTCAACAGACTTTAAAAAAATCTCGTATATCATATATCATGTCTTGTTAAAAACAAGACATTTTGTATCTATTATATTTAGGGATTGTTTTTTGTTTTTGTTTTTGAAAATTCTGGGTGCAATGGATAAATTGTCATCTAAATTACACAAAAATGAAAATAACACCAATATCTCATTTTAACAGATATCTTTACCAAAATTACATCAAAAGATCTTGAAATATTAAAGAGTACATTTGTTAAATAAAATTGCCATCGGCTTCAATCATGACCTCCAGACAACTTCAGGATCTCCTGCAACTTATCTGGATGGTCTCCTTGTTTAAGTTGATGAATGCTGCCATAATCCTTGCCTTCAGTTCATCTTTGGTGTTACAAGGAGTTTTGTTTGTGTCTCCTTCAACTGTGCCCTACCCATAATAATCAAGGGGGTTGCAGTCTGTGATGTAAAGGGGGATGTGGTTACAGAAATTGTCTGACAGCCATGACTGGGTTCTCCTGTTTGTGTGGCATGATGCAGAGTCCCGTTGCCACCCACTTGACCCAGGGTAGCACTACCTCCTCAAGGCACTTGATGTTGAGTCTGAGGCCTCACCAACAAATTTGGGAATTCTTTTCTTATCAAAATGATCAGTGAGTTTTTGGAGCTGCTGTACCTTCATAATCACCATTAGACTCATCCAACTCTTTCCAAATCCTCTCCACTATACTCAGATTGACGCCAAAACACTCTGAAATGTTTGTATTCGAACTTCAGTGCATATTACAATCAGTAAAGAATGCCATTTACAAATATCAAGCAGAATGAAATGCACCATGGTGCTCTTTTTCTTACAGACAGTGCCCAAAAATGTGCATGTACAAAATAAAAGTATAAAATGACGACAATTTACTCATCGCACTCTGTATGGTTGGTTTATGTTGCTAAATTGGCCCAAGTTCATATTGTTCTAATCTTTAAACTCACATGTGTCATATTTAGTGGATGGGGAGAAAAGTGTATTTTAAGCAGTTTGTATCATAATTTTTTTTTTTTAAAGTAATGTAAATTTTGTTATTGATGAATTTTTATTTGTCTAATGTAATTATTATTTATTTTAGTTTGAGAAATTAATTTATGTACTTATTTATCTATATAAATAAATGTGAATGTCAGTGTGTCAGACATTTTCAACTTTATTTGAATAGAGGCTGTAACCCAACATATCAGACCAAATTGAAATTTTGGATTCCAAAGTTTTTATTACTGTGATTATTTTATGTGATTTTTTTGCAACAAATTTTTTTGTACAATAACAATTTCTATAACTTAGAAATGAAATTGGGAATAATTGAAATTAATTGTGAAATCCAGCAAAAGTCACCTATGAAATAAAAATAATTTTGGAGTCTGTCTATATTTCTGAGATGAGGTATTATGTACATTATTTACATTATTCGGACTATTGTCTCATCTTTGTCACCATATTTATCACAACGTTTCAGCCGTTGTACGCTCTGGCCTTCTTCAGGTGGTTGGAATTTCAAACTGAACTCTTTATTTCGCTCACTGGGGTAGACTGTTCTAGTTCCATGTGCCATGTTTGATGGATGTCAGTTATCAGTTATCTCCTGCTAATTTCCCTCTGAAAGTTCTCCACTGCCTTAACCGGATATTGAACTCTCACACTTTGGGTCCTGTCACTGGATCTAACCAACACCTTTATCCACTTGAGGACATCTGGGTATGAATTTCTGGGTATTATAAACCTAATGTCTTCAGCATCCATTTTTACCAGTGCTCATATTGCAATTTTGCTGTTATCATTGTAAGTTTTTACCAGAGCTCATATTCCAACTTTGTTGTTATCATTGCTTTTCTCTGGCACTCCTTATTACTGGTTCCCATATTGTATTTATTTCTATGCTTGGTCGGCTCAGGAGATTTCTGTGGCCTAGCATATGTGCTGATTCCTTAAGTTTACGAATTTTCCAATGGTGTTCCTTGTCTATGATCTCAACATGATCCCATAGAGGGCGGTGATCTCTCTTCTCTCTCCATATGTGGTCAGACATTCTTGATTTTTCTACTTCCCCTCGTGTTACAGCTTTCTGGTGTTCTTGAAGCCTTACCTTGAGGAGGCGGCCTGTCTCTCCTTTATATTCCTTTCCACAGCTGCATTCGGGATAGCTTACACACAGTCTTTAGTCATGTTTCCTCTATGGGGGGTTCTTACTGGGGAGAGATATCTAATCTAAATGTCGTCAAGCTTTTGAAGGTTGTCCTGATGTTATATGGAGTTTTGGGCAGATCCTTTGTATTTTCTCTCATAACCCCTTCACATAAGGCAGGCAGACTGTTTTCTGAGTATTGTTGTCCTCCTCCTCTTGTACCCGCCTATCCCAGTTTTTGGGGGCTGCTGCCATGTACCCAGGGTAGTTGTTACATTGTAGGGTACTACTTATACTGACCAATTCTTTATCTAACTTATGACTTTTGCTCAGTGTTGTAAGCAACAGACGATCCCTTTCTTTATGCTGTATGGATGGTGGGAGTTGAAATTGAGGTACTGTCTGGTGAATGTTGGTTTACGGTATACGGATGTCTTAAACCCATACTCTGTTCGAGATATTAGAACATCCAGGAATGGGAGTGTGTTGTTACTCTCTTTCTCCATTGTGAACTGTATCGAAGGTCTTATTGAGTTCACATGGTCCAGTAGAACCTGAACATCTTCCTGGTGTGGCCAGAGTATGAAGGTGTCATTTACATACCTTAACCATAGAGTTGGCTTTAGAGATATAGTTTCTAATGCCATTTCCTTAAAGTATTCCATGTATATATTCGCTATTGCTGATGATAATGGCGAGCCCATTGCTAAACCCTCATCCTGTCGATATATGTGTGATCCCATTCCTAAGTATGTTGTTTATGTACAGAAAGTCAACATCTCCATCAGATTATCTATTGGAATACTGGTCCGTTCTTCTAGGGAGGTGTCAGAGGCCAATCTGTCTCTGACTACTGAGAGTGCCTTTTCCATGGGTACCTTGGTGAACAAACTCATCATGTCCAAGCTCACCATCTGGTTGGATAGGATGGGAGCATCTTTGATTATTTCCACGAAGTGGGCGGAGTTTCGGACATATGAAGAAGACTTTCCAATCAATGGGTCAATTATATCTACAAGGAAGCGACTCAGAGGGTGGCACACAGAGCCTTGGCAACTAACAATTGGCCTGAGCAGAATACCGTCTTTGTGAATCTTAGGGAGACCGTATATGTGAGGTAGCTTGGTGTAACGCTGTGATAACTGCCTATACATCTTAGGTGCAAAATGATCCTTGTTTTTGATTAGGATCTGTGACAGTTTGCGTTCCGCTTTCATAGTAGGATCCTTTTTCACTTTGCTGTAGCTACCATTGCTAATGAGGTCTTCCAGTTTTCTTGTATAATCTGATTTGTCCATCACTACAGTCGCATTACCTTTGTCAACCGGTAGTATGATGATGTTTCCGTTCCTCTGTAGAGATCCAATCACCAGCCTCTCCAGTTTTGTTATGTTATGTTAGACCTGGGCGGCTTGGCTCTCTCCAAGGTCTGTCTGTCTTTCCATCTCAGTTCATCCGCCTGAGCCTGAGAGATGTTCAAGGCCACCTCCTCGACTCTGGTAATGATGTCCAAGTATGGCACCCGCCTGATGGTTGTGGCGAGGTTGAGACCCTTATTCAATACTGACTCCTCAGAGGCATTCACCTGATATTGGCTGATGTTGATTACTGCTTTCACTGGTGGATGATGGACCTTGTGCGTCACCTTCTGATCTTTCAATCTATTTCATTTTTGTACTTGGTGAGCCTTGACTACATCAAATTCATGTCTGAAGGATTTATCTAGGTCGTTTCGGATCCTTCTCTGGTCTTCTTCATTAGTAATTCTGTTAAAGAAATCCTCAAGCGTCTGGGAGATATGAGCTTGTAGTCGATGTTTTATCCAACAATTGTACTGGATTCTCTCTCGGACAAGGGCATGTCCCACTTTCTCTGCAACCCGGCGAGCTCTCCTTGAATTGACAGGAAGATTTGGTGCCAAGCCTGAAGGGATGAGTTGTAGGTCTCTGCATCGGAGTAGGAATGTCAGATGGTTCGATATTCGTGCCAGTTTCTGGTAGGATTTTTCAATTTGTCTCCATAAATAATTTTTGTGCATAAAGTAAGGACTTACATACATGAAATTGTCTTTAAATTAAGTAGTGGCAGGAGAATTATTATTGCACTTTTAAAAGATAAACTTAAATATTAATGCAATACTTAAATGCAGTGATCAGTTTTGATTTCTTCTGTAGTTTTTTGGTGCCTATCACATGTACTCCTCCCTACATATTGTGATCAATAGCCCTCCACAGCAAGTACCTTAAATGGTGCTTGAGTGAGCAGCTTTTAAGCTTGTGTGTGTGTGTGTGTGTGTGTGTGTGTGTGTATATATATATATATATATATATATATATATATATTGGAGGCACGGTGGAGCAGTGGATAGCGGCTTGGATTGAGGAATCGCAGAGGCGAGTTTAATTCCAGTCGAATTCACTGCATTCACTTACGTGCTAATACCCTTGGGAAAGGTATGTATCCTCTTCATCTCCCTCCAGCTATGGGTAAAATAGCAGGACAGACTGGGTTCTATAGCCTTGGATGGCAACTGGTCTAGGAGAAGGACAACTCTGAATTCAAAACCTGCGGTGGGTCGTTTGGGAACCTTGTGGCATGCATTCGGTGCACCAGGTTTCTGTATTCGTCCCTCAAAAAGTGTGGCTGGTCCTGCACAAGGCCTTCACCACTATAAACAAATCTCATGCTGGTGTGTCGGGATGTCGGTTCCTGGGGACTTATCGGCCTGACCCTCATCGCTTAACATGACGGAGAGTCGATTATATATATATATATATATATATATATATATATATATATATATATATATATATATATAATGAAACTAAAATGGCATTAGCAGCGATCAATTTTGATTTCCTCTGTAATTTCTATTACATACATCAGCAGTATGCCTTACAAAAACAGATCTTGGCCAACAGAGGACCAGATTGCAATCAAGAACCAAGACTGCAGTAAGAAAAAGAAAATCCTGTGCAGATGAAAACCCCAATCAAACACCAGCCAGGAAATCTTCCAGTGCTGAGAATATACAAAAACTTTGGGACTCTCAAACTCCTGAACAAGCTAAAGACCCAATCAAGAGCCCTCTGCAGGAGCTAGCTTAAATGCTAGTTTTTAAGCTAATTTTAAATAATAGAAGGTTTTTAACTATTTTCATTTAATTTTTGAATATTTTATGGTCATGTCAAGCCAACATAGATGTGCATAAAAATATTCAAATATTAAAAGAAAATGATTAAATCAAAACCTATTATTTAAAATAAGTACATAAATTAATTTCTCAAAGTAAAATAAAATAATAATTATATTAAAAAAAATTATCTACTGCATTTACTCACTTTCATTTATTAGGCATTAAATTACATCACTTTGCATTCCTCCATAGTTTATCGTGTAGTTTCACAGCCTGAAAAATATTTATGAGCATTCAAAAATTTTCAAAACCTAACAATATTTTACTTCTGTTTATATATACTTGGTGCAAAATAAAATCTTTACATTTGATTTGATAGAGTCCATCAGAGGTCAAAACAAATTGGTAAAGAAAAGTTTTTCTTTTGTCTTACAATCTTCAGGTTAGTTGTCATTGGTGGAACTCATTGCCGGCTATTGGAATATGCTCATCAACATTTCCTTCTGTGTGAAATGTCACAAAATGTCTTGTTTTTAATAATATTTGCCTTAAAGTACATTTGCTACCTAAAGACAGAATATGTGTATGTATGTATCTCACTGTAGAAACTGCCAGCTACTTAATTGGTGGTGAAGGAAAGGGAACATGTTTGCAATGTAGTAAAACTGTTTAGTAGATGTCTGCTACTTAATTGGTGGGGAACGAAACAGTATATATTTTCATTGTAGCAGAACAGTTTAGCTGTCTGAAATCACCAGCTGGTTGCACAAATGTCACATTTCAGTTCTGATTATGTTACAATGACCCAGCATCGGAGAATAGACAAAATTAAACTATCAATTCTGGTCTTGGTTGATTTTCCATTTGTTTATATCCATATCTATAGGTCTGCTTTGAAATGGCTGCTCTGCTTCGCATTGGCTAGCAGCTCTGTAGCTTGGTTGTGAAAACTTTCTGACTAGTTGGTCAAAATATGGCATTGTGGTCTGGCGATTCTGATTATCCATCTACTTTTAGAGATGGTGAAATTGTGGTCTTCTTGTTATTATTTATTTCTCTATACAATACAGTTTTCCTCTTTTTAGTAAAAACAAAAATAATCCAAAAATTGTTGAAAGGGGGCTTTACACATTCTACTCAGAAAAATAGCACCAGATATCGGGGCACAAATAAATCCTCATGAAGCTCATTTTTCTCATTAGCCATTAATGTATGCACCAACGTATCTATAAATCTTGTGCACAGCAGACATACATGTATACGAAATCATATGCAGACAGTTTGGCAGACAGAGAATTAGTTCTTTTATAATATAGATTGCGCAATAAACTGCTTACTTGATAATTAGTTTTCATTTGCCTTTTTCTCAGAGTTGAAAAAACTTTGAAGAAAAAGTCAAAAATTTATCCAGTATGTCTTTGGCAGTGTTTGACAGCCAAAATAAGTTTGGGAAGTCCCGCTCTAAAGTGTCAGATTTACCTGAAGAAACCACAGAGGCTGCCAAATAAATATACATAACTGATTTCTTCGGGTGCAGACGTCTTCCCATATCCTGAACAGCAGTGCAAAGTCCACTTTGAGGCGTTCATTCCTCCAGCTGAACCAACCATTAGTCACATGATATGTCTGTGCTCATTTTAGACAATCACCTGACTGTTTTTAGTACATTTCATTACAGCTGGTCTTGCATATCTCTTACATACCATTTTGTTATGTTAACCTCTTCATTCTAATTGGCTTGCTAACAAGCACACTGTTACTTTTTATGCTAAATGGAAAAGTCGATGGACTGCTTGTCACTAAAGAACTATGTCTTAGGTATTTTCTTTGGAGAGACATTTTGTAATTGATATCGTTTGGTGATGCCAGATTGCACACAGTCTATTTTTACTGTATAGCCTTACAGTATGAAGATGTTTGGTGATAGTTCAATTAAAAGAGGCATTTGCTCTGGGTATTTAAAGTGTAAATCTATATTTAGGAGAGATGTCATGGCTTTATCTCGTAAAAAGGCTGTTCTTTAAACATGTGCATTGCTTTTTGATGCATGTACATTATAGCTTTTGATAAATTGCTACATCCAGCAAACTGTTTTTATGAGTTTTTATTATGGGGTGGGGGATAGATTAGCATTTTATTCTGTTCAAGTTTGCAGAGCTTTTTGGGATTTTATAGCAAAAAATCTCCATTTCCCACAGTACGAATGTGTCTGGAGCACAAAACTTGCACTTCTGAGATGGCCATAAACCAAGAAGATTTTTAATTGGATGTTTTCCTTTAAGAGCCTACACTTGCATGCAAAAGTCTAGGGCCAACTACATAAAATGGTTTTAGACCTTCATTTTATTAAGAAGTTTAGCTCATTTAGCAATATGCTTTTATAAGTAGTGTCTGTGCACCTTGATAATTGGATAATAAGTTGCCGTGTTTTCATAGGTGCTAACAGAAAACAATCACTTTAATCAGCTTGAAACTGAAAAAAGGCCATGCAAAACAAGTGGGCCAATAAAAGATCCAAGATTATAAAGTCATGATAAAATGCAAATTTCTAAATAGGAATTGTTCCATCTTATTAATGAGTGTAAGATGCCCTTGGCAATTCATTATTAACATTATCTCACTTCTTTTTCTTTTCTTTACACTGAAATTATGGCAGCTGGGAATTTCTAGAAACAGTGTTCAAACTGTCTAAAAGAATTTTGCTACTAATGGAATTGCTTTAAGTGCAAAGATAACAGTAGCACTACGGAAGTTAAACAAGAGATGTCTTCTTTGGTTGATTTGTTTTCTTATGCCTTATCAACCCATAGCAGGTTATTTAAAGTCAGAAAATATTTTTAGATTGTAAGAAATTTCTTTTTAAATATAATAATAATTTAGTGATACAAGTCTTTAAATGTTTTTTTTTTTAATATAGAAAATGTTAGATAAACAAAAGCACTAGAAAGCAAGGCAAATTATAAAATAGTACATAAACAAAAACAAATATTGAAAAGTTTCTTAATTTTCGAAAAAGGTATAAACAAAAAATGAAAATATGAATTGGGATTTAAGCTTAAAATACTCAGAGATTATGAAGTCATTATTTAAGGTACAATAAAATAATTTATGCTGCCTTTTTGACAGAGCTAAAACCTAGATTATCAATTGATAAAAAAAAAAATGAACAAGAGGAGAAAATGCAAAGTTGATAAATATAACTTTAGATAAGTGAAAACAGAATCTTCAGATTAGTTGTGCTAAAGCAAATAAATACTAATGCAGAAAAACCCAGTAACTGTGGAAGACATTGAAAGAAATAATAATAAAAAACCATATAGTACTTCAAATAAATATAAATAATCATAGGTACTTCCACAAATTCGCTAAACAAAGAGCATACCATGATGAAAAAAATGCCCCAAGCATGATAACAACAACTTTTGGAAGACTGACCAGCACAAAGTCCTGATCTCAATATAATTGAATCATTGTGGTAGGAACTGAAGAAAAAAAGTGCTCCAACTAGAACTACGCAATTTCCAAGAATTTTGGGATTGCTGTGAAAAAGAATGGGGAAAAAAATTCCCAATGAGAAGATCTGAACCTTGTTCCATTCAAGGCCACATTTATTTGAGCAGCAACACTAATTTCTAACTCCATATTTTGACATTTTGTCTATAATAATAAAGATTCCTATTAGTAAAAAGTATCCTCTTTAGCTTAAAAGAGGTAAAAGATGGAATTTTTACTGATAGCTCAATATTTTGGCAGCATCTTTTCTTTTATACATGTTTCATTGAATGTGACAAAAAGGAAAAATCTTAAGTTTATTTAATGTTCTTACAATTTTCTTTTGAGGTGGGGTGAAGGCTTAAAGAATGCAGAAACTTTCCATAATGATTGTCTCAAGTGGTTTTGGTCAATGGATTGTTATTTCAAATTTGGATATTTAGCCTAAATATTCATCCTGGACATAGGTATAGACAATAAATATATATATATATATATATATAGACAGTAAATATTTAATTATATTCTTGGGGGTGGGGGTCACAAAATTCTGTTATAGCCATTAAAACAGACATTTTAATACTAACAGAAAAAACTAAGAAAAAAAGATTATTGTAGCCATAGGCAGTAAATTAAAAAAAAAGAAAACAGAGAAAGAGACACACACACATACGCAAGGTGACAGGTTTTCATTTTTCTGAGTTGTGCAATCAATGTAAAATATGTATAATATATATATAAATTTGTTTATACAATATTTTTATAGATAGAAATATTTAAGTAAATGCTCTGTTTACAATATACAGTATTAACAACATTTACCTGCCTGAATGTCTGAGAAATCACAAAAAAAATATGTGTCCTCCAGCAGGAACCGGACCTGTATCCTACACTGAACTGTCATACAGTGTGATGTGCTATACCATTTAACTACAGAGGAAAGTGTCTGGCTAGCAAGGTTAAATTAGTGTTTTTTAGACAACAAACTAATGATTTCCCTCAAATGCTCGTGGACTTCGCCCATTTCATTATATATGTATATATATATAAGCAAATATATGGATATAGATCCGACAGTATAAAGAAAAATATACGGAAAAACAAACAAAAATCCTAATATGCAATTATGCTGTTTTAATGTTAATATAATATCAACGTCGGACGTTTGGTCTAGTAGACCATCTTCAGGACATATTAAGATTAACATTAGAATATATTTGATTCATGAAAAATTTCTGAGTGGACTGTTTTGATTAGTCTAAACTTATGCCCATCGTCTTTTCATATTGAATTAAATATAGTCTAATGTTAATTATGTTTTATGAATATGTCCTGAAGATGGTCTACTAGTCCAAAACGTCTGACATTGACATTATATTGACATTAAAACAGAATAATTGCATATTAGGATTTTTGTTTGTTTTTTCCATATATTTTTCTTATATATATATATATATAGGAACCTCCACAGATTCACTAAAAAATGTGCATACTGTCATGAAAAACTTGCCTGAACTTTATAAATACACATATTTTATTGTCAAAATTTTTGTTATTATTAAGAGAAAGTACCAAAGGTTTGTTTTGTTTTTGTTTTTTTTATATCAAATTATATTTTTAATCCATTTTAGAACATTCAAAATTATTGTTAAAATTTTAAAATAATTTTAAAAAATACACACGCACACAACCTGACAGAATTTCATTTTTCACTCTTTCCTGCATCACTATGCTTAAGATGACTCTATCATCCACCAAACAGTATTAATAAAAATGTAACTTGCTTTCTGAACCTCAAAGATTATAAAATATATTGAGAAAAGCATCCTACTAATCAAATTAACAAAAGTAATTAATTTACCTCATTGACCCAAAAGTTTTGTATACTAGTGTACATTTATATCAAATAAGCCTTCATCTACAGTGTGTCCCACAAAAAAACAGATACAGTTTAATTGTTGGAATTTTCATTACAATTATTTAAAACAAAAGCAAATGATAGAAATTTAGGAGCTTAAAACAGAACAAAAACACAAATATTAAATGTGATGCGAAAGAACTCTGGTAAAATTTCTTGGCATTTTTTTCAGTCCCCAAGTTAGATGTTCTTTCTTAATGAGAACAATTACCTTGCATTGAAAATTTGATAACTGCAACGAATGGTTAAAAAAAATTATATGTAAATTTTTTTTTTATTTCATTCATATAAAAAAAATAGATACCATAAAACCCATGTAATTTACACATATTTTTTTGCAAAAATAAAAACAAACATTACATTTCCGTGTTTTTTTTTTTTTTTAAATTTCTCCTATTGAAAAAAGATGTACAAAATGTAAACATTTATACCAGAAGTTGACCCATTTAATTTCAGAATGTGTTTGTACAGAAAAAATAAGGCCTTAAATGAAGTTGATTTTACTTAAGCTGATATATATGTACATATAGGTGTGTGTGTATGTATGTATGTATGTATATATATATATATATATATATATATATTGAAAGTAGAAGACAAAGCCCTGAACTATGTAAAGTTTTTCACCTATTTTGGTAGCAAAGTCAACTACAGTGGAACATTAGATGATGAAATCATGCATCGGATTGCTAAGGCTATCAATGCTTTTGACAAAGTTTGTCATCGCTTGTGAAATGAGCAGGGTATTCAACTGGATACGAAATTCTGGTTTACAGAGCTGTTGTACTTGCCATCCTTTTGTACGAGTCAGAGTTGTGGACTCCATACAGGTACCATATACACCAGCTGGATGTTTTTAGATTCTAATGTACAGCCAGTTAGATCAGGGCTACAGGATACAAAGACAAGCTGAAAAGCAACTTATATACCACACAACACCCTTAAGCGCTTAGCCTTGGAGCGGGTAGAATGGAGATCAATGTGTTTTAGTGGACTCAACAGTTTTCAATCTGCTTGTCTGAATCATCTTCAAGAAGTGAGAGCAAGACAGCTAAAAGGTCAGCCAATCTAACAGTGATCTCATTTCACAATCCTCACACTTGCTCCATATGTGGCCTCCTTTGTAAATCACTAGTGGGTCTTAAATGCCACTTAAGATTATCGCACAAAATTTCATAACTTAATCAACTAAGCTGTCAGATCTGCATACGTTCAAACTGACAGGAGAGTCCATTATATATATATATATATATATATATATACCCTCAACATATAGCATTGAAAAAGCAAAACAAATTAATATCCACACACTACAAAAAGAAAAAAGGTCATCCCTTATATCTCAACTTTCAATCCCAAAAACACAAATCTACACACATACACAACTAAATCTACCAATCCTAGTAAAGAAAACAAAAAATAAAAAATCTATTACAAAAATACTGAATCATGAAAAGTAAATGACAATCAAAATCACTAAAAAAAGATACTGACGAGTGAAAAACTACAGAATACAATTAAAGAGCCTCAGGTGAAAAGATGCAACCGACCCCTTTGCAGAATATGCATCTACTTATTAGAAGGCCACAAATTTCACTTCAAAGACAGATCCAAATTCAAAATTAAAAATGATTTCTCATGCAAAGGTTGCCACAAACATTACATTGTCCAAACTGACCAGAACCTCAAGCACAGGATGAGAGTTCATTGCCAACAAATTATGGATCCCCACACCAGAAAAATACCCCTTAGCCAACATATAGAGGAATGCAGATGACGAAATCTGCCAAATTTTAATATCTTCCCATTCTACCAATGCAACTACAAAACCACCAAACAAAAGCATATTAATATAGAAATATTTTTTATCAACAAGTTTAAACCAAAACTCAGTTCATTGCATAAACCAGAAGTACATCTTTCAAAATAGATTCTATGTTTTCCTTACCATAAATGACATATAAAACCAGTTACACCCCTTGTTTATTTCATTTGTTCAAAAGCATGAACACATGGAAATATAATCAGAAACTTTTTAAACTGCTTAAAATAAAATTAAAAAAAAAGAAAAAAGTAAAATAATTTTTTCTGAAAACCCACGTGTAACATAATTTGTTACATATAAATAAATATTAGGTGTTTTTTCAAAATCTTATTTTTCTCTCTCTCTCTCTCTCTCTCTCTCTATATATATATATATATATATATATATATATATATATATATATATATATATATAAAGTGATCTGAAAGAGTATTGTAATTGAATGAAGGGGAACAAAATTTAAATTTTATATTATCCCTTTAATACTGTTTCATATGATGAGTAATTTTATTCAGAAACTGAACCAGTTGAAGTTTGAGAGACATTATGAGATAAGAGGGCTTGGAGAATTTAGCACTCACAGGACATTGAAAATCAGAGGAAAATGGCGAGTAACCTACTTGACAAGTTTGTGTAAATGGATGATAGTGTGGACAAAGATGGCAAAGAGTAAAATATTGTTTAGAGTATTGTTTAGTTGTGAAGAGGCAGAATTACCCATGTCCTGAATGGATAGCACATAAAAATTTGTCACCAATTGAACAAATCTTATATAATTGTACTCTCAGTGACTCAAAAAGATATACACAATTATGTTCTAATAATTACTTTTCATTCAAAAAAAAGATGTTGGTTGTAATCTCAGGAATGTATGCTTAAAATTCTCTCCTTCCCAAATTTATAGACAAATCCTGCAGATGCCTGCTGGGATTTCTTCCGAGCAATAAAAAATAAAAATGGACAATTTTTGGTCTGACACATTTTTTTTATTTCTTGCCTTTACTGAATCCATTTTGCATGTAAATTTCTATTTTGTGAACTTCTTTGTTAGTGTTTTATAGTTTCTTTGCTATGCCTTGCATTACATTTTCTCATATTATTTTGCTCTGTACATTGTTTTATTGTTATTAAGATTTTTGTCAATTATGTTTAATCGTGCCTCCTGCTTCTACAAAATAAAACGTTTTGAGAATATGGTTATATATGTTTTATTCTGTTTTATACCGTGTTTACGTTTTTTGTTTGGTTATTTTTTTGCTTTGTATTTGTTTAAATTTATTTTTATTTCTCTTTTTTTTTCCACTTCAATTTTTTTGTTTAAATTTATTTTTTTATTTAACTGTTTTTTTTTTTTTTTCTTTAAATTTTTTTTATTTTTTGGGTTTAATTTTTTATTTTATTTTTTTAATGTTAAACATGCTGATGAGTAAGAAAGAAAAAATTTTCTTATGATCTGTGAACCTTTTTACTTCTTTCTTCTGACCAAATGATTTTTAAAATGTCAATGAAAAGAAGGAAACATGCAAATTATGCAAAGTGGGTGGACATATGCAATTTTTACATACCACAACTGAATACATTGTCTGCTTTATTTTTATTAAATATGCTTGTGATCTACTTACTTGTCTGACGAAAATGTAGCAAAAACTCAGGGGAAAAAAATTCAGTTCAGTGCCAAAGATATAAACATCTGTCTGGAAATGGGGGGAAACATTATGTAATAGAGTACCAATTCTCTGAGGCATTTGGCTCATATATATATATATATATATATATATATATATATATATGGGTGTGTTTTGGCAGCATCCTTTCTTTTATACATGTTTCAATAGAAGTGACAAACAAAACTTTAAAGTTTTTCTATTATTCTTCTTCTAATTTTCTTTTTGTTGATGGAGTGGGTGCTCACAAAGTATAGAAACTTTCCATAATGATTGTCCCAGGCAATTTTGGTCAATGCACTCTTAATTTAGGTTTGGACATTTAGCATAAACATTCATTCTGGATATAGATATAGGCTATAAATGTTATATATATATGTGTATATATTTAAATATCTTATTGGGGTGGGGGCACAAAATTTTATTATAGCCATTACATTTTAAAACAAAGAAAAAAAGAAAAAATTTTAATTGCCATAGGTTTTCATTTTTCACTCTTCAGGACAAAAAATACAGATTAAATAGTGGGTATGTTAATAAAGCAAATATTAAATAAATTACATATTATAAAAGGCACAAACACTTAAAATTTCAAGAGGTTATATTTATTTCATTAGGGTATAAAAAAAATTCCCTAACAAAGTAAGTGTTTGTGTGTGTTTTATAATAATTATTTCCCTGTTTCTGACATAGAGCTCTCCCTGGATTTATATCCTTTTGGAAATTTCTATACTGATCACTAATATATATATATATATATATATATATATATATACGTTTCATTAAATAATATAGACAAGTGTTGTCTATTTTATGTAAATTTTTTTTTGTAACATCTGATAAGTTTAATAACATTATCGTTGAATGAAAAAAGAAATTCACAATATTGATCCATATTTTTTTAATACAATCTAAGCTTTCGACTTACTTAAGCCATTATCAAAGATGTCAGTTACAACATATTAAGCAATATACGGACAAGACAGTGATGATAGTCTGTCAATGTTTACATAGATGATTTCTAAGCAATGATAAACACACGCATATAAGACGCTAGAAGCGAAAATCGCACCGCATCACATGACGTCGCACATGGCCACACGAGAGTGAATTGGAGAAGTATGAAGTATGGAAAGCCGTTGGTATAAACCAATGGCTTCTGTTACCAATTATAGACATTTAAGAATATTTGTAGAGATGCCATAATTGATTTTGTTTAGGTTGGGTTTCAGCTGTTTGATGTATAATGCTTCAAGAATTTTTAGTTTTTGTCCTATATATATATATATATAGGTACTTCCACAGATTCACTAAAATATCAGCATACTATGATGAAAAAATTCCCGATACTTTATAAAAATAAAGTTTTATTGCCAAATTTTTTGTAATTATTAAGAGGAAAGCATCAGCAGCAGGGCCAAAAATTAGTATAGGAAGTTTTAGCACCTTTTTTGCACTGAAAAACATTGATTTGGAAATTCTTGTAAAAATTTTTTCGATGAATAATGAATTTTTACAAGAATCCTTAACTTTTTTTTTTTTTTTAAATTTTAATTAGAATAATTTATAAAGTTTTAAATATTTTTAATTTCTGTATTAATTTCTGATGGTTAGATGATATTGTTATTAAGTAAAAACTATATTAACTAATCATAAATGGGAAAGTTTACTACAATTCATTGATCCCCCTCCCCCATCAATATTTTAAATAGAATTTTGAATTTTTTTGTGTATAAATATGGTGATTTTTGTTTTACCCATCATACACAATCTTATCTGAAAATAAGAATAAAAATTACATTTAATTTAAAGCCAAAGTATCTAAAATTCAATAAAGCATTAGATTATGGAAAATATTTTCCAAAATTTCTAAGGTTACTAGGTACTTCAAAATCATATAAAAAAAGGTGTTGACTTTATATTTGTCAAGTAATTTTTACAGATGTAGAAAAAAATTAGACACACTTCCGGCCATCAGTCAGATTGTCAACACCTTAAATTAACACCTAACCGCCTTGTTAAAAAAATGCATTTCTGTAATATTTTAAACGAGAAGATTAATTAAATTTTAAATCAGCAAATGTTCCTCAGATAAAATTTTAGAAAAGTATATTTTATTTTTGAAAGATTTTTAATAAAGATAATTACAATGTGATGACACAAAAATCAGAGACCAAAACAATCTGTTATTGCCTACCCAATAATCATTAGTATAATACAATAGACTTTACTATGCCTAATGCACTATTGACTAACATATATAATAGTTTGAGCCAACACATAACACACATAGCCTGAAGATTGTGTTCTAGCATTAGAACTTCAGTGTCTATAGTCCAGGAATAACCTCTTAATTGCTGTTGTTTCCAGATCCATCCTAATCCAACATGGTAGCACTGTTGGGATCCAAGCTATAGTCAAATAGTGACCCCCCCCCAATCAAAAAACTATGAAAGTATAAAAGTACAATACCTATTTATAGTCAAATTATCAATACATTTTTAAAGCAAAATGACCAACAATACATTTTACCTGTAGTCGAAAGTATACAACTGCTGTTCAAAATATTTAGATTTAGGCTTTGATTAACCCATAGAGGTGTTAATATGCTGCTAAACAATCAATCAACCAACCACATATATCTATTAACTCTATCCCTTATATTGAGTATTTTTGCCAATGAATATAACATATCTTAAAACTATCTTTTTATCATATATATCTATGCTCACACTGCTTTTATATGTATATATATAAGCAATGTGAACACAGAATTCAGCACAGAAATTGACAGACAGGAAAAGTTATTTTAAATATATATGGTTATTAATTAGAACTATTTATGGCCAGGAAAGCTATTATTTTATAGCTACTGCATAGGTTTATTTAACATTTAAATCTATTTATTATCAATTACTTATAAAATCCACTTTTATATTTACATATGCTCTATCTCTCATATTGAGCATTCTTGCCCATAAGTATAGCATACCTTAAATCTATATTTAAAAAATATATATATAATAAATGCAAATGCCAGTGTGTCACTGTCACACTTTTTCAACTTTACTCCCAAAATATCATACCATTTTGGAATCAGGCCAACTCTATGAGCAAATTAAAAATATTCTTTGCCAGATTCGAACTTGCAATCCTGAAATTTTGGATTCCCAATTTTTCACTACTGTGATTGTTTTCAGATTCCATCATCTTGGCTTCTACTGATAAAAACAAATAAAAGGTCACAACTTCCTAACTTTCAATAGCTCATGTTCAAATGAAAAAATTACTGTTCTCAAATTACAGTGTTTCAAAATAAAATTGTCCATGTTTGCAACTTTACTCCTAGAGCAAGTAGCCCAACATATCCTACCGTTTTGGAATCAGGTCAGCTCCGTGAGCAAATTAAAAACATTCTGGGCTGGATCCAGATGATTCCCAAGTTTTCATTACATTACTGTAACTCTTTTTGGCAATTTTTTCTTTTTTTTTTTTTTTTGTGATTTTTTTAGGACAAATTTTTTTGGACAATAACAATTTTTATTTGAATTAATTGCGAAAGTTATCTATAAAATAAAAATAATTGTTTGTACAGAGCTATATTTAAGTAAATGCTCTGTTTATAATAAATAATTTTAACTACATTTACCAGCTTGAATATCCAAGAAATTTCATGGAAAATGTGTCCTCCGACAGGAATCAAACCTGTATCCTACATGGAATTGTCATATAACCTGACGTGCTATACCATTTAGCTACAGAGGAAGTGCCTGGTTAGCAAAGCCATAGGAAATTTGTTGTTTAAAAACAATTTGATTTCTCTTGCACATCAAGCTTATCAAACTTTCTTCTGGTTCCTTGCTTTCCAGTCAAATTTGATCTTTAAAAATTTTAAATACAATGTCAATTGTCATCTTCTCTCTCTCTCTCTGATTCATGTTCTTTTATTGGCCTCTATCCTTAATAAGGTTTTCTTTTTTATTCTTTTACACTCAGCAACCCTTTATGTCATAGTGGCTTTATCACCTTGCTTGGAGTGAAATGATTTTAAAAAAAAAAATAAAATAAAGTCAGTATGGTTGCAATTTACTTAAATTTAAATAAGGAGCCTCACTAACCTGGCATCCCAGTTTAAACTTTAGTCCTTGCAACTTCATATATAAGCTACACGCCCACGGAGGTATATTTGCTAAAAGGATTTTTTTTTTTTTTTTTTTTTGTTATTGTTGTAACCCATGTCTTTATCTCAAAATTGCACTTTAACTATCCATCCTCCTTAATCATCTTCACAGTGCAATTAAACATCATTACTCTAATTTGTTCAAGTAGTAAAGTTAAGAAGTTACAAATTAAAGTCATTTGTTCCCGGCTTCAAAATCACTGTCCAATTCTACACTAGTTTCAAAAACTCTGCCATTTGTTGTTTTTATAAAACAATGTCTGCATTCAAAATACCTGATATACTTTTGTATATCTTGGCATTTGAAGGTATTTTTATCCTCAGAATTTCAGAGTATCCACTTTATACAACTCAGGCAACGTCTAGCTCGTGTCCCCTACATATGTGTCTTCTCTGCACTAAATATCAATAGAATTATATCTTCTTCCAAATGACACCTTCCTCACACCCATTGCCTGTTGGTGTCGTTAGCATTCTGTATGACCGCTGTCCAATAGTGTTACCCGTAATTGCCAAAATTTGTTTCTGTTTTTCAAACATATCTGCACCCACTCCATGTCTAACCATCCTTGTACAGCTTCATGTGGCTGAGTTTTGAATTCAGAGTTGTCCTTCTGTTTGGTAATCTTGGCTAGAACACCCAGTCTGCTCTTCTATTTAACCCATAACTGGGAGGAGAAGAAATGGGCATTTGTGCAGAAATGACTGTAACAAACTGAAATGGTATTCAAATTTGACTCCTTTTTGTTTCTTGTTTCTTCAAGATGCAAATGATTAAAAACAGGGAGCGGCAGATACACCTCCCACATAATGGTAAGGCATTAGCTCGATGAAGACACCATTGCCAATAATGTTTTACCATTATATGGGAGGTATTTCTGCTGCACCCTCTATATTGCAACTAAGTACCTGAATTTGACTAATATTTTTACATCCAAAAAGCCTAATGGATTTTAGAAGTTGAATTTGTAATACTTATTAATTGTAATATTACAAGATGCAATGGATAAATTACTGCCAGCTTAAATTTTAACTTTACGCATGTGTATTGTTTGTTGACTGCACAGTATAGTAGAGTCCATTGGGCACTGTCTGTAAGAAAAAGAGCACCATGATGCAATTCACTCTGCCAGAAATTCGAAAATGACATGTTGTACTGCTGGGCATTTGCACCAGAAGCTCCAATACAAACATTTCAGAGTGTTTGGGTGTCAATCTGAAGATAGTGCAGAGGATTCAGAAAGTGTTGGAGAGTCTAATGCATATTACAAAGGTGTTTGGTGTGATCACTAGTGATGGTGACATTATGCCTCCATTCATCTTACTACAGGGCCTCAGACTTAACACGGAAGCCTACATCAAGTACCTTCAGGAGGTAGTGCTGCCTTGGGTCAAGAGTATGGCTACTGGAAGACTCTAATCATTTTGATAAGAAAAGAACTCTAAAAGGCCTACATCCAGTGCTTTGAGGAGGTAGTGTACTGCCCTGGATCAAGAGGGTGGCTGCAGGAAGATTCTGTCTGGCAACAGGACTCTGCACCATACCACACAAGCAGGAGAACCCAGTCATTGTTCTCAAACAATTTCTGTAACCATATCACCCCTTACAACTGGCCACCTAGATCCTCTGACTACAACCCTCTTGATTATTATAAGTGGGACGTAGTTGAGCGAGAAACCAACAAAACTCCTTGTAACACCAAAAATGACCTGAAAGCAAGGATTATGGCAGTATTCACCAACTTAAACAAGGAGACCGTCTGGAAGAGTTGCTGCATATTTCAAAGTCATCAGGAGGCTGTGGTTGAAGCCAATTGCAATTTTGTTGAATAAGTTTACTCTTTAGTATTTCAAGATATTTTTGTGTCATTTTGGTAAATATATCTTTTAAAATAAGATGTCAGTGTTATTTTCATTTTTGCATAATCTGGATGACAATTTATCCATCGCACCCTGTAAGCGAACCTATTAACATTCCCTGAAATAAATTCTTCTGCTACCATGAGTGTATATTTAAGTACCACAAGTTTGATTCCATGTTCCCCAGATGAGCACCTTGGCTCCCATGCCTATATTTTAAAGTTTCTTCTCCCACCATATTTCTTTTCTTCCCCACAGTATTAGACTCCATGTTCTAATTTCAGGATGGTCATGCTCACATAGCAGTTGTGAGTTCAATCTCTGGACAAGGTAGTACAACTATACTTAAACTCAGTAGAAATGAGACTAGCAATAATTGAGCAGCACTAAAAAAAAAACAAAGAAAAGTTAGCCAAAGATGAGGAATCCCGAGACATGATAGTGGAATGAGAACACATTATACTTGTAGATTGAATAAAGGGTTTAGTTGGAAATTCCCCCAACTGCTGCCTGGATTGATAGACACCTGAAGAAGGCCAAAGAGTGCAATAGCGAAAACATTGTGATATTGACAACAAATGATGATGTCATTAGTTCAACTGTCTATTGTCAGATTTAAATATTTAAGTTTTTTTGGTTTTACTGTGATTCATAGTAATCTTTACCTGTTCCTTTTCACTTTTGTTTTTGCTTTTAATTCTCACTCGCCCCACCCAACAGTCAACTTTATACCTTGTCTCCCACATAAATTACTTTCTTCAGACACTGGAGGAAAAAAGAATTTAGTCCTATGATGACATAAATTTGCATCATTTGCTGGACTTAAAAATAGAGGATCTGAAGCAGTGAACATTATCTTTCTTGACGATGATAATTATGTTCCTATTTATTGGCAATCTAACAGAATCAAGACAGTCTTTGGTATGATGATAAACATCAGTCTGCAAGACCTGATTGGCAGAGATTGGAGGTTTTAAGAAGCATGGAACCATCTCTAAATTACTGTTATTCACATGTCCGCATCTAAGAAAAACAGTAAAAGGCAGTAGTTTGGAACTAGATGATAAAATACTGATGGAATTGTTTAAGCTTTGTGTAAGCGAAAGTATTGAACTGCCTGTTTAGCTCTTGTTTAGAATTCCTTCTGTAAGTTGGCATTTTCACTATTTTAGAAATTCTTGGGCCCTGATTGGAAATAAAAATCCTTGGGTCCCAATTTTTCTAATAAATTTCCATGAGAATTTTTTTTGGTCATTTTCAACCAAGATGATAATGTTACTAGGAGTGAAAGAAAATGAGACAACTGAGGATAAAAGAAAATGATTCAGGAAAACAAGATGGCAATTGACATTGTATTTAAAACTTTAAAGATTGTAGGTGACTGGGAAGCAAAAAATCTGAAGAGTTCCACAGGGGAGAAGTATGAGAAAAAAAAATTATTATAATAGAACATATGGTTACATCTAATTCAACAGTAAAATGGTGAGACCTCGTTGCCAATCTAGTAGTACGCTTAAAATCAGTGAATGTTTTTGTTTCTTTTTAAAAGACTTTATCAGATAAATAAATTGCTACATCTTCAAGCTCATAGCCTTCAAGATAACTGATGATAAATTCAATTACTTATTTTTGAAATTTATCATTACACTATTCATGCCACTTACGAAGGTGCTTTGCTGTGACAGCAACTGTCCCTTGATATCATCTGAAGCAAGTCAGCTGCTCTTTCTGTTCCCAGAAGGAATAGCCCATGTTGCTAACTAGCTAATTTCATATGCTTAACTCATCATTTTGTTTTTAATATGATATTACTCACATAGATTTTCTTTTGAAACAGTATTGCTACTTTTTATTCATATTTGATGTGGTTATTCATCAGTTTACTTTGCGGGTAGGGGAAGACAGTATGCTGCTGATAAATACATTTTTATTTTATTTTATTTTTTTAATTTCAGCACAAATTTCCCAAAGCACAAGTCAATGTATATGCCACAGTTCTTGAAAATGATGGAAGTGGTAAGTATTTTTTCATGTTTTCTTTTCTTTTTCAATCATTTCAACCCAAGCAAGGCAATAAAGCCACTAAGATGCAAGGGGTTACTTAATGTGTTCAAAAATACAAGAAAAGGAAAACATTAAGGCAAGGGAACAATAAAAGAACAGGAATTAAGAAGACAGATAATGATTAACTCAACATTTGAAATTTTTAAGATCAAAGTTGACTGGAAAGCAAGATGCTGGAAGAGATTTCCACAAGCAATATGTTCAAGCGAAGAAACATAGCATAGAACTTACATCTAGCCATTTAAACTATGAAATGACATGACCGTGCCACCAATTTAGTACTGTGTTTAAATTCATAAAGTCTAGGCATCAAAGAGGAAAGTTCATCAGAACACTTACCATGAAAATATTTATAGGAAAGGCACAGGGAAGCTATTTATAGTGGTGGGAAAAGTGATTGAAGCTGAGATGCTAGGTCAGGACCAATAACATTGCAGATTATTTGGATTTTATCTTGAATCTCGGTTTATCAAATGTTAATCTGTGTAGGTGCAGACAATATTTCTAATTCAGGAGTTGCATTAATTCATCTTGCAGAGATACAGAAAGACAGACGAGTATCCAGTAGATATTTGTCTGGTAATTCTACACACTCATGAAGATGTAGACAACCTTATTACAGAATGGCAATTACTGTGCTGGCATACGGTATCAATTACAGTTTGGTGTACCAGCTGCTCGGCAACAGACATGAAGTCCTTCAAGAGGGTTATAGATCTTGCCAGAAAATAATTGGATGCTTGCTACCCTCCTTTCTAATTCTTGCTGTTACAGCAGAGCAGAATGCATAATAAAAGACAGCAAGCACACATCCCTAGTACCACTTGTTTGATCTGTTACCCTCAAGGGGACATCCTAGATCTATTAGTTATAGGACAAAGCCCTTGAGGGGCAGCTTTTACCCTTGGGTTCTATGTAAAGTGAACACTGCTACCTGCTGACAATTTTAAATGTCATTACTTTCCTGGATTTGATGCTGTGTGTTTTTTTGTTTTTTTTATGTGTATTGGTGCACCTGGGGTCTGCTGTCCAACGTTCATTGCACAATAACAACATATAAATAAGTGCATGTAGCATATTGTATATTTACACAGAAAATGAAATCAGTGAGCCATGTTCAAGTTAAATCCTAGTCTATTGTGTTCACTTTTGCACTAATGCCCTTGAGATAGGCAAGAATAATTTTCTTCCTACTGAAGCTATAGGTTAAATAGCAGAGTAGACTGAGATCTCTAGCCTTGGGTTGCAGCCAGTCTAGGAGAACAACTCTGAATTCAAAACTGTAGAGAAGGCAATGGGAAACCACTCTTTTGCCAAGAAGTCACGAAAAGGAAGCTGTGGAGAGCCATGAGCGTTTATGTGCTGAGTGGACATATGAAAATAACAGGACTATTGAGTATTTTGATTATGAATACTTTTACCAATAAAAATTATGAGCAAATGCTTGTCTATATTATGATAAATCAAAGGAGGACAAGTGCTGAAAAGTTCACAGCCTGACCAATAAACCCTTCCCTTCCCAAATTCTGATGTTTGGTGAGATTTTTGTCATGGTATATAAGACTCCCCCAACATTTACATTTAATATTACAATATTATGAAGTTAGGTAATATGCTAGTAGTGTAAGAAAGTGAAATTTACATGCTGAGTTCAAATTCCAACCTTGTCTGTTGCATTCACTTTCAGTCAAAAGCACTTGGTAAAGGCAGGATTTCATCTCTCTACCCCCACCTCCCATATATGGGTTAAATAGTAGAGCCTCTCTAGATTTAGGTAAAAACCAGTTTAGAAGGACTACTCTGGATTTAAAATCATGGAGAAGTCAATGGGGAAACCACTATTTTTCCTATGATGTCCTGAGTATTCATATATAATAAAGAAAAGGAATCTGTGGAGAGCCACGATTGCTGTAGGGACATAGCATTAAAAAAGAATTATGGAGTTCACCTATGTACTAAGTCTACAGTATTTGGGTAAATATTAGCTTACTAGATAACTCAACTTTGTATATAAGGTATTAGATAAAATACTACAATGATGTATTGTTTTTGTTTATATATGTTCTATACACATGATCCAAGAATGTTAGTACGATGTATTTCTAACTTACTTACCTGAAGCAAAATGAAAACGGTGCTTTGTATGTTGATGGCCATAATGCCAACATGCAAAATTCAACAGGTATTTCAGGATTCAAAGTGGTGGTAAGCTATTTGGAAAAGATAGTGATTCTATTCCCTCAGAGACTGTGACCTATGATGAGTCCCGTGTTCCCCCAGCTGATGGTGTTTTCCCAATATGAAACCATTTCTTTTCTCTGCATATTGAAGTCTCTTATATCGTCAATGCAAAACCAACCAACTATCAAAAACAGTCTTCACACTCTGGTATTCATAAAGGGATATGAGTAAAAGGATTTATGAGAAAAAGAAAATGATAGATTTTGTGTTATTTCTTGATATCAGTCTTTCAGGTATATCTGGTAATTGTACTCTACCACAATTAACAGTAGCTTGTGTAACAGCAAAATTATTCAATTGTTAAAATTAAACTTTGAACCATTGTATCTTAAAAATGATTAAATATATCTTACTAGAATTCTCCAAGTTTTTTTATAACACTATTGGACTTGTACATGGAGCAATAAGAATGTATAATTACTCTCTAAGCTGAATGAAATCGATCATAAACAAAAACTATATGTTCATTCTTAATCATAGTTAAGGAACAGAAGCTCATGTAGGACTGAAATAAAGTCCAAACATATATATTTCAAGATCATTTTCCAACTTATTAAAGATGATCTTTGCCCTCTCTAACCTTCTAACTTTCTGTCCTGAAGTAACAAGGTGCCTTACAGGTTTCACATGCAATTTCAATTTCAAATCTTTTTTCACTGCTCATTTTTGGACTGTCATAGATGAAAATCCTCTCTCATGTACCAAATGTCTTATGGATTGAGTTGGATCTTTTCTAATTGATCCATTTAGCACTAAGTTGAAATAACGATTCCTCTTCCTGTTGTGACCTACTGATCCAGTTTTCCTCTCTAATGTTCCCTCTTTTTTAAACTTATTCACCATTGGTTCTCAAATGAACTTTTAAGATGGAAGCCAGAGTATGAATGCTGGTACCATTACTGAAGGTCTGGATGATCTTTTTCCTCTCACTATTGCTCAGTTGGGAAGACATAGTGGGGCTGACAAAATGATTTTAGCCTGTTCTCTTTCTAGCTGAATAACTCAAAGGGTTTTTCAGTGATTCTTACAACAAATGGTGTCAAGATGGCTAAACGTCTTTTATGAAAACCTAGAAAATAGAAACTTAATTAGTTTAGTGGTGTTTTTTAGAGATGAAACATTTTGTGGAATGGACAATTATCTCATGCTGTTACACCTATTACTTCAATACTCTTTTGAATATTGTTAACGTCTTTATACCATGTCCTTCATACATGTGTAATCAATTCACGCAAACCTAGGCAGTAAAGCCACTAAGATGCAAGGGGTTACTTAGTGTGAGAGAATAAATGCACAAGAAAAAAACTGTTAGTATAGAACTTACAGTTACATCTGACCATTTCAACCATAAAATGATGTGACCATGTACCTAGCAAATGATGAAATCTAGTCAATCTGCCAGTTAGGTGCCATACATGATATATGATTGGGTGATCATCTCTCTTTTGATTTCCCACAGTAAGGTTACTGAGTACTGCACTTAAATTCGTAAAGTTGAGTTACCAAAGAGGAGAATCCATCAGAACAATTACCATGAAATTATTTATAGAAAAAACACAGGGAAGCTACGTTATGGCATTGGGAAAGTGACTGAAGCCAAGATGCCAGGTCAGGACCAATAACATTGCAAATTCTTCTTTGGATTTTTTTAAATACATATCAGAAGTACCAGACCAGATGCATGGACAAATTGTAGACTTATAGAAAAGTAAGATCAATTCTGGCAAGAAAAAATGTCTGGCACGACACAATGAACAAAATTTTCTAGCAGCAGACCTAGCAATTAATTCAATATAATCTTTCCATTTAATGTGCACAGAAAATGTTAGCCCAAAGGTTGCAAAGAGTCACTTTCCTGGGGGTTAACACATACTTTTTGTATGACTCATGAATTTAAATAAAACTTTCATTTATTTGATGTTTCAAAATCTTGTTCCAAATTCCCAAATGTTGTTTTCATGAGATGAACTGTTATTTTGTGTATGTATTTCCATACTACCTTAAACAAAATGTTAGGAAGGAAATCCCTATCAACACTAGCAAGAATAAATTTTCCATGCTCATGGGATTGCAGATGGAATCGTGAAATCTTTAGTCATAAACAGAATCTGGATATTTAATGTAATTTTCAATAATAAATAAATAAATTATTTGATTTTTTTTTTTTTTTGATTTTTTTTTTTTTTTTTTTTTTTTTTTAATTCTTTCAAAACTTAATAACCGTCTCTCTGATTTTGTTAAACATTTTAATAAATATAACAGCAGCATATTTATTTCCTTAAAATTTGTTTTTACAAACCTTTGTAGTTATTTTCCATATAAAGCCCGAAAAATAATTAAGAACAAATGCTTACACAAAAGAAAATGAAAAGTGGGTTGTCAATTTTCTGAGACTATGTTGGCTAGTCTATTTTTAAATAATTTATAACTTTAAGAAACTGTGTGTTGCAAACGAGATGAAAGTCAGAAGGTCACGGCTCAGTTGTGGCCACCAAGATTCATTGTTAAAGTGGAAATAGAAGGCAGACATTAATTAATGTTAAAATTGGAGGAGAGAGAAAGAGACAAAGATCAAACCAATAAGTTTAACAAAATCATTTCCTTTAAATGCTATCACATGTCTACCATACAATCTAGAAATAAAGAAAAACAATTCTCCCAAAACACCATTCTATGAAATGACTGGTTTGTCTAAGCTTAGCATCACACAGCGATTCTCCCAGATTAATATTTACATCATCTTCAAAGCTTCACCATTGTAAACAAATTTAAATTGAACAAAATATTCTTTAATAACATTAACTATCAATGATTATTTTTTAATATTTTATTTATATTTTGTAATCTAAACCAGCTGTATGAATAAGCAACAAATTGCCAAAATGACTGAATCAAGTCAATATAGTGAATCAACCTCAAAAGTTGGATCTGCTCCTCTAAAAAAAAAAAAAGAAAATGACCCCAGTATCTAAAATTTGTGCTAAAGCCAGAGTAGAGCAATTTCCTGATGACTTTTATGTAGAAGAAAATGTTATTTTGCAAATTCTGTCTCTATAGTGTTGACATTTTTAGGGTTGACACAATCAAAGGTCACATCAAATCAAAAAACTCATTTAACAAAAAAGTCTTCAAAAAAAAAAATGCTGGCTCAACTGAAACAGAAGACAATCACAACTTTGTTGAAGAGTAAAGAGGTAGAAGATGATTTTGTCCTTAATTTTTTGAAAATGTGCACTTTGACATTCCCCTACACAAAATTGACAAAATGAGGCCATTCATATTAAAACATTGTAAAGAAGGTGATGCTATTCCAAGTGTCAATTATATTAGGCAACTTCATCTACCAAAATTGTTTGCTTGTCACTTTGCTGCCCTGAAAGCCAAACTTGCTAATCAGTCAGCATCATAACAGATGAAACAACTGTCATGACCACAGCATTTTGAATGTAAATGCAAGCATTCATGAGGAGTCATTTCTCATTAAAGTTGTAACCTTGTGAAAATGCAATCATCAAACTGTAAGTCAGGTATAGATCTGAGCTGTAACTCATGGAAATTGCATTTGAGGATATTATTGCCTTTATAAGAGATTTTGCAGCCTATTGCAAAAAAAGCTCATAAGAAAGTGTTGTCAAATGTCTTTGTTAACAGTTGCCATGTATTGCGCTTAGCACAAATTTTAAATCTTGTTGAAGCATTTCCACACTGGCCAGCATTTGATAATGCTACCCAGCTCACTACTTTCATCAAATCAGCCTTTTTTTAAAAAGGCCTAGTTGGAAAAAGTGATATTTAAAATGGCTTGAAGGTTCCTTGCCTAAGGAACAAGTGAAATTACCGTCTGTACCAGTAGCAACCGGACGGAATTCTCAGTTTAATGCAGCCAAATATCACTCATAAGCAAGAAAAAAGCCATGGCGATGCAGTAGATAGGATTCTAGAATTAGGAGAGCATGGTCGTCTACATCATGACTCTTGCCATAATTTGCACCTAAATCAGAATTTTATAAATGAGAATTGCACTCATTTATAACAGCTTTGACAAACTTAGAAGAAACTAAGTCTTCACTTGCATGTGTTGTAACATGATGGAGGATGTAAAACAGTATTTGCATACTGGTACATCAAAATCAACATTTGGCTTAGAAACTGATTGTCTTCTGTCTGAACTAGAAAACACAGAGAGGGAGAAAGTTTCTGTCTATATTTCTGAGGTGAGGTATTATGTACATTATTCAGACTATTGTCCTCATCTTTGTTGCCATATTTATTACAACGTTTCAGCCGTTGTACGCTCTGGCTTTCTTCAGCTGGTTGGAATGTCAAACTGAACTTTTATTTTATTCACTGGTGTAGACTGTTCTAGTTCCATGTTTAATGGATGTCAATTATCAGTTATCTCCTGTTAATTTCCCTCTGAAAGTTCTCCACTGCCTTAATCGGGTATTGAACTCACACTCTTTGGGTCCTGTCACTGGATCTAACACCTTTATCTGTGATTTTTTATATTATGAATCGAAAATTATAAATCAATCTAAATACTTAAAAAAAAAACAATTTGAATGTCTTTTGAACATGTTCTTAAAGAAGGAAGCTCTTATTAAAAGTTCTACCTCAAAGATAATGCATGATAACATTCCATTTTTTTATTGTCTAGTCATGTTACATTTTTTATTTATTTTTGGACATGGATTTTAACATTTAAAAAAAGATTTGTAGATATTTGCTAGTTCTTTATCTTACTTATTATAAAACGCAGATTGTGTGTGTGTAACGTTTATATATTGGATCGGATTTCCTACATTTTTCAACCGATTTCAACAAAACTTCACAGGACTACATAAAATTACCTTGTGGTGGTTCTAACAGTGCCAAAAATGGGAAAAATATAAATATAATTGCACAAAATCAATTTGAAAACACAATTAAGAGAAATCGTGAAAATGGAAGGGGGACAACTCACATCGGGTTGTTTGTGTGTGTGGGTTCCTTTAAATATGGGAGCGGATTTCCATATTTTTCAGCCGATGAAACAAAACTTCACTTTTTTGTTTTTTTTTTGTTTTTTGTTTTTTTTGGCAGATAGTGTTTCTTATTCTCTTGCACACTTTTTTCTTTATTTTTAACATTCAGAATGCTTTAAAAATTCCATTTACAAGACAATTATTTATAATAAAATTCTATTCAATTAGGAGACTCATAACGATTGAAAACAATGTTTTTGTTTGAGTTTGGGTTTGAGTTTGACCAATTCGTAAAAAAAAAATAAAAAAAAAATCCTAATTAAGACATGCGTGTCCGTCAACCTTAAACAATAATCTTTGTCAATTTCATACTTTTATGTGGATACTTCATCTATCTCTTACTGTTATATCCCCGGGCAACGCCGGGCTCTACTGCTAGTATGCAATAAAACTTTGAATTATATTTTTGTTTTCAGTTTTAATAATAATTATAGCATAATATATTGCAGATTTCTAATAAAATGCTATAAAAATGGAAAAAAATGAAATTTCCCACAAGTAAAAACAGAATTTACCAAAAGTGAAAACAGAATCAAGGAAAATTTGAAAATCAGGAGCCCTACAAGAGTTATAACATTGGATTGACAATAACACTATTTACACATGGACAATTGTTCTCATCATTATTGCTGTTTTCACACCTTTTTGACTGTTGCACTTTCCAGTCTTCATCAGGTGTATGTAGATCTGGGTTACCTACAAAGAACTCCAAACTGAGCTACTCAACTCATAGCTGGGCAGAGAAGAGGGGGATTCAAACCTTTCCAAAGGGTGTTGGCATGTAAGGGAATATAATGAACCCAACAGGCATTGGAACTCTCCTCTCCAATTAAGAATTCTGAATTAAGAATCAAAGCTTACAACACCTGGTATTCGCAACTGATCACTCATCTAAGTATTGACCAGGCTTGATATTGCTTAACTTCAGCGATCATACAGGAACTGGTGTTTCAATATAATGTGCCCATAAGCCTTTCATCAATTAAGAAAGGGTAATTGTATCAGATAGGTGGGAAAATTGGATAACAATGGCCCGCATGGTCAAGAGGCCCAAGCAAATGAGAGTTCGGACTTCAGCGGTTAGAAGTGGCGAGAAAATGTAGTGGTGTTGAAACAAAAAAAAAGTTTTTGCTTAACATCACTTATTCCTGTATTTGTGAAAAAGTGAATTAAAAGGTACAATGTAAACTTTTTAGAAAAAATATATTGCTTTGATCATTTTATCCCTCCTCTCCTCAGTATTTTATTTTCACTTAAATGTTATTTTTAATGGATACTAATATTTGAGTAGATATTCATTTTATTTATTAAACAATATATTTATTTTCATCTACTGACCTGAATATATGAGAAATCTTATTAAAGAAGAAAATGCTCCTGCCAGCAGGATTTGAACCTGTGTCTCCCTTAGCAGATTTGAATCCTGCCATAATAAAATTTCTTGAATATTCAGGCTGGTAGATGAAAATCAATAAATATACTGTTTAATACATAAACAGGGCATCTACTCAAATATATGTATCCACTAAAAATAAAATTTCAGTGATAAAATCTGTCGGATTAATAAATAAAAAATCCATTACTTCTTCATATATATATATATATATATATATATATATATATATATATATCAGATCTGACATATCTTTATTACTTCAAATGTTATTTTTAGTAAATATCTGTATTTGCGTATAGCATTTCATTTTTTTTTTTTTTTTTTTAATCAGTGTATATTTTGTCTACTGACCCATGCATTTGAAAAAAAACTTAATAAAGATAATTTGCTCTGTGGTAAGATTTGAACCCGTGTCTAAATCCTGCTTTAGGCACATTCTCTTGTTCTGATTAGAAGATGTTTCCCCCAATCACGACAATCTTAACCTGTTCAAGCCTAGGTCTAACATTTATCTTCCTCTCATATCCACATAAGCTGCCTTTTAATGTAAACCTCTCTGATTGAGTAATCAGAAAGCCGAGTTCGAATTCCAGTCAAAACCATTATACTCACTTACATGCTAATACCCTTGGGATAGGTATGAATACTCTTCTTCTACCCCCCCAAGCTATAGGTAAATAGCAGGACATACCGGGTTCTATAGCCTTGGATGGGAACTGGTCTACGACAGAAAGAAATGTCAATCTACTGTGGGGAAAAAAAATCTGCCTTGTCAGTCATGTAACTGACTGACTACCTCAAGTGGACCCTGGGCCTTGTACAGAATGAACCTTACTGTAAAAAAAAAAAAAGAATTTTTTTTTTTTGTTCTGATATAAAAAAAAATGTTTTTCTTCTAATATATAAAATGTTAGATCTCATATTCCAATATATATATATATATATATATATATATATATATATATATACTCTAGAAGTGGTATATAGTATGTTTCTTTAGTTGATTGAAATTATCTTTTGTAAATAACATCCTCAGTAGCAATTGAGTTAAAGGTCAACAATTGGGTAGGTTGTAGTGTGTTTCCTACTGCTTTTGAGTATTTTAACAGCCGTGGCAGTGGTGTGGTAGAGATGTTAGTAGCAGTAATAGTACCAGTATTATTAATACTATAACTACTACAAGAAAAATAATAACAAAATCCAACCCCCTTTTTTGTTATTTTTTTCCCTGAGAAAGATTTAGCTTCTCTTCTTATAATTAAAAAACGATAAATGTCCTATTAGGCAGCGTGAACTGATTAAGCTGTTGAATTCCCAGCTGGTGAGTGTTTCCTCTCAATTTAACTCTCCTGTAAGCACTTAATACATTTGGAAAAGGTATTTGTTTTAATCCTTTTCAACCCAAGCAAGGTGATAATGCCACTAAGATGCAAGAGGTTACTGGTAGTGAAAGAGAATGAAAAAGACAATAAAAGAACAGGATTCAGAAATCCGGTTTGTCGGCAGGGTGAGGTTTTTATCAATCAAACACTCTTGTGACTTGAAAATTACCAGTCAGCTAGGTTGTTACCCCCTCAACTGAAAAACACAACAATAGTGCAATAAACCAGATTTTATTGTTAAACTTTACTACTATAAGCAAGCAAAGATGAGTTGAGGCGTAAGTGAGTGAGAAGGTGGGCAGTCAACAGCTCTCCGTGTTTCTGTGAGGTCCGCATTGGTCCTTCTCTCCTTCCTTTTCACAGTATGGTCAGCTTTATAGCCAATAGGCTGTTTTGTCCTGTCACCTTTTTCTAAAAAAACAATTAATCTTACTTCCGTCAATTCCTCTCCGTTTGCACCTCTTGTACTTTGAAGTAGATTCCAATTACTGATAGCCATCAGATGAAAGCGTTTCGTATTGAGTTGTCTTAAATTTAACTCGTATTGCTACAAACACAGAAGATGGTGATTGTCATTGCATTTAAATTTTGGAAGATTTTAGGTAGCTGGAAAGCAAGCAACCAAAAGAAAATTCCACAGTTGAGAAGTATGAGAAAAGAAACTATTTGAATAGAACTTAGGGTTACACCTAGTTAGTTTGAAAGTAAAATGGTTAGAACTAATTGGCAATCTAGTAGCACATTTAACTTCATGCACTCAGGGCACTAAGAAAAAAGCTCATCAGATCAATTGCCATGAAAATATTTATAGAAAAAACAGAGGAAAACCACATTAGTAAGAAGGTAACTGAAGTTGAGATGCTAGGTCAGGATTGATTATATTACAGTCCCTTCTTGGTTTTTGTCAAGTATATTGAAAATATATATATATATATATATATATATATATATATATATATATATATATATATAAGAACATCAGACCAGATATGGCAGCGTCTTGGGTAAGACGATAAACTACATCCGACAGCAAGGCCTTTGATCAGGTTTTGAGGAGTGTGGAACCACCTTTTAATTGCCAGTGTTCTCAGGTCCACCCTGACTTGGAGTGATAGCACCTCTTAGGACCCTGGCTATGGGCAAATAGTTACCCCCCACCTCCCAAAAAGGGGTCAAAACACAATGAAAGTAGAAAAATAAGTTTTAATACCAGGAATACTTTTTTGGAGAAATTATTACCAGCAATACATTTTTGGAAAAATATTACTAACAATACATTTTTGGGAAAATAAAAGTATTACCAGCAATAAAAATTTCATTGGCATTAAATAAATCGTTGAGGTTGATATGCTGTAAAACAAAACAAAACAAAACCAAACCAGATATGGCAGCAATATTCAATTCACGGATGAATAATAGATTTATAAATGTGCAAGATGGATTCTGAAGAAAAAATTCCTAGCAACAAAATCAATATAATTACTCCATTTAAAGAGTTGCGCTCCATACTGCTGGAAAGCAGAATATGTTCTCTTTAGTGACTAAATGAAAGCAGTTTTGTTTTGGAGTTGTCAAAATTTAGAAGCCATTCCTTGCCCCAGTTAACCATTGATTGGCAGTCATTTTCAAGAATAGCTGCCACATTTACTTTGTCAAAGACTTTTTGAGACTTACCATTAAGACAGGAATAAATAGTTGTGTCATCAGTTACCTCCCACTGGGGATGAGGATCCCATGTTGATGCACCATGTCTTGTTCACCTCTCCAGCAATGTCTGCTAAATTAAACATCTCATTTAAGAAAAAAAATATAGCTTCCGTTAATAAAGGAAGTGTACCTTGTGCTTTGAAACAAAAACACCACATATTATCAACTAAAGATAAGGTTGTACTCTTGAAAATCCTAAACAGTACAAATATCTCAAAAAAATTTTTACAATCTAAAAATATTTGCTGGCCTTAAATGACCTGCAAAAGGTTGATAAGCCTTAAAAAGCTAACAGTCTTGTTTCTTAATATTTTGCTCTTGTAAGTGTTGCAGCATACCTACAGACGATAATGGGTATGTCTCGATTCACATAAATACAGTAGTAAATGCTGTATGTTGGTCTAGAGTTGGAAATTCATTGTAGAATTCACTTGACTCACTTCTAGCAGTTGACTACTTCTTCTACGCCTTGTTGGCGAATCTTATATGCGTTGTTCTTGTCCTAAGTATTTTCGTTCATTACCAACCTGTGTGTGATTATTCTATTCAGTAGCCTTCTCTAGATTACAACAGTAAGTGTTGTTGAAGTTCTTTAAAGACTTCTAATGTATTTTCTTTCTTTTTGATTTTGCGTAAGCCAAACTGTTACTGAAATTTCATTAATTAGTGTAATAGTCATCGCATTTCGATGAGTAATATTGTTAGTTTTTCTTGGATTTACATCTTTCTATAATTGTATCACATGATACATTTCTGCCGTTATAATTTTGTATTGCATTGACCTTGACATAGTTTCCAAAGACTGATAAAGAACAGATTTGAAACAACACTTTCTTCCCAGGCAAATATGCGCAAACTGCCTGCATATACATAATTCAGAGCAGCTTCAGTCATCATTTTAATGTTCCTCATGTTGCTAGAGCAGCAAACATATTTATGACGTTTAAATCATTGCTTAACAGATGGCTTGCAAGGAAAAGCAGACCTCCCCTATTGAGAGGTTTGTTTATGTTCTTTAAGGTTGGAATTCATACATGACAACATCCTGAACAAATATTTTATTCGGCTTCCATTGTCTGGGAAATACGCACACACACATGCACACACTGTATGAATAATGATATTCTTTTGAGGAGTCTTGGAGTGGGTCTTTCAGCACCACACCCGAGAAGTTGAATGGAACTTTATAACAAAAAAAAAAAAAAAATTCCTGCCACTCAAACATTCACACTTGATTCCTTAATTATTATCCAGTTGTGTAATGAACCATTTTGTTACCCATTTTATTTACGTCTCCTATCCATCAATTATCAATATTACTCTTAGACTTTTTTTTTTTATGTACATGTCCACTCCAATCAGACCCCGCCACCAGTGTACTTAATCACTTAGTACTTAGGTCAGGAAGCAACATTCAATATATCTCTTAGTGTACCTATTAATTTGCCCACTTCGTACTTATTTACCTTTTCACCCCCAATATACACCTGCTTTGTGTATACTTATGCACTCACAGCAACCAGCAATTTTTGTTTCTTTTTGTTTGTAATTTTAAAATTTTAACCTTACAAAAAATAGTATGGTTAACTTTTACACTCCAATATTTTACAACCCCAAAATTACTTTTTACAGCAAAAAAAAAAAAATAAATAAAATGGAAATGATGAACTCCTCAGAAATCATGCCCATCCACCCCAACTATGGGTTAAATAGTTTTACAACCTGCAATTAGCCAAACATAGTGAGAAGGGCTTCCTCCAACAGAATCTGGGTTTGGATATTTTACATAATGACATATGTGTTATGTATGGAAACTAAAGCCTCCAGTAGGCTAATTTTATCCCCACTGATCACCATTGTAGACTATAATCGTACCTTAGATAGTTACTTCTATTGGGTTGGAAACAAAGTTCCTGCACAACTTTTATTAACAACAATATATGATACAATACAGTAAATACCAAACATCAGGATAATCACTGTTATTTTCGATCACCTGCTTCCAACAACAGAATAAATCATGGATACCTTTTTCACAAAATTCAGCCAGCTTGCTATTGAAGAAGTCACCAATTGCAATTTTCAGTGCCTCATGAGTTGCAAACATTTTGCCATGCAAGAAATTCTGCAGTTCCTGCAATAGATGGTAGTCTGTTGCCACCAGGTCAGACATGTATGGTGAGACAAGGAAAACTTCCCAATCCAAATCCAGAATTTTTTTATGGGTGAGCTTTGTGGTTGGGTATCATCATTAAGTAACATGAATTTGGTCAATTCTGGATGTTGTGATTGTTGAGAATACAGTTGGTTGTTAATGAACTGATTGTATTCCAGCATTTCCCAGTGAATCACGCCCTTAACATTCCACCAGACACAAGCCATGAGCTTCTTTTGATGCAGGTCTGGCTTTGCATCCTTGTCCTTCCAGATATTTTGCATATCCAAATACAGACACTGTTTTTCATCTGCAGTAACCATATTGATCACCTAATCAAAAAAAAGTGCTTCTTGGACAAAATTAGTCCATTTACATGGGACCCAAACATTCAATTTGCTGACTTTGCCCTTTTCCTCCAAGTGATGCAAAATGGCTCTTTGACGAATGCGAAACAGTTCAAGTGTGGATTACCTTTGACATGGGTGCACAAATGCTCATTGCCAATGTGTGAGGGTCAACCACTTCTTGGAGATAGAATTGGCCATGCTGGAATTTCTGGAACCAATCATAGGCAGTGCAACAACCAATTGTGCCTTTTTCAAATGTTTGGTTGATAAAACATTGCGATTGGCCAGCATTTAGGTCATAATTATAATCATACAGCAACAATATGCATTGCTGTTCACAAGAGAGGGTCATTTGCTGAGCCATTTTTGGAACTTATTAGAAGCTCTGAAATGATAAAAATAATCAATCAAAAGATATTGCATTTACTTATACAGGCTGTGATGTTGTCTAAATTGCACCAAAATAAAAATAACACTGACATCTCATTTTAACATTTACCAAAATGACAAAAATATCTTGAAATACTAATGAGTAAATTTATTCAATAAAATCGCCATTGGCTTCAACCACAGTCTCCAGAAAACTTTGGAATCTCCTGCAATTCTTCTGAATGGTCCCCTTGTTTAAGTTGGTGAATGCTGCCATAATCCTTGTCTTCATTTCATCTTTGGTATTACAAGGAGTTTTGTTGGTCTCTCGCTCAACCGCACCTCACACATAATATTCAAAGGAGTTGAAGTCTGGAGAGTAAGGGATGTAAGGGGTTATGTGGTCACAGAAATTGTCTGACAGCTGTGACTGGATTCTCCTGCTTGTGCGCCGTGGTGTAGAGTTCCGTTGCCAGACATGGGGTCTTCCAACAGCCACCCTCTTGATTTAGGGCAGCACACTACCTCCTCAAAGTGCTTGAGGTAGGCCTCTGTGTTAAGCCAACAATTTCAGGAATTCTTTTCTTATTAGAGTGAGTTTTTCAAATTACCATACCTTTGTAATCACCATTAGACCCATCCAACACTTTCCAAATCCTCTGCACTGTCCTCAGATTGACACACAAACACTCTGAAATGTTTGTATTGGAGCTTCTGGCGTGAATGCCAAGCAGTACAGCATGCTGTTTCCAAATTTCTGGCAGGGCGAAATTGTATCAAGGTGCACTTTTACTTCCAGATGGTGCCCAACTGACCTTACTATACTGTGCTGTTGAATTTTTTATGTTGGTATGTCATGGTCAAGCGCACATTAAAGCATGAAAACTGTTCTTTTTATAGACATCTTAGAACATTATTACAGTATTCGTAGCTGATTCTATTTAGTGTTGTCTTCAACTTTTTAATGTAGATTGCTTCGAGGATCTGCAGTTTTAATTTGTTATTTTCTTGGTGTAAGAGAGTTGGGTTATCAATTAATATTTTTCTATACTCTGAATGTGCACATGAATGTTGGTGTAAATGTCTCAATAAAAGAAAAAATTCCATTGTGGATAATTTTTGTGTTTTAATGAATGCTAATGCATAACTCTCAGCCGTTGCATTTAGAAGCAAAAAGAAAAAAATCAGTAACATATAGCTACAAATAGTTTTTGCCTTACCAGTTGTCCCCCTGATGATGATCTCAGAAAGAGATGGAAAATACTTGGAAAATAAAAGTGACTTTCACTGTTACAGTGCATTACTTGCATCATTTGATTGTAATACATGGAAAAATATTTGTGAATATGAAAGGATTATGCTAAAAATAAGCAGGCATAATGTTTGTAATTTATTTAATCAGACATGCATAAAAGAGAATTTGCTGTCTAAATACACAAATATATATATATATATATATATATATATATATATATATATGTGTGTGTGAGTTGGTCAGTTTGGCAATTTATGTTTCAATATCGGTTTCCTCTTTTTTTTTCCCCCTTCATACCACAGTTTCAATTCAATTTTTTGCTTTTTAATTTAGTATTTTTGCTTTCTAAGGAAACCATTCATTTTCTTGTAAAATGGTAACATTTCCAGTTGATATCTGATTTTGTTTGAGATTGATAAATTTGCAACTTAGTTCGTTCAACTTGCAATATCTCATGTATTTCTAGTCCAATCTTAAAATTTTCACATGACTGGAAAGAAAATAAAATAATCTTTCTAAATATGTAATTTGTATGTGCTTTTATTCATTGAATTATTTTTTTTACAGCAAGTTAAAATAGTATTTTGCTTCAACAGCCGAAAATGCGAAATATGATTTTTTACAAGACTAAATTTTACACGTTACTTTGTTTTGCAAAATCAAATTGACCAATCTTTATCAATATTCTCAATTAGAAGACACCTTTAACTACAACCAGGAAGATGTTCATTTTTACTCTGACCCATAGAAGCAAATTCTTTCAAAAATCATAAAGTAAGCAAAAAAATCAACTGACAGTAATAAATGTGTGGTAAAAGATCTTTCAAATTATTTAAACTCTTGTCTGACAATGACTAGTGGCTGAAAAACAATAATTTTTATTTTGAGTTTTAAAAAGATGGCTTGCAGTTTTGAAAATATACATATTTTAAAACTGAGATTAAAACTTACTTTATTTTTTAATATCTAATTTAGGTGCATTCCCTAGATAAAAAACAAATTTATTTAGAAAAAAAATCTTCATTCACTTTTTTTGCTTACAACTTTATTTCGTGATTGGTGTACTGCTTACCCTTACAAAAAATCTTACTTCATAAAATTTATTTAACATTAAGATTAAGACGAAACAGGCAACTATTTTTTTTTATTTTTACTCGCTATTTAGTTGTTAACTTAATTTTACCACAAAAAATTTTTTGTTTTTTTGAAAACTGAAACAAATAGATTTCAAATATCATGTCATATTTTCCTTTTTTTCTGTTTGAAAACATTCTATGATTTCCAAATGTCATCCATCGTATTTCCTTTTTTTCTTCTTCATTTCTTTTGTAAACAAATAGATTTCACATTTATTTCCTAAAACTAGTCAATTAAATGTTCTTAACATATTTTTGTTCAATCTTTTTCTCTTACAATGGTATAAATGTTGATAAAATTTAATTTTATTAACATCTGAAAGTTTTTTTCAATAGCGTTTCTTTGGATATGGTCACTCAGTAGTGATAGCACTAAACTGAATGATTTCGGTTTCGTAAAAAATTTTGATGCAATTTCACAGTGTGAAGATGAAGCCGAAAAAAATGCCCATCTCTAATATATATATATATATATATATATATATATATATATATATAATGTGGTGTGTGTTTGGGTGTACTTGATATAGCATCATTACACAGTTTCAAGCCATTAGTCCAAATGGAAATAATGGTAACTCATCACAGAAATTCAAACAAAATGCAAAACGCATCTCTAAATAATTTTACATTTTATAAAATGCAAAATTAATGGCCAGAAAAATTGTGAACTCAGATGCCAAAGTAGGAAGATATATTCAGGAAAATATTTGAAGTTTCTTTAAATTCGACACGTAAAAGTGCAGAAAGATTATTCTGGTCATAACTGTTTTTGGAATGTATTTTATAAAATTGATTTAAAAATTAAACCCTTTCTTGTTTTGTCCATTGAAAGTTCACTTCTTTTTGAGTCTTATTTGTTCAAGCTTTGCACTATCTTGATTCAGCTCTGAGTGGGGCCCTAAGAAAACATGGGTGGGGACATGTTGTAAGCGGTGCCTGACATTTCAAAGTGCATTGTCCATCAAAGAATAAAGTTGCATAAGTATAAGTAAACCGAACTGACAGTTTCTCAAGATTTGCCATTTTTATATTCTTTGTTAAAAAATTTAAAAGTAAAATTTAAAAAAAAAAAATCAATTTGGTTGGTTCTACAAATAAATTGTTAGCAGATGATTACTTGTGTGGAAAAAAATAAAAGATAAGTGGTACTGAAAAAAACAGCGGCGTGCTGAAACAAGAGGAGAAAATATCACAGACACTGAAAACAGGCAAAGGCACTGTTTCCCTGTCAATAGAAATATCAGATGTGTCATATAATTTAAAACAAATATCCTATTTAGAGAGATATATTTCCTTGTGGTAATATTAGATTTTACAAGTAAGTTGATAAAATCATTTAGTTCATATGTCAAGATGGTGGATTTTACAGAGATGCTCATCAAATTCCATAAGTTATTTTGGACTCGTCGTCTTATCCATTTAACCACAGAATTTCAGTCAATATATTCTTCAGCCTTCTTCAAAGTATATTTCATCTTGTATGGATTTTGTATCAATTTTACAGTCTTTGACCACCTTAAACAACTGTAAATTCCAAATAATTGCCAGTTGGAAAGCAGAGGTTTTGCATTCTATTTTTTACAAATGAAACAGTGTCTCTATTGAAGTCATTCACATACCTAATTATCATATTTTATAGTCAGAGTTCTCAGTGAGAAGGGAACATGCTCCCAAAATTGAAAGTCAGTACACCGTCGTGCTAGGCACAGAGAGAAATCAAAGAGGAGTAGAACTGACGTTAGCTAAAGACAAGAGGAAATGTGTTTTGGCATATTGTCAACCATTAGACAGTCATTTAAGTAAAACTGAAAGGAAGGCTATTGAATATAGCCATCGTAGCAGCATATCCACTAATGTCTCAAACTAAGGACAAAGAAATAAATTAACAGGCTAGATGGTTTCAAAAGCCAATGCAACTCACAAGAAATTACTATCATCATCAGGGAACCTAAATGCAAAAGTAGGAAAGGAGTATAGCAAAATATTTGGTAAGTACAGGATTGTGAAGAGAAAAAGGACCCAAGTAAGAATCAATAGCCGGTTTCAACAAAAGCCAAGATACTTGCAGACATGGAAAAAACCAGGAAGGAACACAAAGAAACAGATTATTAAATAATCAATAAAAGATTTAGAAATGCAGTTCTACACTAAAGCATACCGAAGTTTCAATTGAGTATCTTCTTCAGGACATGAGTGATCATAGCTCTCCAAAACTTCCAATCCCTCATGGTTTTTCTACTTTTACTAAGGAGACTATATTCACACAAGCTCATCCGATAGGTGGCTCTCTGCCTTATCCTATCACTCTTCTTTTTCTTCAATATGTGGTTCATCCTGTACAAGGCCTGGGGACCACAAGAGGTAGAGGGTTATGTTAAGGGGTAGTTTATACAAATAGAAGGAGAAGATAATGGTTGACTTTAGACTTGAACAGGTTAAGATTGTAGTGATCAGAAAAACATCCTCTTGGGAATTTTTTTCTTTTGAAGCAGGTCTGCCTGCAATTGTACAATTGCACCCTTGTCCTTCCAGCTTGTTTGGCATATCCAAGTACAGACACGGTTTTTCATCTGCAGTAACCATATTGATCACCTAATCAAAAAAAAAGTGCTTCTTGGACAAAATCAGTCCATTTACATGGGACCCAAACATTCAATTTGCCGACTTTGCCCTTTTCCTCCAAGTGATGCAAAATGGCTCTTTGACGAATCAAAACAGTCATGTGCTGTCTGGTGTGGATTACCTTTATTATGGGTGCACAAATGCTCATTGCCAATGTGAGGTCAACCACTTCTTGGAGATAGAATTGGCCTGCTGGAATTTCTGAAACCAATCATAGGCAGTGCAACAACCAATTGTGCCTTTTTTCAAATGTTTGGTTGATAAAACATTGCGATTGGCCAGCATTTAGGTCATAATTATAATCATACAGCAACAATATGCATTGCTGTTCACAAGAGAGGGTCATTTGCTGAGCCATTTTTGGAACTTATTAGAAGCTCTGAAATGATAAAAATAATCAATCAAAAGATATTGCATTTACTTATACAGGTTGCGATGCATAAATTGTTGTCTAAATTGCACCAAAATGAAAATAACACTGACATCTCATTTTAACATTTACCAAAATGACAAAAATATCTTGAAATACTAATGAGTAAATTTATTCAATAAAATTGCCATTGGCTTCAACCACAGCCTCCAGAAAACTTTGGAATCTGCTGCAATACTTCTGAATGGTCCCCTTGTTTAAGTTGGTGAATGCTGCCATAATCCGTGTCTTCAGTTCATCTTTGGTGTTAAAGGAGTTTTGTTGGCCTCTCACTCAATTGCGACCCACACATAATCAAAGGGGTTACACCTGAACACTGAAATGTTCGTATTGGAGTTTCCAAATTTTTGCTGGAGTGAATTGTGTCATGGTGCTCTTTTTCCCACAGACAGTACTTAACTGACCCTACTATACTATGCAGTTGACAAAAACAAACAATGTGCTTTTGTAAAATTAATAATCTAAAATGATGACAATTTTCTCTCGCTCCTGTATATATATATATATATATATATATATATATATATATATATATATATATATATATAGGTTATTTGCTTTCAAACAACAGATGGCCACAGGTGACTCATTGTCTATAATTACTGTTTTATCCCAAATATTAAATTTGTATCTTTTAATAGTTTTAAAATCAGGCCATCTTGAAATTTCTGCAAAGTAAGGCTTTTAACAAATTTGTGACATTAATAGCTCCAAGAATTCTGCATGCATAGATTTGAAACTTGATGACAATAGTTAATGTTTTACAATGGATTACAAAAATATAAACAGCTTTTATTATATTTTTATAAGGATCTGAATATGGCCAAACTGGAAAATGACACTGTCCACTTTTCATTTGCGAGTTTATGCTAGCTATAGCATCAAAATTAGTTTTCCTTTCATCCATGACTTAATAGATTATTTCTATGTAATAATTATATTAATTCCGGTTATATGTCAATATTACTGTTTGAAAGTTGCTTGATTATATTTTTTAAGACATTAGCAGGCCAATTAATTTAAGAAAATTTTTACCACATATTCTTACAAAGTTTCATTTTGTGGATAAAGTTTTATCTAGGGTTAAAATAGTTTTTTAAAACAGCTTATCATTATTGGTTTTGTCTATTTTGGCACACCTCATAAATTTGTTACTTAAGAAAATTGGTATCCCTATAATTATATTAATAAATTAGTTGGGCTCATTATATTCACTTACATGTAAATACACTTGGGAAAGATATGAATCCACCTCTTCTCACATCAGCTATGGGTTAATTAGTAAAACTTGTATCACTAAATCATTATCTCAAAAAATATTCTTATGCTCAAAACAAAATATTTTCTGGCTTTAAATTACCTGCAAAGGGTTGATAAGCTGTAAAAAACAAATCAATCATAAAGAAAACAATTCTCTCACTTTTCTTGCTTGTAGAACACCCTTCTGGTTTCTTGCTTTTTAGTCAACTTTGATCTTCAAAAATTTAAATGCAATGTCAATCATTATCTCCTGTCTTCTTAATTCAAAAACTGATCAGTGTATCAATCAATCAACCTAGTGTTGGCTTCATTTGTTACCTTTGTTCCAAATAGTTTAGATGCTATGGGCTCTTAAAATGTTTTTTTTTCAAATGCTCTGCAAAATGTTTTAACTCAACAAAGAAACTAAACCAAAAACATTAAAATAAGGATTCCACTAGATTATTTTAATTTTAAATACATCCAAGCCAAAATAAACAAGACAAATCTTCACTTAGAAACATCATAAAGAAATACACAACTCTAGTCACCAAAAATAAGAAAATTGAATTATTTATTTATTATAAAAAATTTAAAACTGCTAACCTCATCATCAAATGTAATAATTCACTTGCAAGATTTAAATTACAGAGAACAAATATTATTTACGAATATATATGTCCCTTAAAGAACTGTGTCCCTGACCAATCCAAATTTGTAAATTATATTGGATATACTACAACATATTTAACAAGAAGACTCATGTTACATCTCTCTGACCGTAGCTCAATTAGCTTCTATTTAAATACACATGAGGACCTACTCAAATTCTATCTATAACATACTTGATGATAATCTATATATATATATATATATATATATATATATATATATAAAAACAGAGGATGTCTGTGTGATACCTTTTTCACTCAAAAGCCATCCGATTTTGACCAAACTTGACAGATACATTGTACAATGTAAGAGATAGGTTTCTTAGCATAAAGCAAATCAATACTTTTTTTAAAAATCGATAATCAATAAAACCAATCAAAAATCGATAAATTAAACATTTTTCCTTTGATTTCACTCAAACTCAGTATTTAGGTTACTTACATTATGATGAGCTCAACGATATCTCAGTTTTATTTCTACACCACTCTGTTTAGCAAAAAACTGCAAAAAATGAAAAATCAATTTCAACACAAATTTTAAACAAGAAACTCCCTCAATTTTCAAGCAATCTAATATAAGCTTCACTCTATTGTAGCCAACAATAAGTTGAATGTTTGAAAGTAATTTAACTTGGTAATCGAGTGCAATATATATATATATATATATATATATATATATATATATATATATATATATATATATATATAATGTTCCCCTACTTTATTTCTTAAATTTCTTCCACTTGTGTGATTATTCATAAAATCTGGTAGCGTTCACTTATTTTCTGGCTGAATTTTATTCTAAATATCAGTGCCCAAACTTGGAGACTGGAGGCTCTTTTCAGAAAAAAGGATTCTAAGTGTCCGTGTCTGGCCACAATCTTAACAAAATAAGATATGCAGATGACACAGTGTTGATAGCAGAGACAGAAATGAAATTACAAAAGTTCTTACAGAAGGAAAGCAAGAAGAAAAGAATAACATCAACTGTAGAAAGACAGAATGCATAGTTGTTAGCAAAAGGATGATCCCAAAGTGTTAATTGCAAATTGTTTTCTTTTTTTCTGGTTACATTAATTGTAATTTCACATAATCTCTGGAAGTTAACTACAAGAATTGCCTTTGTCTTTTTTGTCACTTTACTTCAGTTATAATTTCTGTAATAAGAGAATAATATTCATTACTTTGCCACAACAAGCCCCCACTATTGCTCATAAAACCAACAGATGGCCTATATATATATATATATATATATATATATATATATCTGGAGCTATATCCTCAGGTCATCCCTTAGGATGGATTGAATTTCCAGAACTGGGTGTTGGCTTCTGGCTTCACTTGATTTCAATGCTCTAATTAGAATGGTTATTTATCAAGACCAAAGTGCTGGCTTAGTGGTTCCAACACTGGACATTAGGTTATCCGATTGCTAGTTCAGTTCCAATTGAAAGATATTTGAAACTCATTAGGAAAGCAAAATATTTTACTTAAATATGAAAAAGAGTTGGTGTAATGAATAGCGGCTCAAATTGAGCAGATTTCAAATTCTAGTCAAGTTCGTTACATTTGCTTATGTGGAAATAGGTTAATACCTTTCCCAAGGCTATCTCTTCTTCCTCCATCTGTGGGTAAATACCAGCTATAGCCTAGGGAGGAGACACCTGGTCTAAGAGAAGGACAACTCTGAATTGAAAACCTCCAACTCTGGGTTAAATAGCCTCACCAACCTGTAATTGACAAAGCTTGGTCCATCCTGGGTAAGACGATAAACAACATTCAACAACAACACTTCTGATGAAGAGGCTTTGAGGAGTGTGAAACCGCCTCTTAATTGCTGGTGTTCCCAGGTCCACCCTGACCCAGCTATGGGTAAATAGTTGACCCCCAAACTGGGGTCAAAACACTATGAAAGTGTAAAAATAGGATATACTTATAGAAATTCTTTGTAAAAAAAAAAAAAAAAAAAAAAAAAAAATATATTACCAGAAATATGTTTCTTGAAGAAAATATTACCAGAAATAGATTTTTGAAGAAAAAAAAAGATTACCAGCTATAAAAATTTTGTTAGCATTAAATAACACATTGAGGTTGATATGCCATAAAACAAACCAAACCAAGCATGGTGAGTACAGCTACAACCCTGAAGACATTATCAATAAGGAAGGGATCCCTCCAACAGGAGTGAGAAGATCCTGGATTTGGATGAAAATATTTTTTCTTAAGGCTAGCTCCCTCCAGTTGCCATCAATAGTAAACAACATCTGTAATAAGCCAAAATTACCCCCGTAGATTTAATTGGTTCAGTTCAGAATTCCCTGTAGGTTACCCAGATATACACTCCAATGAAGGCCGGAGTGCACAACAGACAAAACGTTGTGATAACAACAACAAAAATGAGGATAATAGTCTGAATGTAAATAGTGTAAATAAAATTTAAAAATATGAAAATTTTTTATTATCACCTTACATCACAAGTTCCATAGGCCATTAGGTCTGTAGGGAGATCACTGCAGCTATAAAAGCATGGGTGTGTCTGGGGCAAGGTAATCTGTTGGTGTCCATCCCTTTTCAGAATGGTTTTGAATCAATTTTCCTTCTCTTAGATTAGTTGCCTCCTCAAGGCAAAAGAATCTAGTCTATCCTGCTATTTCACTCATAGCTGGAGATTATTAATAACACCACTATTTAAAAGGATTAGGTAATGTCAGTCATTATTTTTCTTTTACTTTATATTAATATTAAACAATACTGTCCTATCCGAATTTCTGGGATGAGGCATTATCATTATTTACTTTACTTAGTTCTCATTCCATTGTCCATATCTAGAGAATATATCTTCTCTGTAAATTAAATAAAGTGTTTGGTTCAAAATTCCGCATGCTCCATTAGGGGAATTTTGAATTGCATGTTTTATTTAATCTACTAGTTAAGATTGTCTCATTCCACTGTCTATGTCTCAGTGTCTGGTTGGCAAGCCCAATTTTTAAAAAAATAAATAAAAATCTTACCTGTAAATGAAAAGGTGCTTTTATTTGAGCTCTATAGTAGAATATTCATAGTATAAAAAGAGCATGTTAGCCTAGGACAGCACTGAGAGAATAACAGCTGTAAAAGTGAAAGAATAACAAGTCATACAGCAGGAGATACGAGGCTTACAGCTGGGAGAATGGCTGTCAGTGTTTTATTTTATTTTTCTGCAGAAGAGATGTGAAGGTGAGATGTGTGGCAGCAGAGTTCTGAAACTTTATGCTAATAAAAAGAGTCACAGTAAAAAGAAAACATTCACTCTCAAGATTTATATTTAGTATCATCTACATACGTTTTTGTTTCTTGATCTTATTCATGTTTATATATGCAGACACGTTTTCTTTATATATCTAATTCATATGTCTTTGTGATTGTCTGATAACTTTGTGCTTTTAAAGGGTGACTGCTGATAGAAATGTTTAAAGTTAAAGACCGAGTTCACTTGCAGATCAATTAAATGTAAAGAAAGTGTTGTCTAACCAAATTAGTAAACTTTGAACGTTACAGAGTTTGAATAGCCAAACGTGATAATCAACAAATCTTTTTCTTTTTGTTAAATCTACTAAATGTTTCATTAATTAAAAATGATTTCCTCTCCCCATTGTATTCGATAGTATTTTTAGTGGGTTTGAAATAAATACATCTATCTATACCATATTTCACTGCTTGTCCAATTTCTTGAAGGAAGAAAGCAGAAAAATAATGTTTTTGCTTGTATTTCATAGTCCTCTCTATTATCACCAATTTTACCCATGAAATAACATATTTCAACATGAAAACCTGACTAATCATGATAAATTCATTGCAGACTGAGAAGAAGTACCAAATTTATGGTAACTATTTAGAATGTAATAATTAGAAGAGAAGTTAATACATAACACGACCGAAACCTAACCTTTTGCAGCCTGGGACCGTCAGTAATCATGACAAATTAATCACAAACCAGGATGGACCACTAATTTTAAATTAGATACATGTAAATTTGGATACAGAAGTTTGATTTATGCGTTGACTAAAACATACGATAGTACTGAAAAATATTGAATTCTTCATTACCGGCAATCTTGACAAGTTTATCAGAAGCACTAAGTTTAGGAAGGATGGTGTTACTTAAGCAGATGTTGTTACTATAGCAAGAATTTTGTTTCCTATCAATATCCCAGTATTTATAGTTTTATGGCTTTATGGATAAAGTGCTCAATATCAGGGATAGAGCATTTGTAAATATAAAAGTGGACATTGAACTCAACACCAAGTGGTGACAGACTGTTTCATGCTTTGTTGCCACTGAGTGTTGACTTCAGTGTCCACTTATATATATATATATATATATATATATATATATGAAAAATAAAAATGCCAGCATATAATATATGCAAAATTAGGTAATTTAACCTATATCAAATGCAACAGAATTTCTGCTAATAAAGCACTCGATGTAAAACAAGAGTGGTAATTATTATTAAAATAGAAATGAAAGCATTGACCTTCAATAAGTATTGAACATTTTTTACATGTGTGTGTGTGTATATATATATGTATATAAATAAAAAGAAAGAACAGTAAGATATATAATCCGGTGTTCTTATAGATATTTTTATTTTTACAAGATAGTGCTCAATGTAAATTTACAGAGCATTAATATTATAAATTAATTGATTTAAAATATGTTGGTTTTTTTTCGCTACACAGTTCTAACCATGTTTCAAAAATGGAAGCTAAAAGCCATGGATTTAATTTTGCAATTAAATTAAAGACATTAAATTAAAATATTAGTTCCATTTCATCCTCAAGCAAATTTTCGCTTGAGGATGAAATGGAACTAATGTCTTTTAATTTAATTGCAAAATTAAATTTGTGGCTTTTAGCTTCCATTTTTGAAACATGGTTAGAACTGTGTAACAAAAAAACATATTTTAAATCAATTAATTAATAATATATATATATATATATATATATATACACACACACACACACACATACAAGAGAGTGCTGAGAAGAAAATACATTTGCTTGGGTTAGTGGATTTTTATGATATATAATCCCTTCTTAGATTATTTAATGCCAAAATTAGTTTTTTTTCATACTTGAGTCTACACATTTACTTGGTAGGTGGCAGAGGATACAATTGACATGTTCTAGTCCCCACTGATATGGTAGAAAATAAAAAAGGAATCTAAAATAAATTCTGATGCTTAGTCATTCATTTGGATTTTGGAAAATGTGTCCATATTAGATGTTCTCCATATCTTCATTTTTTGTGTGTGTTTATGTGTGTATATTCAAATAGTTTATACATTGATTACACAATTACTACATTATCTCATAGACCAACTTGCAGTTTATCTGATAACTGTCTTAAATCATACATCATTAACCAGCTAGAAAGATAAATACTTAATAGTATAAAAACATATATAAATTGTAAAAAAATGACAAATATTAGAAGCCAAAACATAGAAAAAGAACCTAACATGATGGCATGACATGACATTTGAAACTTGTGCATAATATAGCACATAAATACATTCAAAAGTAAATGTATTCTTAGCAAAACAAATATAATCTTTTTTTATCAAAAAAAGACTCATGAAAGCCAAAAGCATTTAGAATTTAAACAATACTTATAAACCCTCGATCAAAACACCTATTCAGAAATGGAGAAAAAGTTAATAAAAAAACTTAGAGAATTTTTGTTAGTTTTTAATAAAACTTGTATCAGTGATAAACTGCTGTCAAAATCCATTTACATGTAATCGTACATTTCCAGTGAGACAAGTGCTTGCATATACTAACATATACAAATCTGAGTATAAGGGGGATGTTGACAAGTTCTCAGCTCAGTCAAAAATGGAAGAATGGATTGCAAAATAAATGCTGATATTTGGGTCTTTTGGCCATATTTTGGGAAGGGGATCAGACCAAGAATTTTTCAGCACCCCCTTAATAGTATATATAGGATAAAGCTATATTGTATGCAGACATTGGTTTGTTGTATTGCTACCAACTTGAATAATATTACTAATAATACTTCATTTATTTCACTGTCATGTTAAAACTAACTAACTATCTATCTATCTATCTACATACATACATAGATACACACACACACACACAGAGGGTAAGATGGATAAATTGTCATATAAAATTATATAAAAATGAAATTAACACTGTTATCTTGTTTTAACAGATATATTTACCAAAATTACACAAAAATATTTTGACATACTAAAGAGTAAATCTATTCAATAAAATCGCCATTAGCTTCAATGATGGCCTCCAGATGACTTCAGAATTTCCTGCATCTCTTCTGGATGGTCTCCTTGTTTAAGTTGGTGAATGTTGCCATAATCCCTGCCTTCAGTTCATCTTTGGTGTTATAAGGAGTTGGTCTCTTGCTCAAGTGCGCCCCACACATAATAATCAAGGATGTTGTTGTTTCTCTTCCATCAATTGATGTACTATAAATTAGTATAGCAAATTTTAGTGTCTTTTTTTGTGGTGAAAGACACATTAATTTGGAAATTCTCACAAGAATCGAATAATTGTATTATAATTAAACTTTCAGGACTTATTCACAAATGAATGAAATTATTTAAGAATTTTTTTAAAATCTTGATAAATATATATATATATATATATATATATATATATATATATATATATATATATATATATTTACATGTTTTTCCCACCACTTAATTTATGAAAACTCAAGAAATTCAATAATTTTTAGTGACTATATTAGTTAAAAGCAGAACCTTTTGGCGAATTTAAATCATCAATTTTTTTTTTAAGTTGAATGCTGTCTTATTAAAAATATGCTGTGAATCATAAAATAAAAATGCAATAAAATTAAGACATCATTTAATTAGAATAGCTTTTAATTGCTTTCAAGAATAATATATATTAAGGATATTATTTTATTAAGAAAAAATTTTTTTGATAAAAAATGAAATGAGATTTGTTTTCATTTTTTTAACAATTAGAGTAGTTTGAACAGTTTTCAAATGTTTTAAAATTCAGTTTCAATGGTGTAACTTAGAGAATATTTTTATTAAGTAAAACTATATTTACTAATCATATATCGTAAAGCTTATTACAATCTGACAACCCTGAGGATTTTTAAAAAGAATTTTGAATTCTTTTTGTATGTGTATAAACATGCCAATTTTTGTACAGGCAATCATACACAACATTATCAGGAAATAAGATCAATAACTATAGTAAATTTAAAGCCCAAATTCTCTAAAATTCAATAAAACATTAGATTACAAAGAATATTTTCTTAAATTTTTAAGATTACTGAGTACTTAAAAGGTGCTTGTGTTATATTCAATTATTTTTTTACCAGTAAAGCCACCATAGAACAATATTAGATAAAATCTGTCATCAAGCTATCATGGAGCTGTTAAAAAGTTATGAAGATAATAAACAGCTTTGCCCATGTTAAAAAATGTATTTCTGTGATATTTTAAACTTAAATATTTGTTTCAAATCAGATTAATTATACTTTCAATCGGCTAATATTCCTCAAAGTTTCAGAAAAGTATATATTATTTTTAGATGTTTTAATAAAGAGATTTACATTTTTATAACAGTTTGCTAAAAATGGTGCAAAATTTTAGAAATTTCAAAACAAAAACTTTTTCCAATCAATTTAAATTGGTTTTGAAATAAAACATAGTATTTTGCATATTGGAAATATTAGATTTAATCTATTAGCTTGAAATTAAAATAAAAACTTCAAGAAAGATTTTTCAGTTTTAAAACTTCATTTTAAAACCGAGGTATCGTGAATTTGTGAATAAAAAAAACACAAGTTTTTTCTGCTATCAAAGAACCTAATTGTTAATTATCATAGAAATGGTTTCTACAGTAACAAGTCAACAGTATATTCATTTTATCTGGGGCAGTTATGTTATGTGAGAGACTATAGGCAGGTTTAATTACTGCGTAAAAGTTTGGCTTTCTTTCTTGTGCTTTCCTACTCGACGACCCATTTTATGTGACATGGAGGGTACTTTGGGATTCTTGGATATTCAAAAGCATTTGAAATGTGAGCAGAAGACAGGTTAGTCACAGATCACAGAAAAATCAACTACCACAAAAGAAGCAATTTCCACCTTCTTTATCTCTTGGAGAAGAAATTACATTTGAGCTTCAGCCTTGTTGGTATCTGGCTTGGTACATTTGACCTTCACACTGGCTGGTATACGTAGGAGTTTTACTCTCTCAAAAATAAAACTGCATTTATTTGACTTTGTCTTAAATGATAGGAAATGAATGAGAGACTGCACCAGTTATCCAGACCCCAATGTCTCTATTAAAATAAAGAAAGATTAAAAAATCAGTTATGATAAACATTAAGTAATGTATGTGTGTATAGAACAAATAGATCAAAACAATATATAAGAAACAGTGAGAAAGTTATTGTTGGTCTGATTGGAATAGTGAGTCTGTGAGAGGGAACATTTGCAGAAGTGACAACAGCAGTTAGCAGATGTTTATTCTTCAAAATAAGGGTGAAGAGATTTATGTCCCAATTGGAAACAACATTAGAAAGTAGAGGAAAACTTAGATATTGAATGGTATTGCAGTCCATCTGCATTCACTCAAGGATGATGTCATTAAACAAACTGTAATTTGATTCTTAAGGATTTTTTAAAATCATTTCAACTCAAGTAGGGCAATAAAGCCACTAAGATACAAGGGGGTTATAGACTGTGAAATAATGTGAGAAAAATAAAAATAAAAAAAAACTTGATTTGCAATAATAATAACCCCAAGTACATCTCCTAAACCTGAAACATTCACTAAGAAGTTTGATTGCCATCCTGTAAATGGATGTTTTTTTCATGTAACTGTGGTGCAGAATTAATTGAAACAATTGCATTATTTGATATTTTATTTATTTATTCCATGTCCCTATGGAATGTAGACAATTATGGCTCTCCACATCTTTTTTTCTTTATTATCTGTGAATTGCCATGACTTTTTGGTAAAGATAGTGGAATGTTTACCCATTGCCTTTTCCACTGTCGTCCTGAACATGACAGTAAATTACATCCTTGTCCTGGGTAAGACAATAAACTACATCCAACAGCAAGGCCTCTGATCAGGAGGTTTTGAGGAGCGTGGAACCACCTCTTAATTGCTAGTGTCCCCAGGTTTACCCTGACCTGGGGTGATAGCACCTGTTAGGGTCCCAACTATAGGTAAATAGTTAACCCCCAAACTGGTGTCAAAACACTATGAAAGTGTAAAAATAGGTTTTAATACCAGCAATACTTTGTAAAAAAATTATTACTAGTAATAAATTTTTGAAGAAAAAAATTTTACCAGCAATACATTTTTGAAAAAGAATAATATTACCAATGATACATTTTTGAAGGAAAAATATTACCAGCAATAAAAACCTTTTCAGCATTAAATAACCCATTGAGGTTGACATTACGTAAAACAAAACAAACAAACCAAACCTTCTCCACCATTTTGAATTCAGAGTTTTTCTTTTCCTAGATGAGTTGCCATACAGCACAAGAGAGTCCAACTTGACCCCTTATTTAAAGCCCTTACTTTTTTTTCTTTTTAGATGCATGTCCCTTCAGGATGTAGGTGATTCCGTTTCCTTATTATCCATGAATTATAATTAATTCTTGGTTGGGGAGTGTTTTTCCAATTGTCTTCTCCAAGGTTTTGAATTCAGATCAATCCTACTCCTAGAATGACTTTCAACAAAGGCTACAGGACCCAGTCTGCTCTTCTATTTAACCATTTTTCTCCAAGTGCTATGTTGCTTCAAGAAGTAGGTAGTCATGGCTCTCTACGGGTTCCATTCCTTTATCTATTAATTTCCATGACTTCCCATGAAAGACATTAGAGTGGTTTCTCATTGATTTTGCTATGGTTTTGAAATCAGAGTATTCAAGAAGAATCTGAAATGTTAATGGTCCATACCTGGCATCTTGTCTTCAGTCATTTTCCTTGCTTGTGCGTTTTCTATATATACTTTCATGGTAATTGTTCTGATGAGTTTTCTTCTATGGTACCTTGTTTTCATGAATACAGTTCTCGATTGGCAACAAAGTCTCCTCTTTTTACAGTCGAAATAGCTACATGCAACCCTAAGTTCTATGCTAACAGTTTCTTCTCTCACACTTCTTGCTTGTGGAACTCTCTTCCAGCTTCTTGCTTCTCAATCAACTTTGATCTTTGTTGTGTCGGAAACCTACCACCCCTCTTGAAGATGAACTTGTCTGCATCTGTGAACAAAGACTTTAAATAGTGGCATGTCAGTTGACATGGGGGAGAGACAGATAGACAGAGAAGTTCTTAGCTGAGCTAGTTATTGACTACTCAGGCAATTTCTGTACCTTTTTACCAACCTATTAAAACCCTTTTTATTGTTACGTGTTATTTGGCGTTTGTCTCTACTAACCCCAAATCAACATCATAACAATCTTCAAAAATTTAAAACAGTGTCAATTGTTATCTTCTTAATTCCTATTTTATTATTCTTTCTCTTTAATAGAAATCTTAGTTGCTTTATTGCCTTACTTGATTATAAAATGATTATAAAAAAAAAAGTTTTTAAAAATTGTTATATTAATTAAATGTTATTGTTTATGTTATAAAAAAAACTGGTAGTAAAATGATTGTTTAATGAAGTGGGTGGTTTTGTTCTATTGATATATTTACCCAGCCTCCCTACTAAGACAGGATTTGATACAAAGTCTCATATGCATATGGACCAAGGGCAAAAATTGCCCATTTTCCATGACCACAGTCACGCTGACATCAATATTACACAAGCCCCACCTTGTTTAGGGTGCTGTATAGTTTAGTTTGTATTGCAAAGTATCTGACCAAAATCAAAATGGCAGCATCCACCCATGGGAAAATTCCATCAGCATCTTTACAGTCATTTTTCTTCAGTAAATTACAAATGGGCCAGCATAGCCAGGCAACAATTCATTCAGTAAAATTATTATCCAAACATAATCTGAAGAAAATTTATCATGAGAAATCATTTTGAGCCCAACTGCTTGTTCAGTAGTTATTATTTTTCCAAATATTAAATTAGGGATAAACATTTCGACATTTGTATCTTGTATTTTAAGGTCAAAATTTCTTCAGACAATAGTCTTTTCATCAGCATTTTATAACATATGGCATATTTTAGGGGAAATTTATCATGTTCTACAGAAAAAAATACACTCGGAATGATTTTTCTAGCAAAGAATATGTTCATATCTGTGTTGGAGCCTGGACGGTATTCATTTCAGAACGTCTGTAGTGAGAGAATTTAATCTCTTGTCAGTGGACATCCCAGAATTTAATGATGTATTATAATATTTAAAGCTAAATTTCAAATGAGAAAAATAACTCTTTGAAGAGCTGAAACTACAAGCAAAGTTTTATTATGTAAATATTTTAAAAACTGAAAGATTTTTTTTTCTAAAAGGACATCAACAGATTTCAATGGACTAAATAAATAAATTAAAAAAGACACATTTTCTGGTCCACCCTAAAATGCAACAGAAATAACAATAAATGCACTTATAGTATTGTTAAAAGAAACATTTTACTTCTCTCTCTCTCTCTCTCTCTCTCTCTATATATATATATATATATATATATATATATATAGGCAGATGTGTTGTTTTCCTTTTTTTTCTTGAAAGGAAAAAATGCAATAAGCAACTTGTTTCTTCATGGCGGCGGGTTGTTATTTGAACATAAACTTATCTTTAAACATTTAAACAAAAACAAGAAACAATTTTTGGGGGCACTGTTTTTGTAAAATGATAGAGCTTGTACCTTATCTCTTTGTGTGTTTCACATTTACACTCTTGGTGTTACTCAAGAATAGTTTCTCATGTGCCTTGATCCATTTTAGCCATAAATCTTTTCGGGGGAAGCAAGCTTTCATCATAATGCTGAGAGCCTACAAATTATCCACTTAATTTCTAGATTGTTTCTCTTTTTATTTTCAACAACTTTAACTAATTCAGAATATATAACATTTCTCTCGGGCCGTAAACATGTTTTTCAACTTTGAATTTTTGACTCATTTTTTTCTTAAAAATCATCTAAATTTGATTTGGTTTGTGTTCAGATTTTAGAAGCATATTGATTGGATCAAATTTATTGATCTAAAACAACTTTGAATAGAACTTAGTTACTTCCAGCTACTTCAGCAGTAAAATAATGAGACCTAGTTGCCAATCTAGTACTGCACTTAAATTTGTGAGCTCAAGGTACCAAAAAAGAAAGCTCAGTTCATTAGAACAGTTGCCATGAAAATAGTTATAGAAATCTGGCTTAGCGGTGGGAACGTGACTGAAGTCAAGATGCCAACTCAGGATCTATAATATTACAGATCTTTTGTATTTTGTCAAGGATTTCAAGATATATAGCAAGTGCACCAGACCTGATGTGGCAGAAATATTTTATGTGCAGACAAATGGTAAATTAATAAATGGGCAAGTTGGAAAAAAATTATCTGGCATGACTCAGTGAACCAATTTTCCCAGCAATAGACTTAGCAATTGATTCAATATAATCATTCCACTTCACGCCAGTGGAAAACATGAGACCAAGAAGGTGCAATGAGTTGCTCATCAGGAGGTTAACATCAGCCATGGTGATGGAAGGCAAAAATGATTTACTAAAAGACAGCAGTTTCATTTGGAAAGCATTAAAAATTGCAAGCCATTTCTTACCCAAGTTAACAACAGATGGAAGGTCATTTTTGAGATCAGCTGTCAATTTGATCATATCAAACTTATTGTACTTACCATTATGACACGAGTAAATAGCTGTCATCAGCATGGGTACAGAGTTGGAAACTGATGCCTTTGGGAATTTTGTTAATCAAGATAAAAGACAAAGTACAGAGGAACCTTGGTTCGCGAACATTTCACATGTCGAAAAAATTGTTTTTTAAACAGAAAATTAGAGATGAAAATGCCTCGGTTATCGAACACAAGCAGAATAATTTCTGAGTTGACCACCATGTATACATTCGTGTGTTGTGACGTGCTTTTCTTTTCCAATTTTATTGACCTGTGACTTTTTTCTCTACATTGATTCCTACTGGAAAAATAGTTTCAGTTTATGAATATTTCAGGTTACAAACAGCCTTCAGGAATTAATTAAATTTGTGAACTGAGGTTCTACTGTAGGTCCAAGGATGGAGCTCTAGGGGACACCTGCATTAATGCAAAAGGATCTAGAAGAGTGGCCATTCAACACTACTTTCATTACATGATTTGATAAGAAAGATTGAATCAAATTCAAAATTTGACCAGAGACACCATAGCCATTCTGCTAGAGAAGACCAGCATGCCAAACCCTGTCAGATGAATTCACGATATCTAAAGCCGCAGCCTGAGCCATGCCATTCTTATTTAAAGCTTGACAGATTCTTTCAGTAATAACCATTAATACATCAGCAGTTGACCTAGAAAAGTCATATTATTTGTCAGAAAAGACCATGTGAAGTAAGATACTTAACCAATTTGGAGTTAATTATAGCCTCTAGTACTTTGTCAAAAAGAGGTAGAAGACTAATAAACTGATAGAAGGATCAGACAGTTTGCCTGAGTTCTTAAAAAGGTTGCAACTACAGAAGAGCATTTTCAGCTGGCAGAAATGCAAAAAGTAGAAGGGTATTTATTATAGCTTAGATAGAACAGGAGCACATTTCTTTAAAATTTGCAGGGATACCCTCAAAAATTAAAATAAAAATCACAATTAAACTCCTTTAAATCTTTCCAAATCCTCTGCATTGTCTTCAGATTGACATCCAAACACCCTGAAATGTATGTATTGGAGTTTCTGGCACAAATGCCAAGCAGTACACCATGCCTTTACCAAATTTCAGGCAGAGTGAATTTTCTCATAGACAGTGTTGTACTTTTCTGTGCAGTCAAAAAAATCAAAAGCAAACAATGCACATACATGAATTTAAAAAGATAAAATGGCAACAATTTACCCAGCACACCTATATATATATATATATATATATATATAATTATTTTTTAAAAATGATTCCTTCACATTTTAAAAGATAAAAAATAATTATAATTTAGGCTCTACTTTTGTATCGAGCACTGTTTTTTAAAAATAAAAGCAAAAATACTAAAGAACTTTGGATTATTTACCTAACGAGTTCTTTCCTATTTTCTACATATTTGCACACACACACACACACACATATATATATATATATATATATATATATATATATATATATATATAAGAATGAGTGACAACAGAATACATTAAGGTCCTTATGTATAGTCAGCTTGACAGTGGACAAAGAAGTATTGGATGTCCATGGGTCAGATATAAAGGCAAGCTAAAGAGTAACCTCTCAGATGTCAGTGTACCTTATACTAACTTCGAGCGAGTTGTCATGGATAGAAATAACTAGAGATATTTGTGCCAGAGTGGTATCAGAAATTTTTTGAAATCAGTCATATTGATTTGCTAAGAGACAAAAGACAATGGGGAAAAGTGTCAGCAAATGTTCCTGTGGCAATGTCCCGAGATCCTTGCTGTTGCACAATATGTTGGCTTGTATGCAGGTTACTAGTAGAACTGAAGTGCCACATACAACACAAACATAAAAACTGAATGAGTTTGTTCGATCCTCATATGTTGAAATCAGCAGGAGAGTCTATCATATCATATATATATATATATATATATATATATATATATATATATATATATATATATATATAAATTTGCTAAGCATAGCTTAGATATGGCAAAAGGCTGAATGAATGGAGCACCCAGTAAGGATCAGACTCACTACTCGGTCATAACTGATTGAGCGAGACAAGCTTGCTAAACACTACACCACATTGAAGTGTCCAATCTATTTTTTATTTTTTTTTATCCATTTTTACTTCTTGAAAAGAGGGATGGGTTAACTATTTTTATTTCTCATTCAAGTGGAAAAACTATATATGAATCCATTGCTAAGTCAGACTATAAGTCTACCATTCATCAATACTTAGAATATTGCTGCCTCATATAGTCCGGTGCTCCTGCTATTTACCTTGATCTCCTTGATAAAATCCAAAGAAGAATCAGCACTATTATTGGTCCTGATCTGACATCTCAGTTTCAGTCACCTTCTCATCAGTGTAAGGTTGCCTCTCTATGACTTTTCTATAAATACTTTCATGGTAAGTATTCGGATAAACTCTTCACCATGTTACCTAGACTTTTTGAATTTAAGCATAGTACTACACTGGCATCAATATCTCATCAATTTATAGTTGAGCTAGCTAGATGTAGCCTTAAGTTCTATGCTAACAGTTTCTTTTCTTGCACTTCTCACTTGTGGAACTCTCTTCATACTTTCCAGCCAACTTTAATCTTCAAAAACTTAAATTTAATGTCAATTGCTATCTACTGTCTTTCTAATTACACTTTTCATTCTTGGTTATTAGTAATGTTTCTGTCTCTTATTCTTCCAAACCAAGTAACTCCTTGTGTCTTAGTGGTTTTACTGCCTTGCATGGTGTGAACTTGATTAAAAAGAAATCACAAATAATCTGAAGCTTTGTACCATATGATGAAAAAAGACAGTCCTGTGGCCTTCCAATGGTTCACACTTGGGATCTTGTTCTCTCTTCTTTTGCAAAACTTGATTGTGCAGACTGAGGTCAAATAACTCTCTTTTGGTCTCATCACGCCAAAGAGTATTATTGCAGTCAGTATATGGTTTACGTAAATGCTTCTTAGCAAGCTTCAGCCATGCTTCGACAAAGCAGTAAGTTTTTGTGCTTTACAAGATCACTGGTCATGTAATTTGAAATGCAACCATTGTCAGCGATGCCCAAGATATATTCTACCACGGTTCTGTAGCTTTAACTGATGCTTTACTATTCTTACAAGATTGCTTCCAACCCAAAGGAAAATCTTTTGAAGGGCAACAGATTGAACTAATTTCCTCTCTATTTTGCAAACTATCAAACAATGGAGCTATGGCTGTGTAACCTTTATCCCTGTTACAGAGGCTAATTTTTTTTTTTTTTTTTTTTTTTTTTACAGTAAGGTTCACCCTGTACAAGGCCCAGGGGCCCCTCAAAGTAGAGGGTTACATTAAGAGGTAGTTTATGTGGATACGAGAGGAAGATAAATGTTAGACCTAGACTTGAACAGGTTAAGATTGTCATGATTGGGGGAAACATCCTCTAATCAGAACAAAAAAAAAGCAATTTTATACATCAGAACAAGAGAACATGCATAAAACAGGATTTAGATACAGGTCCAAATCTTATCAGAGAGCACATTTTCTTGAATTTTTTTCTCAAATATATGGGTTAGTAGACAAAATATACACTGTTTAAAAAAGAATGGTACGTTATACTGAAAGACAGATATCCACTAAAGGTAACATTTGAAGTAATAAAAATGTCAGATTAAAAATAAAAAAGAAAAATATATATATATATATATATATATATATATATATATATATATATATATATATATATATATATATATATATTTCTATAGAAGTAATGGATTTTTACTTATTAATCTATTTTATCACTGAAATGTTATAGTGGATACACATATTCAAGTAGACACACCATTCATTTATTAAAGAGTACATCAATTTATTTTTGCCTACAAGTCCAAATATTCAAGAAATCCCATTACAGAAAAGATGCTCCTTCTGGCAGGATTACAAACCTTTCAGCTTTGTATTGTTCCTTAGTTTTTGGCATTGTGGTTGCTACTATGGCAACAGACATACCCTCTTCCCAAGCATGTTAACTGTTAGAATGTTCTAAAATAGCCTACAGCCATCTAGTACCCACCACCTGGAAATTTATGTTCTCCAGTCGTATTTGTTTAATCTTTTCTAGAGTGAAAATTGAATACTTTGATTTTCTAAAAATATGTCAGTTAGGTCAAGTGTCATACATGATACACTGTTGGGCAATATTGACTGACTGATTTTCCCACAGGTGGTTGCCATTTCTTTCCACGGTAGACTGGCTGCCAACCGTGACTATGGGACCAAGTCTGTTCAACCCATAACTGGTGGGAAAAAAGATGGATTCCCACCCTTTCAAATGGTATTTACACATAAGTGAATTTAACAAACCTGGCTGGAATTCAAACTTGAAAAATGTATCCTTTATAATTTTGTATAAATACTGAAATGTTGTAGACTTGCACAAAATGCCAGCTAAATTCTATATGCATGGGGTAAATAATGCAATAAACTTTTTTTTGCAGCATGTATTAAATAATTTATTTTTACGTTTGTGTGTAGCTTCCACTTTTTTCTTCACACACACCTCATTCATCTACACACAAATATGCATGCATGCAAGGGTGCTGAAAAGTTATCATCATAACCAAGGCTCCACACACACGTACAAAAAAAGAAATCTGTTTTTTGTTTTTTGTTTTTTAATTTGGTCAGGTTCAGGCAAGTGGTGGAGGCTGCGAACCTTTCATCACCACATTGTAAAATATGACAATTGTGCAACAATGTCACTACTAAAAATAAAATAACAAGCATAACATGTAGGTCATATTCATTTATAAGAAGGGAAAGAAGATTATCTGGCAATTTTACTTTTCGTAGAATATCATTTACTCACCATAGAGAATTTATTTGCCTTCCTTCAGCATGGCAGTCTTCTTAATTCTTATTTTTTTTATTGTTCTCTCTCCTTAATAATTTTTATTTCTCATATTCTCTCACACTCAATAAACCCTTGTGTCTTAGTGGCTTTATTGCCTTGCTTGCAATGAAATAATTTTTATAAAAATACTAACATTAAATATATGTAATGTTGGTTTGTCTGGTAGGTTGATTGTTTACCCAAATGCTAAAGACTACCAATAATTGTACATTGACTAATTCTATCATACTGTAATCTTAAATGTGCATGTTAATTAGTGGGGTTATATAACATCAAATAAGTTACTTATTTAATATATTCTTTTCATTCTGTTCCTTTCAGCCCTTGCTGCTGCAATCACATGTGCTTCTGTAGCCCTGGCTTATGCTGGTATTGAGATGTATGATCTTGTATTGAGTGCCTCTTTGGTAAGTAGAACTGTTTCTATCAGGTGAAGCTTGTGGCATCATGTTAACATGTAAATTTGAAATCTCAATTTCCAGTGTTCTCTCTATGGCTCTGTTATTAGCTGCAGAATTCAAAGATTTATTTTGTTTATTTGATATTGAGTCATTTTTTTTTTCTGGCTATTTGTTGTTAAGTCTTTTTCCCTTGACTCTAGGTAGAGGATTACAGAACAAGAGACATAGTTTATGTAGATATATGGGGAAGATAACGATTGACCCTAGACTTGAACAGGTTAAGATTGTAGTGATCAGGGAAGCATCATCTTGAGAGTCAGTTTCACAGAGCAGTAGTTTATGAGAAGCTGCTCAAGTGGAACTTAAATCTTGCTAAAGGATAGTCTTGGGTATCATGATAGACAACATCGTGCAATAAAGGCCTCTGATCAAACGATTTGAGGTTTTGTGGAGCATGGAACCACCTTTCCATTGCTGTTAGGGTTCAAGCTATGGGTAAATAGTGAACCCCCAAATACTAGCAAAGTTTAAAAATAGATTTTTATAGTAAAAACACCAGCAATATATTTTTATAAAAAAAACAAAAATGACCAAAAATATATTTTAAGAGTAAAATGACCAACAATACATTTTAGAGTAAAATTGAAGACGTGGCATACATTGTTAAAATCATAATTTCATAAAAAATTACCAACAATACATTTTTATAGTAAAATTACTATCAGTACATTTTATAATAAAATTGAAGACATTGTCAAAAAACAACCAACATCACCACTGGAATACAAAGGGAATGAGGGTGGTTCACTACAATGGGCGTGGCATGGCATGGCAGGTCTTAGTTGTGAAGGTAAGAACTGTTGGATCTAAGGAATATAATTCATTTGAACACTTTCCATGGATAGAGCAGTGAGACGTTCTCGATATTTCATCTGCAAGAAAGTGTCTGTGGGATGGAAAATAATTTGTCACGCACAAGGACACAGTCTTGCATTTGGATTCTATCGAGACTGGAAAGTGGAAAATTGGGCAGCTCCTGCCCAGATATGGCAGCAGTTCTCTATTTTCTGCCTGACTTGGCACTTGTAAAGGTAGAGGATAGCACAAAGACTCAAGCACGTATTGGAGGGGTACAGGGAACTGACCATTTTTCCAGCATCTTTAGCAGTGGATCATGTGTATGAGTTTCACTTGAGGTCTGAGTTGAGTTTAAGTCTCAATAGGTACTCAAGGCACAGGGCCTCCCTCAGGGAACATATGTACATCGCGATTGGTGATAGTTCTGAATCTGATTGGTGATGATGGAATGTTGAGTCTTTACCCCCTATTTGAAGTTGAATCTTTTTTTGTTGTCTATTTGACTTTGAGAGTTTTCTTTTTATTTTGTTTAATCGAAGTTGAGTCAGAAAATTAGATTATACGTTAGGCACTATGTGAAGATTGATTTCTGTTTATCACCTTGTCTTGATTTTGCAAGCGTTAGATGCCTAAATACAGTTCATAAAATTTGGGTTATCAAAATTTGTTTAGCTGATTTGCAAAATTCCCATTTATTCCCATGGACTAAAAAAAATACTGAACTATTTTTTTTCTAATTAATAACATTTATTTCCTACTCATAAATTCTTGTCAGCTGTCATAGTGTTGTAATGGAATGACCCACACTCCCTATCGCCTATTGTGGACTGACTATATCAGTAGCTATATATATAGTGAGCACAGGTTATATTTGGGGACCTGCTTTGGGAATTACTAGCTTGCCACCTGATTCCCTGTCTTTCAGTAGTGTATTCTCTTTTACAATAAATCTCTCTTTCTTTCATCTATGCCTGTGTTGCTCTTCCTTCTCTCGAGTACCACCTTTGTCTGTAACCTTCTTTAAGGTTAGAACACATAAACAATCCAAATTATAAGCTGGGTCTATTGAAATTATTTCCTTGTATATTTTTTTAAGTTTATTTAATACACTACTCTCAGTTAATTTGCAGTCATCCTTACTTTTTGAAAAAAAGGTTTCTGAATGATAGTGATCGGGTTACCATCTACTTTACATTTTAAAGCTTTAGAATTAACAAACTGACAGTAGTCCACTTCAAGGATTCATTCATCATCATCACCTTTAAAAAGCTTAAGCAAGTTTTTTTTTTTTTTGTTTTTTTTTTGCATTGGATTTAAGGTCCAGTTCAAAATATTGCCTCAAAATAATCATTATTTAAATGTTTCACCTGCTACCATAATATTTAAAATAAAAGACTCAGTTGAATAAAACTGATAATTAAATATGCCGTATATACTCACATATCATGCACTTTTGAAGACCTAAATTTGAAGCTAATTTTAAGAGGGTTGCATCATACATGAAATATAAATTTAGTGTATGCACTGCTGGCCCTAGCTACGTTGACCAAACTATATATCCATTTACTCTAGTCAAATTAGCTTCAATATTAGATCTTCAGAAGTCATATAATATGTGAGTGTATGCGGTGATGATTATTTTAATAACATATCAGAATAATTGGTAGTTTCATTTTTGTTAATGCTAAATCAGAGCGCATTACAAACATTTGGTTGCCTTTGATTTAGCAAATTTTGAGAAAATTTCTCCGTCAAACACATCACTTTAGAAATACAGTTTGTCTTCATTAAGAACTAATATAGAGGAGAAAAAAAAAACCGTAGACATGTGGAATGAATCTGCAATATTTTGTGATATAAAAACAAGAAATTAAAAAGAAATGATGTCAAAACATTTTTTGTTTTAGTTTTTTTTGAAGAGAAAAGAAATTAAGTCAAGAGATAAGTTATAAAAAATATGTGTCAAAATTGCATTGCATGAGAAAATAGGATTTGAATTTAGGTTTCATAAAAAAAAGGACTAGTTTAAGTTGTTTGTTTTTTTTATATACACAAATGAACATATATCCTGTCCTGATGTCATACAAAGCAATTGACAATTTGAAAAAAAAAAAAATACAGAATAATTCCAAAAGAGAAAAACATTGCCACATTTTCATTGGCTTACTGCCATATCATGTTAAAACATTGGTTCCCGTACGATTGCTGAAGTTAAGCAACATCAAATGGTACCTATACCAGATGCTGTAGGCTTAGACGTGCAGGTGGTATTATGGATAACAATTTGGAGTTGAAACTTGAAGAGCTATGTTCCAATTCCAATCTGGTTCATTATATTCACTTACAAGGAAGGTAAGAATTTACGTCTTTGCTCCCTCAGCTATGGGTTAAATAGTAAGATTTTTATCACTAGATTATTATTATTTTCAAAATATTCTTACAATCTAAAAATATTTTCTGGCTTGAGAAAATCTGCGAAAGGTTGATCATCCGTAAGCAAAAAAAAAAACTAGATCAATCACATCCTCACTGTGTTTCTTCATCTTTTCTTTTATATGAACTTGTGATTTTTTTCTTTTGGATGAAACGTTGGTGTGGGAGGAGGGGAGGATGACAGTGAGGGCTGAAAGAGTTTTGTACCATCCTCAATGTGGGATTATGCAATTGTACAAAGCTCATTTTAGCTGGACATCTAATAAACTTAATGTGTAAATATCGATGACCATCTTTAATTACTGAACTTTCTCTCAGAAATCACTTACAACCACTTCATTAATATATGCAAAAGATATCAGTAACAAATTAAAAGACAAAAAGCTGTGGAGAGCCATGATCATCCATGTCCTGAAGATAAGATAAAGAAAATTTTAGTTTTATATTTTAAGAAATAACTTGGCCATGGAATCTTTTAAATATTTCTTTTACTCTATATATATATATATATATATATATATATATTATGATAAACGTGCAATCAATTTACAAATTCATGAATTATTCACACAAAACAAATGCAAAGGTTAATGATTTAATTGGCAAGAAATCCATAAATGCAAAACAATTGAAATAATATACAAAAACCTCCGAATCCGTTATGAATGAAATGATCCTTGTTTCTATAAATTTCTGCCGTATTAGTTCTTATTTTACTACAAGCTTTCGTCTGTTCCTACTGCGCGCTCCAAAAACAATAACTCATTTCCAATAGCATTTTTGGATACAACAATACATATATTTTCATTGTCCTCTTATTACTAAGAGAAAAAACAAGAACAACATCTATTCTATACCTGAAGATGTCTGTAGGAACAGACGAAAGCTTGTAGTAAAATAAGAACTAATACGGCAGAAATTTATAGAAACAAGGATCATTTCATTCATAACAGATTCGGAGGTTTTTGTATATTATTTCAATTGTTTTGCATTTATGGATTTCTCGCCAATTAAATCATTAACCTTTGCATTTGTTTTTGTGTGAATAATTCATGAATATATATATATATATATATATATATATAGAAAAAGAACAGTCAGATTAAGAATCGAAAGTTCTTTAACATTTATTTTTTTTAAAAATGCTCAATACAACATAGAGCATAATATTTTTATTTTGAAAAAAAAAACAGTTATTTCCACTGAGTGAGAATTGAATTCACTTACTCAGTCATAATGAGCCATGATGGCAGCTCCCTATTATGTAATGATGTTGGCCGAAAAAATGATAAATAATGGTATTACAATAATTTATTTTTTATAAATTTTACTTCTGTGTTATTTCTTTTCAGAGACTAGCTGGAGACATTGTTCTTCTTGATCCTTCTGAAAATGAGGAATTTAAGCCACAGGTAATATTTCCTCCCAGATGTACAACAATCTGAACATTTTTTTTTTTAAACACACTCCATCCTGTTTGTTTTCAAAAAGGATTTCCTTCGTTGCATCTGAGTGTACTTGTGTCTCGTGTTTCTTACTTGGGTGGGATTTCATTATCAAATATCTCAAAAAGTGTAGTTGCTAGATGAGGACATTCTGAAAAAGTCACAGCCTAACCAAAAAGGGATATACTCCTTCCCTACACACCATTTTCAATGTTTGGTTAGATTTTGGGAAGTGGATCAGGCTGGGAAATTTTCAGCACCCCCTTGTACAAAGTATGAGGTGCAAATTGTCACCATTTTATATTTTTTTTTATTTTGTGCATACACGTTTGTTTTTGATTCTGTTGACTGCATAGTATTATAGGGTCAATTGGGCTCCATCTGTGAGAAAAAGAGGATCATGAGGCAATTCACTCCGCCAGAAATTTGGTAATGATATGCTGTACTGCTTGGCATTCGCGCCGGAAGCTTCAATACAAATGCTTCAGAGTGTTTGGGTGTCAATCTGAGGACAGTGCAGAGGATTCGGAAAGAGTTGGATGAGTCTAATGGTGCTTTCAAAGATATGGCTGCTTGAAAAACTCACTCTGATAAGAAAAAATTCCCAAATTTGTTGGCGAGAGCCTCAGACAAAACAAGAATGTATACATAATGTGCCTTGAGGAGATGATGTTGCCCTGAGTCAAGAAGGTGGTTGCTGCAAGACCTTATGTCTCGCAACAGGACTCTGCACCATGGCACACAATCAGGAGAACCCCGTCATGGCTGTCAGACAATTTCTGCAACCACATAACTCCTTACATCCGGCCTCCTAACTCCCTAGACTGCAAGCCTCTTGATTATTATGTGTGGGGCGCAGTTGAGCAAGAGAACAACAAAACTTGTAACACCAAAGATGAACTGAAGGCAAGGATTATAGCAGCATTCCCCAACTTAAAGAAGGAGACTGTCCGGAAGAGTTGCAGGAGATTCCAGAGTTGTCTGGAGGCAATGGTTGAAGCCAATGGCAATTTTATTGAATAAATTTACTCTTTACTATTTCAAAATGTTTTTTGTGTAATTTTGGTAAATATATCTGTTAGTTTCATTTTTGCATCCTTTAGACGACAATTTATCTATCGCACCCTGTATGTGGATGTATGGTAATTTTATTGGATAGTGGCTTGGTGTGCAGAGTTCAAATTCCAGTCAAGCCCATTACATTGACTGATATAGCCATGTATTTTGTTAAGGTGGGTCCTGCCTGACAGAAAATTTGTCATAATAATTTGAGGCAAGATTTTTTCAACACCAGATACTTTTCCTCACACACAACATCGACACTCACAGTAGCCCAAGTACTTTTACTTTTATTGAACACCTGTTCCCATATGATAACTGAAGTTAAGCAATGTCAATACTGGTCAGTACCTAAATGGGTGACCACTTGGGAACACCAGGTGCTGTAAGTTTGGACCTGCACATGGTGTAATGAATAATGGCCTGGAATTGTTGATCAGAGAGCCATGTTTTAGTTGACTTTGTTATATTCACATACATTCCAATACACTTATAGAAATTCTTCTCTTCTCTCCCCAACTATGGGTTAATTAATAGAGTAAGACTTGTATCACTAAATCATTATTATCTAAAAAATATTTTCTTCCTTTAAATAACCTACAAAAGATTGATAAACCATAAAAAAAATGGATCAATCAGTCACTCCTTGAAATGGTTCAATAGTGTGTCTTGTACTTGATGATGAACAAATATTAAGTTGAGAACCATTTAAATGTTGCAGTGACTAATGGTGAAGTTTAGATGCTATATCAAATTTATGGAGTGGGTGAGTCTGATTCTTTCAGGAGTTGTATTTTTCTCTTGTACTGCCATTTCTTATGCTGCAAGCTTAGAATTTTCTTCAATAAGCAGAGTGCTTGTGTGTCGATTGAAATCTGCCATAAAGAACTGAGGGAATTTTTGTGGATGAGATTCCTTAGTGGAAACTGAGTAAACCATTGTTGGCATTTCCAGATAATAAAGATTTAATTTCTAAAGACAGTGAAAATATTCCTCACCACATCTGAAGCCAAATAAGCCATTTTGAAGATGTAAAGCCATCAATCTTTCAATTGGGGTTGGTCCTTTTCACTCGTTTTCATGGGACATCTGAATTCAATAATTATTCCACTTGACATTAAATATTCCTGAAGGAACAGCGAAATGATCAAAGGCATAAAATTATACGCATAACCTTGGATTATATAACCAAAAGTGTCTCCACAGTAAAACAAGTAACAAGGTTTTTCAAGCTAATGGGCCCCTGGGCCAGGTTGTGCAGACTTAGACTCAGACACTGGGTGAGAAATATCTAAACAGTTCTTAGTGTGAATAAGGCAAGATGCTCTTAGGCAGAAATTGTAGGACAAGGACAATCTACTCGTTGGAGATTGAATAAAATGTTCAGTTTGAAATTATCCAGATTGACAAGCAGAACAGCTGAAACAATGGGATGAAAACAACAAAGATGATGACAATAATTCTCTTGATTAATAATGTCTTAACAAAAGTTTTACTTAATTTTACTATGATGATGTATTTCTTATTTTTTTTAATTTCTAGATGGATCTGCAAGTGAATAATGGAAGCCTGACTGTAGGGTACATGCCTTCTTTGAACCAAATCTCAGCACTCACCTCGAGTGGAGAGTGTCAGCTTGATGTTCTTACAAAGGTAATATCATCAATTAAAAAGTTTGTATTCTATGTAAAACTGGGATGGTGAAATGGAAGATGTGGGTGTAGCGTAACAGTGCAGAATAGCAAGTTGAGTTGCATTCACTTTCACACAAATGCTTTTGGGAAAGTCCTCTCTGGCATCTTGTGGCAACCAAGGAAAGAAAATTCTGAATTCCAAAACCTTATAGAATTTGGCTACTAACATTTTTGCCTCAATCATTTCTAATATTTGTGCTTCTTCATACATTTTGTTTAATGCAAGAGGATGCTGAAGATTTTTCAACCTGACCCACATCCCAAAATTAATGTATTCAGAACCTGTAAATAAAATAGAGAAAAAGTGATTCAGAATTTTATTTATGCAATTATATAAAATATATTTTCTTTTCATTTTGAAATCCTTTCTTCTTTTGATGAAGCTTTTTAATGGCAACAATATGAATGAGAATTTGAGAGAATATGATAAACATCTGAAACCTAATTAAGGCATTTTCGTTTAGACATTAAAACTCATAAAGAGTTTAATAATAACTGATCTAATAAAAGCTGACATATATTAAAAATCTATTCATAGCTAAAAAAAAAAAAAAGAGGGTTAATCAAAAATATGTATTAGCATAAATTGGTAATACTGAAATATAACAATTAAAAACGACTGGTACCCAGAAATGCCCTATCTGTGTATAACATGGATAGATGGGGTGATTGTGAGATTTCTGGTACTCCTGCTATATATTTTGTCCATGCTCTGAATATTGCTGCCACATATAGTCTGGTGCTCCTGCTATATATTGAAAGATTTTTGATAAAATCCAAAGAAGAATCTGCAATGTTATTGGTCCTGACCTGGCATCATGACTTCAATCACTTTCCCACTACTATAATTTAGCTTTCCTCTGCCTTTTTTATAAATATTTTCATGGTAATTGTTCTGATAAACTTTCCTCTTTGGTATTGAGACTTTATGAATTTAAGCACAGTACTAGATTGGTGGCAAGTTCTTGTCATTTTAGGGCTGAAATGTCTAGATGTAACCATGAGTTCTATGCTAACAGTTTCTTTTATTGCACTTATTGCTTGTGGAACTCTCTTCTGCCTTCTTGAGGTAATGCAATTCTGCATATCACTGCACCAGCAGGTTGGATGTATGCAAATATGTTGGTGCAAGCTATGTTCCACAGATTTGTCTCAATATTCAGGCCATGAACACCATCAACAAGACAATGCTTTTCAAGATACTTATTGGGTCGGGAAGTAACAGAAAAATATGATTTCTCACTTAATAGGCAATGTCTTCCTTCTCCTATGAGAAAGTGAACTACTTCTGACTGACATTTCACTAAGTTTCAGCCATGAAAAATGAACCCCCTATACACTCACTGCCTGGCCGGTTCACTGACTGCTTCATTACACATGGATACTGGCTGGTGGACCTACTACCACTTTCATCCATTTGTGTTCCACCAACATGTATGTAAATATTGTAAAAAGATACAAATAAAAAAGGAACAAATATGGTGCTGATAAAGAGCTTATAAGGAAATGGTTAATATTATTGTTACCAATAGAATAAGTAATAATCACTTGGAATCCTTTTTACTGTAACATTTGGAGATCCTGAGTTGATTTCAATGTGTTGCATTGCAGCTCACACCAGACACCAGGTTCGTTGCTAGGGTGCAGTTTCTTCCAGTCAAACACTTGTAACTTAAAAATTACCCTTCAGCCAGATTGTTACACATGAGTGAAGAACAAAACAATCTCTAGCAGTAACCAGATTTTATTCTTAGGTAGTAACTTACTGCTATAAGTGAGCAAAGTAGAGTTGAGATGTAAGTGAGGTGGGATGTGTGAAGTTTGCAGTTCAGTAACCTGTTTTCCTTTTCGCAGGATGGTCAGTTTTATAGACAACAATTTTCTTTGTCTTGTCATCTAAAAAAATAATCTTCCTTCCATCATTTTCTCCCAGTTTGAGCTTCTTGCTCTTGTATTTTGAAGTTAACTCTATATCGACTTTTGCAACATGTCCCACTGTTTTTCAACTCAACAAAATAGTTGAGTCATATTACTACAAATTTCTATTTACTATTCCATTGGATTCTCATGTGATGCAATGAAAATATCAGAAAATGTTTAGTTCTCAAAATATTATTCAATGTAGCTTTTATTTTTGGCAGATTTTAAACTGATACTAAAGTTTATCTTCTTTTTTGCTTTTTATTTTATTTTATGTATTTTTTTTTTTTTTTTTTTGCAGGCTATAAAACTTTGCATTGAAAACTGCCAGAAGGTATATCCAGTCATCCAACACTGTTTAATGAAATCAAAAAATCTTGAGGAATAAAGTTTTTTTATATTTATTTATCCGTGTACAGATTTCTTTATTGAATTGTTTCCTGCTAGCATAAAAAAAATGACTGCCATACATAAATAATTTTTCAGTTGCATCATTTATATTTTCTGCATGAGCACACTTAAGATTTTTATTTATACAATTGACCCTATTGCCATATTTAAAAAAGAATTCTGTTTTTTAAATCATTAAAATTAAAAATAGCCAAAGAAAAGTGACACAACCTCTCCCATCAAAAAAAAAAAAGAAAGAAAAATGACGGCAATAATTTGGCAATTGCATTGGTTATATTTTCTGCTTAAATAATCATTTTTGTTAACATTTTAAATCATTAAAATTAAATATAGCTGATGAAAGCTAATATAGCCTAAATTGTTAACAACAACAAAAAATGACAGCCATATTTAAATAATTTTGCAATTGAATTGGTTATATTTTCTGCATGAATAATCAAGGATTTTTATCTTTAGAATTATTGCGTATATTGTAACAAGAATTAATTTTATTTTCTTATATCATTAAAAGTAAATATATCCTTAAGACAACACAAATAAAAATCAACATTTTACCAATCTGATCTCCCTCTACTTACCAATGAGATATTCTGTTATTATGGTAACACACGGCCTGTTTCTGTATTGACATCAACTAATACTTATTTTTAATAGAATATCTCATTACTAAGAATGAGAGATCAGGCTACATGACCAATAAATATTTAAAGTTACATTGTGCTTCATATTTGAGAATAGATTGTTATACAAGGTGCAATTGACAAATTGTCGCCATTTTATTTTTATTTTTTAATTTTGTGTATGTGCATAATTTTTGATTTTTTTTCAACTGCACAATGTAGTAGGGTCAGTTTAGCACTGTCTGTGAGAAAAAGAGCACTGTGACGCAATTCAGCCTGCTAGAAATTTGGAAATGGTATGCTATACTGCTTGGCATTTCCACCAGAAGCTCCAATGCAAATATTTCAGAGTGTTTAGGCATCAATCTGAGGACAGTGCAGAGGATCTGGAAAGAATCGGATGAGTCTAATGGTGATTATGAAGATGTTTGGAGTGATCACTAGTGATGGCAACGTTATGCCTCCATTCCTCTTCCCACTGAGCCTCAGACTCAACATGAAGTCCTACATCAAGTGCTTTAAGGTGATAGTGCTGCCTTGGGTCAAAAGGGTGGCTGCTGGAAGAGCCTATATCTGGCAACATGACTCTGCACCATGCCACACAAGCAGGAGAACCCAGTCATGGCTGTCAGACAATTTCTCCAACCACATCACCCCTTACATCTGGCCACCTAACTCCCCACACTGCAAGCCTCTTGATTGTTATGTGTGCGGTGCAGTTGAGCAAGAAACCAACAAAACTCCTTGTAACACCAAAGATGAACTGAAGGCAAGGATTATGGCGGCATTCACCAACTTAAAGAGACTGTCCAGAAGAGTTACAGGAGATTCCAAAGTTGTCTTGGGGATGGAGTTGAAGCCAATGGCGATTTTATTGTATAAGTTTACTCTTTAGTAATTCAAGAGGTATTTTTGTGTAACTTTGGTAAGTTGAAATGGCTAGATGCAACCATAAGTTCTATGTTAACAGTTTCTTCTCGCTTGTGGAACTCTCTTCCAGCTTCTTGCTTTCCCATCAACTTTGATCTTCAAAAATTTAAATTCTTTTATTGTTCACGGTCCTTAATAAAGTTTTGCTTTTTCTCATATTCTTTTACACTCACTAACTCCCTTGGGTATTAGTGACTTTATTGCCTTGCTTGGGGTGAAATCATTAAAAAACTGGGATTGGCAGTCTGATGATGACCATGTTTATCACTTTGATATTCTTTCAGAAATGAATGCTGTCAACTTTGCATTTGAACAGTCCCATTGCTATCTTAACATAATCTTAGATATCGTTGTACCATGAAATGAAAGAGAATTTTTGGCATGATAAATGCAAGCAAAGAATTCTCTGGTTAATGTATGTTACATTAATGCAGTGTTGAATCAAAATCAACTTGTATTGTCTAATGGCATCTCATACATTCACATATTACATAGAAAGTTTTTTTTTCTTCTCTGCTTTCAATCCCGATTCCTATCATGTCTAAGCAGCTTATCTTTTCCAGACAGTTGCGCATAATCAAGTCTTGTTTGCTCGTTTTTTTTTTTTTAAAACATTGTGACCAAATTATTCTCCACCCGGGGATTGGCTCTATTCCAAAATCATACAAAAGATTCAATGTTAGGGAGAGCTAGGACAAAGTGTAAAATGTTTTTGTGTGACATGTTTCACCCTTTAGGACTTCATCACACAAAAACTTCATGGTATCACATGAAAACATTTTCCACTTTGTCATAGATTTCCCTAAAATTGTTCTTGAGATATAAAAATTTATATATTGTCCTTTTCACACACACACACACACACACACACACACATATATATATATATTAACGGTAACAAATCCATTGGTATATAATCCAAGTGGACCATAGTAATATAAAATATTAAAACTGATCCACAAAAAGAACTCAGTGTATTTATTAGTACAGAGCAATATAATAAACAATAAAATCCAAAATTACCTCTTAGGGGGAATAGCCTATTTTGGCAGACGAGGATATCGGTCATCTATCTCATCAACTCTGGTGTGGACTGATTTTGTGTCTAAAACAATCTAATCTTAACCCTAGTGGATTTGTCAAGGAGACAATTTCGTAATAATATCGGCCTCTGAAGATGAACCTAGTGTGCAGCACTGTTAGGAAACACTTCAAAAAATGCTGCAGGTTGACCCAATCCGTGTGAGTGAAATTAGGCAGATGGAATTGTTCGGGGTCCATCCATGGTTGCATTGGCACGAAGTCGCAAGTCATCATGACCGAGTGTTTCAGTGTACTGACCTCAAAAATTCAAAAACTGTTGATGCATTATCTAGTTGCAGTATAAATGTCAGGTTTGCTATGTGGGTACTGAAGAAACACAAATGTTCCTGGGCGGACGTCTACAACAGTGATTAGCTAGCCATCCTCGCAGACTGGCATACTAGGTATTACTTCATATTCTCAGTTGTTAGCTTTCTGTCTTAATTATGACTTAACAATCTAAGAGTTTACTAAAGTGTTCGGAGTACTGAGTGCAAAAGAAACCCGATTAAGGCTGGATATTATAACAGCAAAAATGTGAATATGACAATATGGGCATACTTGAGAAAGGCATTTTATATAGTTTTGTTCTCATAAATTTCTATTCTCACCATAACAACAAAATAAAAAACGGAATAGTTATCGAATTCTGTTTAAGAGTACTCAGAATTACTGAATATTTTCATGATAAAAAGAAATACATAGAAATACTTTTAAGCTCCCCCAATACACTAAATAAATATTTAATATGCAACGCAAAACAATAAAGCTCGTCAAATATTTCAAAATCAAAGACAGAAACATTCAAATAAATCCAACGAGACAGATTACCTACCAACTCTATCACAACTATAATTAAAAAGGATTTATCTAAGCTTGATTGATTAATTTGTTTAATGACATATCAACTTGTTATGAGCCATTTAATACCGAAATGTTATTTTCTTGGGAGTTTTGAAGTAATAAAAATATAATGTATGCTATTCTGCTTTCACAGATGAATACAGAGTCGATAATACCCAGCTTTTGTACATATACATGTTTGTGTGGACATGATTACCAGAGGTGATGATATGTGTGTTTTATGTTGTAGCTTTACGTAAGTTATATTTTGGAATAGTTTGAATTATAGGATATCATATGGATTAATGTCACGAAAGGGTTCTTTCATGTTGGTTATGTAGTTGGTTGGTTTGGGCACCTCGGCAAGCTTGTCTCACTAGAACAATTACGACTGAAAAGTGAGTTCGATCCTCACCAGGTACCCCATACTTTCGGCTTTCTGCCACATCTAAGCTACGCTTGGAAAATAACTATATCAAGGGCACCTCGAGGTTAGCAAGCTTGCCTTGCTAGCACATTTATGACTGAGTAGTGAGTTCGATCCTCAGTGGGTACCCCATTCTTTCGGCCTTGTGCCACATCTGAGCTACGCTTGGAAAATCACTATGTAGTTGGTTGGTTTATTTTGTTTAGCAGCATATCAACCACGATGGGCTAATTAATAGCAAAATCTAATTTTTTTTTTAATACAATTTTATGGCTTCAACTACAGATAAAATGTATTGTTGATCCCAAATGTATGCCTTCAACTACAGATAAAATGTATTGTTGGTCATTTTGATATAAAACTTATTCTTGATAATTCTACTATAAAATGCATTGCTGGTCATTTTGATTTAAATATATATTGTTGGTTATTTTATTATAAATATCTATTGTTGGTCTTTTTTATATAAAAATGTATTGCTGGTATTTTTACTATAAAATGTATTTTTATACTTTCATAGAGATTTTTTATTTTATTTGGGGGTTCACTATTTTTCCATAGCTGGGACCCTAACAGGTGCTACCACCCTGGGTCAGGGTGGACCTGGGAACAACAGCAGTTAAGCGGTGGTTCCATGCTCCTTAAAATCACCAATCTCCCAATCAGAGGCCTTGATGCCGAATGTAGGTTATTGCCATATTCGGGATTAATCTAAGCTTGACACCAAATTTGATACAAACGCTTCTAAAATAAGAAGAGACTTAACTAATACAAAGCAAAATGATAATAAGCTAAAACTTGAAGAAAGAATTTAGTCTATTATTTATATAATAAATGTGAATTTTAGTGTGTCACTGTATCACACTTTTTCAACTTTTCTCCTAGGGGCCACAACCCAATATGTTATACCATTTTGGAATCAGGCCAACTCCGTGAGCAAATTAAATTCCGGGTCAGATAGCGGCCTGCAATCCTGAAATTTTGGATTCCCAAGTTTCCATTACTGTGATTGTTTTCGGATTCCATCATCGTGGCTTCAACTGATAAAAACAATTAAAGGGACATAACTATCTAACTTTCAGTAGCTTATGTTCAAATGAAAAAAATTACTGTTTATAAATAAAATTATCCGTGTTTCCAGCATTATTCCCAAAGGCTGTAGCCCAACATATACCATTTTAGAATCAGGCCGACTTCGTGAGCAAATTAAAAATATTCCGTGCCGGATCCGCAATCCTGAAATTTTGGATTTCCAAGTTTTCATTACAGCGATTGTTTTTGGAGATTTTTTTTTTTTTGCGTTATTTTTTCTGATGAATTTTTTTGTACAATAACAAATTTTATAACTTGGGAATAATCGAAATTAATTGCAAAATCCAGCAAAAGTGACTCATGAAGTAAAAATAATTGTTTGTATGGAAAGTAAGGACCTACGTACATCAAATTGTCTTTAAATTAAGTAGCGACAGAAGAATTACTTAAATGAACTTTTATAAGCTTAAATATTCAATTCTGAGTTCTTCTGTAGTTTATTGTTGCCTATTGCATCTACCTCTTCCTACCTATTATGATGAAGGCCCAATCAGGAGCCGACAGCAGGAGCTAGCTTAAATGCCGCCCGATAGGGCCGCTTTTAAGTTAGTCAGTAATAATTATCACAAAGAATACAGAGAAGAAACCTCATGGAATTAAGATAAAAAGATTATATAAATACAAAAGAGATTTTTTGCAAAACAACACACGCAATGCATTAGTTATTCACTGTAATCAGTCTGACCATAATTTGGATTTTAAAAAGTGCTGCAGAGAAGAAAATTTATTAAGGTGAAAATGTATAGAAAGTGCTTTGATCACTAGACCACCCACAATAAATTTGCGTCTAGGTTCTTACAACATTCCACCTTTTTTGACAGGACTTCTATTATCACAATGTGCGATACTTAATAATAAAAAGGATAAAAACTAAAGCAAAAAAAAAAATCTCGTTTGAAACAAAGAAAAGAGTACTTAATCCGACCCGCTTGAGTCTTTCATATCGATTAAAAAACAGAGTATGTAAAGGGCACACTTAAATGCAATTTCATGCTTTTCCAAAAGATGGCAACAGCGCCGTGTGGCCGCCTTCTAGCGGTATGACTCTAACCTTAGACTTTTCCAGACAATTTCTAAAATCACTGCCTTTGAACCAGACTACTGTCTTTGAATCAGACCTGGCCTACATACTGCAGCCCAGATCTCGGTATCATCCTTCACATTAGTACAGGCAGGTTATTTGTTTTGCTCATCTGAGATGAATCATACTTATTATAAAACCCAGGTTGTGTGTGTGCATGTCTGTTCGTTTATATATTAGATCGGATTTCCTACATTTTTCAACCGATTTCAAAAATCTTCACAGGACTACGTAAAATTACCTTGCGGTGGTTCTGACAGCGCCAAAAATTGGAAAAACCCAATTGTTTTTGAACGAAATCAATTTGAAAACACGATTAAGAGGCATCACTGTCGCCAGAATGAAAGGGGGACAACTCATATCGAGTTATACTTATTATAAAACCCAGGTTGTTTGTGTGTGTGTGTGTGTGTGTGTGTTCGTTTATATATGGGATCGGATTTCCTACATTTTTCAACCAATTTCAACAAAACTTAACTTTTTTTGGCAGGTAGTGTTTCTTATTGTCTTGCACACTTTTTTCTTTATTTTTACATTCAAAATGCTTTAAAAATTTCATTTACAAGACAATTGTTTATAATAAAATTCTATTCAATCGGTAGACTCAGAACGATTGAAAACAATGTTTTTGTTTGAGTTTGGGTTTGACCAATTCGTAAAAAAAGAAAAAAAAAACTAATTAAGACATGCGTTTCCGTCAACCTTAAACAATAATCTTTGTCAATTTTATTTTTCAGTCTTTATGATGGTCGATACTTGATCTATCTCTTACTGTTACATCGCCGGGCAACGCCGGGCTCTACTGCTAGTAGATTCTAAAATCTTAGTGAATTAAATCAGTTATAAATATATTTGGACACTTAGACATGTATCACTTTATGTTTTCTACTTCTTAATAAGATGAATATTGGTGTTATGTTCCTATTCATGTGTTCTTAACTTAAAAGTTGACAGACAACATTAATTACCAATAATATGTAATGTTTAAGATTAACCTCAGATATATCAGAGCTTCCTGGAAGTTCTTTTTCTCCAGACATATTTTAATTCATCTTATATGAGCTTCAGATATGACAGGCTGAGTGATTTTGGTAAGAACTGTTTAAATCTATTTCTCATCCATATGAAGAAATGAAAATATGCCATTTGTAATAAAATTTCCATAAGATAGTTCATTTGCATTTAATTTTAATGGTTCAAAGAATGCCAAACAGAATGGTTGGCCCTCACGCATATTCACTTCATGAAATCTGGCTCTCTTTTTAAAAAAATTTTGGACACGCCTGATGTAATCTGTTTACGGTATTAAATTGGTTTCTCAGATCAATGATTAAAAATGGCTTTGAGCGAGTGAAGCCTGGGGTGCTGACAAATATCACCCTTCTTTGAACATTGTGAACTGGCGCTACAGAATAAAAAAACAAAAAAGACTGTACCAAATAACAGAAACGAAAGGACTTTCAACTAGCAATAGCTAAAACGGATATCAGATTTAACTCGAAGAGAAAATAATGACATAATCAAGATGTTGATGTTCCACACGACTCAAAAAAAACAAAAGGTTAGGAAAGAAACTCCCATCAATAGTGGAATGAGCCATAACGGCTACTGCATTTGAGAAAACTATTTTCCTGAAAAATTTCAACCGTCACCATGTGAAGTGCGAAGATGGAAATAAACACCAAGACAATCATCAAATGATAAAAAAAATGGTTTCTGAGTCGGAGGATCTGCGCATCCTTCCGGTTAATGAATTAATCCTTTTAAAAATAAATATTTAACGGTCGCGTTCTCGCCGACAATATAAAAAAAAAAAAAAAAAATGCTTCGTGATTTCTGAAGAAGTAAAGTTTCTGTCTAACGGCAGAATACAGCGGCCTCTCTGAAATCTTTTTGAGGGTTGGACGGGTCCAACTAACATCAGTTATCCTTATTTTGTTTGTTTTGATATTTTAGTTTTGTTTTTTTGTTTTGGGTTCATCCCCCTTCTCATTTTATATCATCCGTAGATTTTTATGTATTTAAGATATTTAAAAAAATCATGAATTTTTTATGTCATGGAGTGCGTTTTTGTAGGTCCCCTGAGTGTATGAGGTATTATGGTATATGGAGGATTGAATGATAACGGACAAGTTCTTTTGGTGAATGTGAAAATTGTAACGAGTGAATGGGTCATGAATCGGATTAGCTAGGTATAGGATAGCAATGACGACTAGCCTCACCCCCACACACACTTTTCGGCCTTGTGCCCCAATTGCATATTTTATGCAATAAATTGAGTAAGGAAATAGAGACGGCAACATACGGCAGCGGTTCAGGACGGCCGGCGCGGCTTAAAAGAGCCTTATTTATTCACCCGTCTTTCTCACCAAACTACGGGATACTTACACTTCCTTCTTCATTTGCTCTCTTGCCTCTCTTTTTCACACGTACACGCAAGAAAATCAAATTACATTTGATCTTAGCAAACAACTACAAACAAGGAACTTTAATACAAGCTGAGAAAAATTTAGTTGTAAAAACAAGAAAAAAACATATATATATATATATATATAACAAACTTTCCCATCTTTTTGTTGTCTTGATTCAAATTCGCAACAGGTATTACAAACGGCTCGATCACTGAATGCTAAATGTTTCCTTATAAGGAAACAGCTAATATTATCATTGCAATCTGCATGTGTGTGCGTGTTTTGTTTTTTAAGAAAAGATTTTCAATAGTTAGGTAACATTTATTGAAAAAGATTCCGGTGTACATGTTTTACAGCTAGCAACCCTTTCTTGGTAGTTGGGATGAAAAAAATAAGATTGTATATACCAATCGTGGCCAAAAGTCGGCATAAACAGGTTCGTAAATACGTAGCAGGTTTCCCGGATTCAATGAATCTGGAGATATCATTAGGTTATCACACATGAAATGACGCATTTTTTGAGTGATTGTTGATCCGGTCGTCTAACGAAGTTACCTCCTTCGTATGTGTATATATATATATATATATATATATATATATATATATATATATATTGTCATCCACAGACAAACTGTTTCGCTGTATCACAGCTCATGTGGCTAGACGTCCGGTTGCCTCTAGCTAGGATCGAAACCCGACTGATGGCAGGGATGAAGGTGAATTTAAGCGTATTTATTTTTTAGATAAACACACAGTAATTGAGAGGACTCGATTCGATTTACCGAAAAGTCTTGCATTATTAGTTATTAATAATAGTCAAACAAATAGTCATTACAAACCCACACTTCCTCCCCAGAGAGCTCAACCGAAATAAATTTTTCAGGAGCATATATATATATATATATATATATATATATATATATATATATATATATATTATATATATATATATAAAATCTTGACTTATTCCTGACACTTTGCCGATAATTTTTATTTCAATATAGTGTTACTCATAAGCTCAATGAAAATGATTACAATAAAACAATGTCGAGTAATCTTACTATGATTACAAACTGGGTCATACTGACCCTGAAGCATTTCGGAATATCAAAGCAGCCTTTGGTAATGGTATTGTTGAAATCAGAACTGTACAGAGATGGTTTCAGAAGCTTTGTTCGAGAGATTATCTATAGTCTTGAAAAAAAACCAAAGGGAAGACCACGATTGGTTAACAGACATGATCAATTGAATGATTTGGTTGATCAAAATTCGAGAACTACAGTCCGAAAACTTGTATCAGAACCTGAAACATCTCGTCAACTGTTTCTCGGCACTTGAAAGCAACTGGAAAAGTAAATAAATTGGATAGGTTTGTTCCGGATGAACTGAATGAGACTCACAAAACGTCGCTTTGAGGTGTGCTCTCTGTTGCTTTCCCGACAAGAAAAAGAACAACTTTGGATCGAATCATAACATGCGATGAGAAATGGATACTCTTTGACAGCAGTAAGAGGGTAGGCCAGTGGTTAGATGCGAGCAAATCACCAAAACAATACATAAAAACTCTATTGCACCTTAAAAAGTTAATGGCTATTGTATGGTGGTCTTTCAAAGGGGTTATTCCTTATTCACTCTTGCCCTAAGGGAAAACAATAACAGCAACTTCGTATTGTGGAGAGATTGAATGTATTCACGAAACAGTAAAACCAAAAAAACAAACTTCTTAGACTTTTAAATAGGGACTCCCAATTTTTCTGCACGACAACGCACGGCTGCACGTTTCTCAAACAACTGTCCAAAAAGCTGCATAGCCTGAATTATCAAATTTCGCCTCATCTTCCATATCCACCTGATATCTCTCCCACTGACTATCACTTATTTAAACATTTTGAACTTTCCATACGCAATAAACATTCTTCAATAAGGAAGCGGTAATCGAAGCATTTGAACTGTTGATGAGAATTTTTTTAAGGTGGGATCAAGAATTTAGAGATCGGTTGGAGAATAATCATTCATCAATACGGTGCTTATTTCAAGTAAATGAATTAGTTATTTAACATTTCAGAAGCGTTTTATTTATTTCTTATGAAGTGCGGGATTTCATGTGTGGATAACCTAATATAAAAAAAGAGAGAAATTAAGTTAACATTTAATTGGAAGTCAAAAAATAGCAAATGTATTTGAGAGAGACCCCCACCGGTAGACCATGAAGATAATGAGAGAAAACAAGATAACGAGGCACAAAAACAAAAATGATAACAAAAACAGGACTTTTTTTGTTGGCATTACAATGAGGGGTTTTGTTGGCATTACAATGAGGACAAGCAGACCTCAAGTTACTGAACGTGAGAGACGTTTGTTATTTACTTACGTGCAATTAGGATGGAGACATAGTTTTACGCCGGATTAGGCTGATGGCAAATGATCATTGGAAGAGCATAGCTTGCATTCTTCCTTATTTCTCTATCCCCCCACCCCGAAAACGGTATTTCAAGAACTTAACTAATTCATTTACAGTCGAACGAGATAAGCTTTATCAGACCTACGAATTTATACAAAACCTTATTAAGCAAAAAAATGTCAAACTGAAAAAGTTCCGAGTAACGCGTTTCGTCCTCTAAGACTTTCAGATTAAAGTAATGTTTTTTGTCTATGGACTTATATATGCGTAGGAAGGAGAGGGGGGTCTGTTATAATTCTGAACCAACAGGAAACGCTGGAGATGTTGGAACGCTCTGATATTTTAAATTTATTTTTTTGTTGTCGTTCAGATGTCTCTGGGCATGTAGCCGAGCTGATTTCATGAAGTGAATATGCGTGAGGGCCAACTGCTTGGCTTTCTTTGAACCATTAAAATTAAATGTAAATGATTTATCTTATGAAAATGTTATTACAAATGGCATATTTTCATTTCTTCAAATGGATGATAGATTTAAACAGTTCTTACCAAAATCACTCAGCCTGTCATATCTGAAGCTCATATAAGATGAAGTAAAATGGTGTCTGGAGAAAAAAAGAACTTCCTGGAAGCTATAATATATCTGAGGTTAATCTTAAACATTACATATTATTGGTAATTAATGTTGTCTGTCAACTTTTAAGTTAAGAACACATGAACAGGAACATAACACCAATATTCATCTTATTAAGAAGTAGAAAACATAAAGTGATACATGTCTAAGTGTCCAAATATATTTATAACTGACTAGCAGTAGAGCCCGGCGTTGCCCGGCGATGTAACAGTAAGAGATAGATCAAGTATCGACCATCGTAAAGACTGAAAAATAAAATTGACAAAGATTATTGTTTAAGGTTGACGGACACGCATGTCTTAATTATTTTTTTATTTTTATTTTTTACGAATTGGTCAAACCCAAACTCAAACAAAAACATTGTTTTCAATCGTTCTGAGTCTACCGATTGAATAGAATTTTATTATAAACAATTGTCTTGTAAATGGAATTTTTAATTTCCATCTTCGCACTTCACATAGTGACGGTTGAAATTTTTCAGGAAAATAGTTTTCTCAAATGCAGTAGCCGTTATGGCTCATTCCACTATTGATGGGAGTTTCTTTCCTAACCTTTTGTTTTTTTTGAGTCGTGTGGAACATCAACATCTTGATTATGTCATTATTTTCTCTTCGAGTTACATGTGATATGAAGTAGAAAACATAAAGTGACACCTGTCCAAGTATCTAAATATATTTATAACTGATTTAATTCACTAAGATTTTAGAATTTATTCATCTCAGATGACCAAAACAAATAACCTGCCTGCACTAATGTGAAGGATGATACCGAGATCTGGGCTGCAGTATGTAGGCCAGGTCTGATTCAAAGACAGTAGTCTGGCTCAAAGGCAGTGATTTTAGAAATTGGCTGGAAAAGTCTAAGGTCAGAGTCACACCGCTAGAGGTCGGCCGCAGCGCTGTTGCCATCTTTTGGAAAAGTATGAATTTGCCCTTTTTCAGTGTTTTCTTTATATACTTTGATTGTTAATGCATACGAAAGACTCAAGCGTGTCGGGCAATGGTTATCGGCACGGAATGTAGAATCGGCGTTCCCAGATAACAATTAAATGTTCTTTCCTTTGTTTAAAACGAGATTTTCGCAGTTTAACAGTTAAGTACTCTTTTTTCTAACGACATTTTCCAAGGTTAACTGTTAAATACAGTTTTAAGTACTTTTAAGTACTCTTCTATGTTTCTCACGAGATTTTCCCATATTATCAGTTAACCACTTCCCCGCTAATTATTTTGGAAAAACATTTCATTTTCAGACGAATTTTCTTTTTGTTTTTAATATAATCATAGTAACTGAGAAACTGAGACACCTTGAAGTAACCGAGCGAAAAAAAAAAATCAAGATCGACATATAAACACGTTTGTAATTGGTTTTTGAACGGTATGTTCTGGACGTGTTTATTCGTCCTTGTCTGAAAAGAGATACATTCTGTAAAAACCTATGTACACGTCTATGCTGGGGAAGGAGCCCTTTTCTTTGTTTCTAACGGGATTTTCTTAATACTTTGCTTAGCTTTTAGAAGGCATCTTTCGTTATAATTCTTTCTAGATATTTAAACTTTTGTATTTGCTAGGTTTTTGGCATCTCCAATTTGTAATTCGCATGTTTGTCCCTTCTAAAATTCCTATTTAATTTAGCGAAGTAATTAACGTTTTGATAAACCAGTTAAAATATTACTTTAATTAAAATAAATTAAATAAGACTTATTATTAATGTTTATTACTTATTGTCTGCTTATAAATTAAATATTACTTATTTTGCCACCTCATTAATGTTCACCGTATAATACGCTATTAATTATTAAAATTAAATTCTGCTATTAATTCTAAGTTTCTAAAAATATCTGGTGTTAATTATATTCCAGTATTGATGCTAGGTGTTTACCTAACGCTGGGCAAACGTGGGTTAATTAATGTAAAGTCGTATTTGGAGAATACGACATACCGTGTACTTGTGTAATGCGCGATCTCGCGTATCATGCGAAACCAAATTTTCACTTATAAAAAACTAGCAGCATGGCCCGGCGTTGCCCGTGCTTGATTCAAAAATCGTACGAATCATACAGCAATCGCTATCACTTGACTTGAAATATTTTTGCCCTTCCTTGCCTTTAAAGGAGTGCCCTTTGCCGTGCTGATGTTGCTACATGCCTTACTTCTTGCCTATCTCACACTGCGAATTTTTCTAAGCTCTACACTAAACATTAAATCTGTTACGAAAAAAGAACTAAACAGAATGAACACAAAACGACCAGCTTTAAAAAAGGACTCGTACAGCCATAAACAACCAAACGAGAAACAATTAAACATCTTATAAACGTAAACAATGGACAAGATGCATATTCGCTGTTTGTATTTTATAATACGATAGTAATATGTGCATTACGTGTATTATTATTGGATAGAGTTAAGTAAAACAAGTTTTATCAAAATTAGGTTTTAAATACCGCTGTACTTTTTGACTGCAGTAAATGGATATATAGTTTGGTCAACGGCGTAGCCAGGGTCAGCAGTACATACGTTAATTTTATATCTCGTGTATGATGCGACCCCCTTAAAATTAGCTTCGAAATTAGGTGTTCAAAAGTCGAATGATACGCGAGGATATACGGTATAACTTCTTTTTCGGAATCGGAGAGCCGAGTTCGAATTCCAGTCGAATCCATTACATTCACTTACGTGCTGATACCCTTGGGAAACGTATGAATCCTCTTCTTCTCTCCCCAGCTATGGTTAAATAGCAGAACAGGCCGGGTTCTATAGCCTTGGATGCCAACTGGTCTACCGCAGAAACAAATGACAACCTACTGTAGGAAAAAATCTGCCTAGCCAATCATGTATTGAAAGATACATGATCGCCTAAACGTGTATCACGCATGGCGTATAACTGACTGATATCAGAGTAAATTAATTGATTGATTCGTTTTCTGCGGTTATTCAACCCTTTGTAGGTTATTTAAAGCCACAAAATATTTTTATATTGCATGAATCTCTTTTTTATAGATAATAATGGTTTAGTAATACTCGTGTTGCTAATTAACCCATAGTTGTGGGGAGAAGAGGTATATTCATCTTCCCCAAGGTTATTTGCTATAAGTGAATATAATGAACCGGATGGAATTGGAACTCGGCACTCCGATTAACACTTCCAAACCATCATCCATTACACCACCTGCACATCCAAGCTTACAGCAACCGGTTATTCCCAAGCTGTTACCCATCTAGGCACTGACCAGGCTCGACTTTGCTTAACTTCACTGATCGTACGGAAATCGGTGTTACAACGTGAAATGGTTGTAAGCTATACCACCTGCACATCCAAGATTGCAGCACTTGGTATTCCCAAGCTGTTACCCATTTAGACACTGACCAGCCTCGACGTTGCTTAACTTCGATATTCGTACGGGAACCAATGTTTCAACGTGATGTGGGCTTAACACATATCAGAGTAAAGGAAACTAATTGAACGATAAAAAGGCAACTCCTATGTCACGCACTTCTTCTTGTAAAAGGACTTCTTCAGACTAACATTTTTATTAATGGAATCTTATAAAGAGTGTCCATAAAATCTTTGTGCAATTTAAAATAGCTGTAGCTTTGTAACTATACACGTTATAAACAATCTATAAAAACGACAAGAAAGATTAGAGTGTTCAGTTTTTTCTCGTTCTAGACGAATTCTTTATTTGTTTTATCGATTTTTTTTTTCAATTTCTTAATACATCAAAATGAAATTTTTTCTTCAATTTCTCAAAATTTCAATATAACTTCTTTTTCTTTTTTTAGTAATTGCCGTTTAACTCCATTGGATTTCTTTTCATAGGAAAATATGAAAAGTAATGTTTAATCAACTAAACTTCAGTTTTTAAAGGAATTGTAAGCTAGGATAATTGATTTGATTGAAGGTGTTACCGAAAATCAGCTGCAAAATTTTCCCCGAAAACCAAAGAATAGTGTTAGCCTTTGTATACGTCATGATGGCAGACATGTTGAAATTTGAAAATCCCAGTCATAAATTTAAATACAGCTTCTTTCTTTTCCTTTTTACAGATTGTTTCTATCAGGTATAGTTACAAGGCTGCATGCATTTTAAATTGCACACAAACTTTATGGACATCCTGTATATGCCGTGAGAGGGAACGATAACGCCGATTCTAATTAAACATCGAGAGAAACGCATAAATTTAAAATTTCCGTCTTCGATAACTTTAACACGTTGTTTGATTGTACTGTAATAATTATAAACTATGTTGAAGAAACCTTAGTATGGTTTCGTCTACCAGATTTCGCATACAAGACACCCCTATCATCTCTCCAGGCCAATATTATAAAAAATTGGCCTCCTAAGATTCGAACCCGGGCGTTATGATCGTAAAGCTAATATTCTAACCGCATATCCATTAATTAGGTTACCGCTACATATATATTAGATAAATTAAAATATTGCTCATTTTATTAAATATTATCCTTTTTAGATTAAAATATTATTAATTTCCTGTATAGCTTGTTTCCTATCCACAAGCGGAAGTTATAATTTTGTTGTTGTCAGTACTTTTTTTTGCGTTTATCGTTCTTTTTTATAAATAACTTTTTAACCAAGAAATCTCAACTTCTTAACGTTTATGAGGACAAGCAACGAGACAAGTTCCTGTCAAATGTCAAGTATCTAGATTTCGTAATTAATTCACACATTCTATCATATAAATAAAACGGGACAAATATTTAAACGGTTGAATTCACTTCCGTTCGTCTGTGAGGTAAGTCAACTATTTCGAGACATTCATTCGAGAATATCAATTTTATTGACGATGCAAAACTTAGTTTTAAAAAGACTTAATTTTTAAAAACTTTATTTTTCTACATTCATTGCATACACTTTTAGCTGCACATCTCACCAATTTAATCTAAGTACTCAAAGTTTTGTAATGTCAGTCTGAGTCATGTATATATTTATAAGTCATATTTATAAATGGTGTTTCATTAAGACGGATTATATATAACGGTGTTTCATTAAGACGGATCAAAGTCAGTAGTAAATAAATCAGTGTTATTGGTGAAAATTTATTTATTTCTCTATTGGATCATGTTATTTAAGTCATGGCAATTATGTGTGAAAAATAATATCGCCCAAATGTCCGCCAAATCGGAAAGAAAAAGAAAAAAAAAATCATTCGACGCTTAAAATTAATTCACATCTAGAATCGGTCCAACTTATTGAAACACCCTTTATAATCGATTTGAGTGACATACAGGAAATTCCGAATTTTCTGTAGGTTACTCAGGTAGGTTTCCTTTATTTAATTAACGGGAGTAAACTGTTCTACATTAAATAAAGAGTTCAGTTCAGAATTTCCTGTAGGTTACCCAGATCGATATACATCTGGAGAAGGCCGGAGGATACTACGGCTGAAATGTTGTGATAAAAACAACAAAGATGAGGACAATAATCCAAATATAAATAGTATAAATAATTTGTATGTTAATTTAATTCTAAAACACATTTTGAATATATCCGTTAAAAAAGTGATGTTTCCTTATTGTTGAATTCATTTCCGAGGCTAAGATACACAATATGCTGATATTTTGTTTTAAATATGAAACTATATTTTTAACGAATATAGACACGGTGGAATAATGAATAGCGACACGGATAGAGGAATCTGAGAGCCAAGTTCGAATTCCAATCGAATCCATTACATTCACTTAGGTTTTAATACCCTTGGGAAACGTATGAATCCTCTTCTCCTCTCCCCAGCTATGGTTAAATAGACCGGGTTCTATATCCTTGGATGCCAATTGGTCTAATGCAGAAAGAAATGGCAACCCATTACGGGAAAAACATCTGCCTCGTCAGTCATGTATCGAAAGATACATGATCGCCTAAGCGTGTATCACGCATGGTACAGAACTGTACTGAGACACGAAGTATTCAGACGTTTTCTTTAAACCATAAGGAACAAGCACTTTTTTTTTTTTTTTTTTTTTTGACCGTTCGACTCAAAATGCGTTTCGGAAGCTGAGAAGATCATGAATGATCATGGTGTTGAAAGAGATTTTTTAATTTTAATTTTGAAGGATGAAGCAGCCAAGACGACTTGGGAGACACATCTAGATAATTGGAAACAAGCTCGATCAAAAACCGTTTCACCGCATTGGGACGCCCGAGCTGAAGACAAATTTATTTCTAACTCTTGAAATAGACATATCTGCTCAGTTTCGTATTTTTTCTGACTCTTGAAATAGACATATATGTTCGGTTTCGTATTTTTTCTGACTCTTGAAATAGACATACCTGCTCAGTTTCGTATCCTAACGTAAACAAAGCAATTTGTGAACAAAGGGATGGATTTTTTATTTATTAATCTGACAAACTTTTATTAATTAAATATTAATATTAATTAAATATTAATATTAATTAAATATTAATATTAATTAAATATTATTTTTAGTGGACGTATTTTTAGTATTTTGAGTAAACGCTCCGTATCATAGACTATTTTGATTCTTGGATCTATTATCAACATATCTTGTCTAGCTTCTTTACATTTCTATATCAACTTTATATTTATCTTTCTCTCTATTTTTTCTTTGGAGAATAGATTATATCTTGTGTCTTTCTTTCCTTCTCGCTCTTCTTATTTTCTTTCTTCTTTTTTGAAAAGACTATATCTCGTTTTTCTTTTTCTTTTTTCGACTATATCTTGTGTCTTTCTTTGATTTTCTTTTTAGAGCAGACTATATCTTATGGCTTTCTTTCTTGCTTGCTTTTCTTATTTTCTTTTTTCATGGGAAAAGAGATAAATAATGGAAACCTTATTAATAAAAATTATTAATTATTTTAAAAATAATGGAAGCCTTATTAATAAAAACAAAAAACCAACACTTAATAATATTAACTTTGAACATGGACATAATATCTTGACCGTGTTTTGAAAAATGAAGACATTTTATAAAACATACATACAACAAACTATTTATTATTTTAACAGTTAAAATATTTAATCTTTGAAAATGGCTAAATGTATAGCCGAAAGCGCTCGGATATAAAGAACATTAGGACAGTTTTTATGTAATTTATCATACGAAAGGGAAAAAAAATTAGATCGCATGAGAAATTGTATAAAAAACTAAATAAAAGCACCCTGTCTGTCGTTTTCAATGAAATGTGCATATATATATATATATATATATATATATATAGTGTAACCCGGATATAAGAGACCCGGATATAAGAGAAACCCGGATATAAGAGAGATTTTCTCTGGTCCCAAATTAGAGCCTGTATTAATGTATATAAAATAGACCAAACCCGGATATAAGAGAAACCCGGATATAAGAGACTTCTTATCCGGTCCCGACAACTCTCTTATATCCGGGTTACACTATATATATATATATACCGGGTGTAACAGCAAAATTGCCCCAATCGTTTAACAGCATAATTGTCCATCTTACGAAATGTTTAATATCTAAAAAAACACTAAACTAATTTAATTTCTTTCTCCAGATAAGACGTTTAGCCATCTTGACACCATTAGTCGTAAGAATCATTGAAAAAACCTTTGAGTCATTCAATTGAAAAAAGAACAGGTTAAAATCGTTTTGTGTCAGATCCACTGTATTCCCAAACTGACCAATGGTGAGAGGAAAAAGATCATTCAGTCCTTCAGTAATGGTACCAATATTCATACTCTGGCTTTCATCTTCAAAGTCCTTTCAAGAACCATCAAGAGAACTGTGAATACGTTTTAAAAAAGAGGGAACAGTAGAGAGGAAATCTAGATCAGGAGGTCACAACAGGAAGAGGGATCATCTTTTCAACTTAGAGTTAAAGTGATGAATTAGAAAAGATCCAACTCAGTTTATAAGACGTTTGGCACGTGAGAGAGGAGTTTCAGCCATTTGCAGACCAAAGAACAGTGAAAAAAGACTTGAAAATAAAATGAAATCTCAGACATTCTCAGCAGATTCCATCTCACACATTTATAAGGAATTAAATATTGCTGCCATATCTGGTTTTGGTGTTTCGGCCTTATATCTCGAGATTCTTGAAAAAAATCCAATGAAGGGTCTTTAATGTTATTGGTCCTGATCTGAGTCTCACTATTCTAACACCGTGACGTGGCTTCCCCCTGTCTTTTCTATCAATATTTTCATGTCAGTTGTTCTAATAAGCGCTCCTCTTTGGTACATGAATTTAAGCGTTTTACTAGATTGGCAATTAAACTTATCGGTTTACTGTTGTATTAGCTAGATGTAACCGTAAATTCTATTTTAATAGTTTATTTTTTGCACTTCTTTCCTGTAAAAACCTCTTCTGGCTTCTTGCTTCCTTGCCACCTACCATTTTGAAAAATGTAAATGCAATGTCAATCGCCATCTTCTGTTTATTGTTCTTTTATTATTATTTTTTCTCCTCAATAGTATCTTCTTATTCTCTTTGATTCTGTCCTTTTTGTGTTTATTTATTCTTTTAATTACATTTTTTTATTTAGTTTCTCCTATGTACTTTTTGTGACATTTATTACAGGTAATGGAGTAAATTCTTCCTTCAGGTTTTAGCTTATTGTTTTGTTTAGTATTGAGTAAGTATTTTATTGTTTTGGGTGTAGTTGTAACATATTTTATGTTGAGTTTAGATAGATTCTTTTCGATTGTAGATGTGATAGAATTAGTAGGTAGGATAATATTTTTGTTGATTTATTGGGTTTTTCAGAAGGAGCCGTTTTTTTCTTTTTGTTTTGAAATATTTTATGGGCTTTTTGTTTCGCATTGAATCTAAATAAATGATTACATGAACACAAAAGGGACATTTTACAAAATAATATGTCAAACGCGTTGGTTGTACACCGTAACGAGACTGACTACAATTTTGACATCGATGAGAGTTTCAGGTTACCAGCCTGAACAGACATCTGAAGAAGGCCGGAGGTCACAACGGTCGAAACGTAAAATGAGGATACAAATCCAAACTGTAAATAATGTGAGCGAATTTAAATTAGTTCAAGGCATCGATTTCTCTTCGGCTGTAAGAAAGTGTATCCATAGACTTGTTTACAACAATCTGTGGCGTCAAGAACCAGATTCCTCTTTCATTCGTGTCCACACTTTAACATATGCTTTTAATTTCACTGAAATGCCGAGTAAATTGCGAGATCGCCGGCTTATAAAATAACAGGGCAGGCAGAGAAGAGTGAACTGCTCGGCGACTTATGCCGATGTCGCTGCTGATAATAAATAGGCGAAAGGAAAAGCGATGCTGGGTTGAGATGTAAACATAATTAATTCGAAAATACTGTCGATTTAAGCAGTGATAAAGCATAGTTAGAAGGTTTGGTAATTTATCAGACAGACTGCAAAAGGACGTGGGAAGATTATTTTGTTCTTTGAGTGCTACAATGACCGCCTGGGTAAGAAGTTCAAACTACTACCGTCGTTGAATATGTCTCATTTACTCATATCATTTTCTCGTTGTTTTTTGTTTTGTTTTGTTTTTTTGTTTTTTTTTATCTCTCTGTGCGTCAAATCCCTTCGTCACTGACGCCCTTTTGGACTGTGTCAAAGATACGTCAACTGCATTCCCGTGTAGTGGATTAAACCACCCCCAAAACGAAGTCACCTGACTACGGCACCAATGTCAACGTTATTACGGTGGAGTAATTGATAGCGGCTCGGATCGAGGAATCGGAGAGCCGTGTTCGAATTCCATTCGAATCTATTACATTCACTTACGTGCTAATACCCTTCTAAAAGGTATGAATCCTTTTCTTCTTCGCCTCAGCTATGGGTAAATAGCAGGATAGACCTGGTTGTATAGCCTTGGAAGGCAACTGGTCTACCGCAGAAAAAAAAAAATGGTAATCACCTGTGGAAAAAAATTTGCCTCGTCAGTCATGTATCGAAAGATACATGATCGCCTAAGCGTGTATCATGCATGGAATATAACTGACTGACAAAACAAACCTAGGTGGATCTTTTCGAATCTGGTGCAAACTACTCAAATCCGCCTTTTTATCTCTCGTACAAACGAAACCTATGTCTAGATTTTCGAATCTTATTTAACACGTTCAGACATGCGTTCCTGAACAATTTTATCTCTTCTGTCTGAGCTCCCGAGTCAAAATTTGCAAATAATTGCTATGTAATGTTTCGTGGTAGATATAAAAAAAATAGTTACGAGTATTTACTCACCGTTTAACCGTTCTTCTGAACATTAAGTCATTTTTCTCTACCACTGTTCAACCGGTGGCTGGGCATTACGTCATTTTTCTCTACCACTGTTCAACCGGTGGCTGGGCATTACGTCATTTTTCTCTACCACTGTTCAACCGGTGGCTGGGCATTACGTCATTTTTCTCTACCACTGTTCAACCGGTGGCTGGGCATTACGTCATTTTTCTCTACCATCGGTAAAACAGTGGTCAGTGCTCAATGGGTTAAACCGAACTTATCTCTAACTTATTGATTCTCTTGCAAACCAAACTTGATTATGAGGTATCAGAACTGCCCGAGAGACAACGACCTCCGGACAATTGCCCAAATAGACAATTGCCTCCGGACAATTGCCCAAATAGACAATTGCCCGCGGACAATTGCCCAAATAGACAATTGCCCAAATAGACAATTGCCTCCGGACAATTGCCCAAATAGACAATTGTCCGCGGACAATTGCCCAAATATTGCCCAGCTTTTGAAATGTATCCTTGGCCATCCCAATACGTCTACAGATCTCAGTGTCGCACTTACGTTCTCTCTCAAGACGCTTTAATCTTCCGAGTCTGCAAATCGCATTTCGGGCTCTTTCCTATTACTGATGACCCTGCATTCTGTCTTCTTGTAGTTCATGCTTAGTCCTTTCTTCACACTCTCCGTCGCTACCTTCTGTAGGAGATTTTGTAATTTCTTCTTTTTCGTGTCTGCTATCAGTACTTTATCATCTGCGTATTTTATGTTGTTAAGGTTGTGGCCGCTAAAGCTAAATCCCGGTAGGGTTTCCAATTCTCTCAGAATGCACCTATTATTTTCGTAATACCGTTCAAAATACCATAAAAAATGTTTTATAACCCAGAAAACATCTTTTTAGACCAATCAGAAAAGACCCGCGCTTTTCAAAGCAGCCGTTTCTCAGCTATAAAGCTAACTCCGTGTCATTGCAAATAATACTGAATATATGACGGGTTCGGCGTATTTAGGGCGTATTTAGGGCGTATTCAGAATTTAATAATTTTGTGGTATTACATGTTTAAAGCTTTTATGCAGTTTTAATGAACATTTCTTTGCATGGTTAGCCGTAAGGAATTGTAAATGTTGGACTCCCTTACACTTATTCATTAATAATTTATTACAGGAACTATCAAGTTTTACGGAAACATTGTTGACAATTATGCATTTAGCTACATAAAAAATAAATCAAAATAACATAAATTTTGATGCTATATTCGATTTGTTATTGGGTATTTTTCATTTTCTCCTCTGTTATTGGCAACATTTTAGAATACTTTGGCTGCAATGCTAAGTTTCCTAAGTTGAACAAACTGGAGTTATTTCATTTACACTTTGTTACCTCTCTTTTCCATTGTTGTTTTTAGATCGCTTTCTTCCACTCATTTTGATTGGCTATAGCGAAATTCTGAAATTCAAAATAATCTTATTCCATTTCCAAAATAAAGCCTATAAAAAAAGAATATTTTAAATTAATATACAACCAAAACTCAAATTTCTTTTCACAAAAAAACCTTAATGATTTCACTATAATTATGTAATAATAATGTAATGATATTCCGCAGATAAATCTTCGGTTTATGTTACCTTATCTCATTGCATGCTTACGAACTACAGACCTAAATTGAGCTTGAAATATTGTGTAATCGGCTCTAATTTTTTTGGATATGATATAATGAATAATTTGCAGTGAAAAAAAGCAATTTTCGATTTTTTGTTGAATACGCCCCTCCTCCATATAATTGAATAAGCTATAATTGTACTTTATTTTTTTAAGAATATTTTTTTAAGAAACAAGAAGTATTCCAACAGCTCCTAATAGACGAGGCCTTTCATATTCCACCAGGCATAAAAGAAAATTTCTGAGTAAACGATCCTGTTTTCTCCTTGGATGAGACCGTTTTTTACTGCTTATAAGACACATTTTATTTCCTATAAAATATCTTCAGGAACCACCTTGCGTCCTACAAATCGAAGGACGGTGACGTGAATAAATTTCTCTTCTAATTGTTACATTCTAAATAATTACCATAAATTTAGTACTTCTCGGTCTGCGATGAATTTGTCATGATCAGTCAGATTTTCATAATGAAATATGCTATTCAGTGGACAAAATTGGGGATAGTAAGGGGGCGGGGTATGAAGTACAAGGAAATCATTTTTTTTTCTATCATTTTTTTTTCTATCATTTTTTTTAACCTACAAAATTGGAGAGGCGTCTAATGCATGTGAGCGTCTTATAAGCAGCGAAATACGGTAACTACAGTTTTGTCGTTTTTTGGTTTTTTTTTTTTTAAATGCAAAACTCATTTTTCACCACCTGCATAAATGAAAGGTTTGAATTTCCGGTTAAAATAATTAAAAGAGAAAGTTCTTTACTAAGTCGAAAATGTATAGAACGTACACTGATTACTGAAACTTACACAGTAATTTACGTCCAGTTTCTTAGAACATTTGACCTTTCTTAACAAATCTTTTGTTACAATGTGGAATATTTAATAAAGAACAGCGAGAGAAAACAGAAACAAAATCGTTGGGTAACCGAATGATATTGACGTCTAGATACGTCGAACACTATAAATTTTAAAATTTAACTTGTAGCGTGCCTTTCCTTCTGGGTGCATAATTACAGGGTGCGATGAATAAATTCGCACGCCTCAGTGATGGTTTTATTCAAGTATCATTAGGGGTTTCAGGTCTTTCAAAATCATAGCCACCTCTCCAAAAGTGACCCAGCCGATACTGACTGGATATCGACTTGTGTGCCATCTGTCAGCTACAACTGTTCTCATCATGTGCGCACTCCACAGAGACCCGTATTTGTCTGGCATTTTATAGTCCACTAACGAACAACTTCCGGTTCGTAAGCTTCTGCGCTCTTCTATAAAGAAGGAAGCGAACGCATTAACCGTTTCGCTTGTTCTTTTTTAGAACTGCACAGTTACTTCCACCGAGTCAAAGTCTGTACCACCCAGCCCAGGGATTGAAGTCAAAATTACGAAATCCATGAACCAATGCTTTAATCCACTAGGCTATGGGCCACAGGGGCAATCCGGGGTTTAGAATTTAGAGACTTAAGCTCAATGTTCTTATTGCCTGCCTGCTGCTCACGCTGCTGCTGCTGTCATGCTTGATATGATTTAATGCGGCTTTGCTTTTCTTACTGCTGTTGTTGTATTCTCTATATTTGCGGATGGAACTGACATATAAGCTTAAATATATTTTACTAAGAATATATTATCAGATTTGTGTATAAATTGCATTTATATTCTTCCGGCTTTTTCGTTGGCATCTTTATTTTTTGTTACAAATTGATTGGGTAATATCTGCTTTCGACGGTCAGATAACACCAGTGTCGCCCAACATATATTTGGTAACTGAATGGATTTTACATTTTTAGAAATTTGTTTACATGACATGAACAAAACTTCTTAGATAAATAAATTCCAAAATTAATTCAGAGCGTCTTGTGTTTTAAACAATCAGTGACCAATCTTACAGACTAAATAAACACGAAAACAATGCTTTTAAAACGATTTGGTCGTGTTTTCTTGCTGATAAATGTTGTCCGTTCTTAATTTTTTTTATCAAAATGATAAAAGACAATTAGTTTTAAAACCTCTATCATGGAAAATTAAAACTATGTGTCCATGTTCACCGGGAATTAAAAAAAAATCTTATCGCCTAAGGTTAAAAGCGAAACAGGTTACACCCAGTGATTTGGCTGACAAACCTCTTGGGGGTTGTTGAACAAAAAAAAAAAGTAATTCTAACGCGAACAACATCATGGAATATGAGGTTTTATATGGAAGATCATAGGAATCACAGTTAATAGGGATGGGAAGTCTAATATGGAAGGCGGTTACAGTAAAAGAAGAATAAATTCAAGGATATTTAATGACCTGTGTACAAGAACATTTAATGACCTGTTATACAATATGAAATAATCTCTTTAAAAATAATAAGACTATTTACATAAAGATCAGCACTTCTTAAGATCAGAGTATCTGTTGTAATAAACAAAAACAAAATGGCGGCTTTAATCGAAACAACACCGCGTCGCCGCTACAGTCGAAAAACACCGCATCACCCAAACGCATTATAAAAGCAAATATTTGGTAGTTGAGGACTTACGGCCAGGTCACGTTAAAACACTAGTTCTCATAGGATCACCGAAGTTAAGCAATGTCAATGGGTGACCGCTTGAGAATATCAGATGCTGTAAGCTTGGATGTGCGGATGGTGTAATGGATAACGACTCAGAATTGGAAATTCAGTTCGTCATATTACCTTAAGAGCAAATACCCTTGGGAAAGGTAAGAATCAACCTCATCCCCCTTATCTATGGGTTAATTAGTAAAACAGGTATCACTAAATCAGCTTGGTCATCGACACACACTGTAGCCGAGAGGTCAAAACACAATAAATCAAATGACGGCTACCCGTAGGGGAACGCAGGTTCGCATCTTGCTGAAGAGCGCATAATTTTCTCTAATAAGATTTTATCGAATATTCAAGCCGGTGGACGAAAATAAATAAATATACGGTTTAATAAATAAATGGAGCGTCAACTTGAATACGTGTATCCACTAAAAATAACGTTTAAGTAATAAAAATGTAATGTCTTAAAAATAAATTCTTATTTCAAGAGACTTCTGTATTATTTTAAAATTTCATGACTAATTTTTCCTCATTAAAATTTAAAGTATACCCCAGATTTTTAATTATACTACAAGTGCTCCCTAAAGTAAAAGAGAGTGAGAAACATTGTTTCTAAAATAATGTTCTTAGTAATAGAATTATATATATGTAGAGGGTATGCGAATATAAACGCAAGCTTCGGTTATACAAGGTGCGATGGGTAAATTGTCGCACTTTACATTTTTAATTTCGCGCATGCGCGTTGTTTTTTTTTTTATTTTGTCGACTGCACAGTATAGTAGGGTTAGTTGGACACCGTCTGTGAGGAAAAGAGCCCCGTGATGCAATTCACTCCGCCAGAAACTTGGAAACTGCATAATGTACTGCTTGGCATTCGAGCTGGAAGCACCAATACGAACATTTTAGAGTATTTGCTTATCAATCTGAGGACACTGCAGAAGATTCGGAAAGAGTTGGATGCCGATGTATTTAAAACACAAATGGTCGGAAGAAAATTTCGTAGCATTTTTTTTTTTTTAAGTGAATTTTAAATACAATATTTAGATTTAGGTCCATAGATTTATTAAACCATAAATTTGCCATTTATTTGTCTACATTTCACCATCTTTGAGGCAGCTTCCACCCTCCAAGAATTTGGCATCTTACTAAATGATGAACTGGCTTAAGTGATTTTTACAGATAATTGAAGTTCTTCCTTTTAAGAGAATTGAAGTTCTTCCTCATAAGAGAATTAAAGTTCTTCCTATAACAAGAATTGAAATCTTTGGCTGTGGTGTATGTTCACGGTATACCCTTATCAGACTGGATAACATGGTGGATATATTGGACTTCATATATTTAATTTTGTTGGCGTGTTGTCTCATTCAATAATAATAATAATAATAATAATAATAATAATAAATGCAACCCTAAACCAAGTATGGCTCTCATGGTTATAGAGTTTAATTGATTAGAGGTATCATGTACATACATTGTCTTGGTTGACTTAAAATGGGGTACCCACCACAGATTAGCTTGTCGGTTTCCCGGCTTTAACTGGTCTAGCATGTTTCCTAGGGAGTGACGCACAGTGCATCTCAGTTCAGGAGCTGGGCTAATAGGGAAGCCTCGTTTCCGGATGTCAAGAGGGCTTCTTTGTTTTTTGAAAGCTTGAAAGATGAGGAAGCAAAGGCGACCTGGGAGTAACATGTACATTTTGGAAGCACCGACGGGTATTGTGTGAGCAGACCGAGATACCCAACCTGAAGGTATTTATAATTTGTCCCCGCCTGAAAAGTTACAGACTGTTTTTTTTTTTTTTATATCAAATCTTGATGCATGTGCCTGGTATACCCTCATCAGACCAGGTGTTATAATGAATATGTTGAGCTTCGTATATTTGTACCTCTGCGTCACTTTCTTGGCATGCTCCTCACTCACTCACTTACTCACTCACTCACTCACTCACTCACTCACTAATAATAATAATAATAATAATCGAAAGCCAACCGCCCAGATATTGTTATTAAAGACCACAAACAAAAAATGTGCCTCCTTATTGATATGGCAGTCCCTGCTGACTGCAATCTATCTTTGAAGATATTCAAAAAGCTGTCAAAATACAAGGACCTTGAAATAGAAATCTCGAAAATGTGGCATATGGGAACATCAATAATCCCTGTTGTAGTTGGAGCCCTAGGACTGGTTGGAAAAGATTGCAGTAGACTAATTGAAGGGATTCCTGGAAGTCTATGCCTCAAGGAGATACAAAAAATTGTTCTGACAAGTACAGCCCACACTTTACGAAGGGCTTTATCTATAATATATATATATATATATATATATATATATATATATATATATATATATTGTCAGTGGAGAGTGTCATCATGCCATTTCTAACCTTAGGTCCCTGGGCGGGATCCGGAAAGAAATATGTAAACGCCAGAAATCGAAGAAAATAAAAACAATAATAATAATAATGTGACAGTGCCGAGTGACCATAAGATCAAAGAAACTGACAAGCTCAAGAAATACATCAATTTGGGACCTTCAAGCCACAATTGTCCCAGTTATCATTGGAGTGTGGGAGGCCACTACCAAGAAACGTAGGACGCTTATATCGTGAGAATCTGAATAGAGCCGAGCATCCAATTACTTCTGAAGTCTGCATTGCTTGGTACTTATAAAATCCTGCGAAAGGTGCTCGCTGTCTCAAGTTGTGCATGATCTCCGGTTGAAAACGAAAACTGTACTAAAGAAAATAATAATAATAGACAGAGTTACCGAAAATAACGATATAACTATCATCTGGGTCATGTCAATTCAAACTGACAGGGAAATAAAAGCCAACAAACCTGATATTATCATAAAAGGCAAGGAATTCAGGAAGTGTATGCTTATTGACATAACAGTACTATCTGAGAGAAACGCCTCCATGAAAATTATCGAGAAATTGTCCAAATACTGGAGATCGAGATTAACAGGATGTGGGGAATGAAGACTGAGACTGTACCAACAGTAATCGGAGCACTGGGCCTCGTGAGAAAAGGAATGGACAATTTTACTAACAGTGTCCCAGGTAACATCAACATATAAGTTGCCCAGAAGATCGTCCTACATCCCATATACTAAGAAAACTGCTATCAATTAAATGACAATTCTCCTACAGGGCCTAACGACCATAGTTTGGACCCGGCTCTACGGGATACAAAGCATGAAACATAACATACACAAATAATAATAATAATAATAATAATAATAATAATAATAATCTGTGATAAATATCCAGAAACGATTGATCATCTTGTATCAGGTTGTACGGTGTTTGCACCCACTGAATATAAAACCCGACATGACAGAGTGGGCCAATATCTGCACTGGAAAATCTGCAACTTCTACGGGAAGGAAACTGAAAGAAACTGGTATGAACACCACCCAGACCCGGTTACGGAGATAGGACCTGTTACAATTCTATACATCCTTTAGGGTATTTAGTACAATACACACTGACAGAACAATCAAGGCCAACCGGCCAGATATTGTTATTAAAGACCACAAACAAAAACGGTGCCTCATTATTGATATGGCAGTCCCTTCTGACTGCAATGTATCTTTGAAGATATTCAAAAAGTTGTCAAAGTACAAGGACCTTGAAATAGAAATCTCGAAAATGTGGCATATGGGAACATCAACAATCCCTGTTGTAGTTGGAGCCCTAGGACTGGTTGGAAAAGATTGCAGTAGACTAATTGAAGGGATTCCTGGAAGTCCATGCCTCAAGGAGATACAAAAAATTGTTCTGACAAGTACAGCCCACACCTTACGAAGGGCTTTATCTATGTAATTTAATTTTTTTTTTTTGTCAGTGGAAAGTGTCATGACGCCATTTCTAACCTTAGGTCCCTGGGCGGGACCCGGAAAGAAATGTGTAAACACCAGAAATCAAAGAAAATAATAATAATAATAATAATAATAATAATAATTCTTGTTGCACAGTAACAATGATTGCTAACTAGAAATTACAAAGCTCATATACTTAAAAATTGTTAGCCCAAAATATAGATTCTGTGATAAATATGCAGAAACAATAGACTATCTTGTATCAGGTTGCACGATATTGGCACCTACTGAATGTAAAAGCCGGCATGTCAGAGTGGGCCAATATCTGCATTGAAAAATATGAAACTTTGACAGAAAGGAAACTGCAAGAAATTGATATGAACACCACTCAGGCCCGGTTACAGATATAGTACCTGAAACAATTTTATGGTATTTTACAATAAACATACAGAATAATCAAAGCTAATCGCTCAGGCATCGTGATCAGAGACCGCAAAGACAAAATGTGCCTTCTTACTGACATTGCAGCTCCCGGTGACTGCAATGTATCTTTGAAGAGCTTCAAAAAACTATCAAAATACAAGGGCCTTGAAATCGAAATCTCAAAAATGTGGTACATGAGGACATCAAAAATTCCAGTTCTAGTTGGATCCATCGATTTGCTCAGAAAAGGTTCCGATAGACTTATTGAAGGGATCCTTGGTAGCCTAAGCCTTAAAGAAATAAAATAATTATACTCACTAGTACAGCTCACATCTTACGAAGGGTTTTATCATTATAAAATGTGTGTTCTTAGGTTTGTTTTTTTTTGTTTTGTTTTTTGCTCAGTGGATAACCTTAGGTCTCTGGTTGGTAAGAAATGAGTATATACCAGAAATAAAAAGAAACATAATAATAATAATAATAATAATAATAAGAAGAAGAAGAAGAAGAAGAAGAAACAAAATGATTGACGTAACTCTTCCAATATTTTTCAGCACTTAAAGAAGAGCTCGACTTAAGAAAAGTAAATATTAATATTTATTAATGTGGTGTTATTATTATTATTTTATTTCCTTTGATTTCTGGTGTGTACTCATTTCTTTCCGGGTCCCGCCCAGAGACCTAAGGTCAGAAATGGCATCATGACATTTTCCACTGACACACTAAAAAAAAAAAAAAAAAAATGGAAAAGAAAAATTTTTTTTTACATAGATAAAGCCCTTTAAGGTGTTGGCTGTATTCGTGAGAAAAATCTTTTGTATTTCTTTAAGGCATAGGCTTCCAGGAATCCCTTCAATGAGTCTACTGGAATCTTTTCCAACCAAACCGAGGGCTCCAACTTCAACAGGAATTGTTGATATTCCCATGTGCCACATTTTTGAGATTTCGATTTCATGGTCCTTGTATTTTGATAGCATTTTGAAGATCTTCAAAGATACATTGCAGTCCGCAGGGACTGCCATATCAATAAGGAGGCACTTTTTTGTTTGCAGTTTCTAATATCAATGCCTGGGCAGTTAGCTTTGATTTTTCTGTTTGTGTGTATTGCATGGTCTCATAAAATTGTAACCGGTCCTATCTCCGTAACCTGGTTTGTGGTGTGTTCATACCAATTATTATTATTATTATTATTATTATTATTATTATGAAAAAAAATGATCAGTGGAAAATGTTCCGAACCATTTCTGACCTTAGGCCTAAAATTAGAAATGGTTCAGAACCTAGAATCACAAATATTCTACATAGATAAAGCTCTTCGTAATGTGTGAGCTGAACATGAGGGTACATTTTTTTTGTATTTCTTTAAGGCTACCAGGGATCCCTTCAGTGAGCCTATCCGAAAATTTTCTTTTTCATCCGAGGGCTCCAACTATAACTGCAATTATTAATGTCCTCAGATGTCTCATTTTTTTTTTTAGATATATATTATTATTATTATTATTGTTATCTGTCAAAATAGGTGTCATTTTCACATCCGTTTAAATTCTGACACAAATTATCAACTGAAATCTTTGAAAGGCTGTTTACTGCCATTCTATTTTCCAAAATCGGTAGAACATGGTTTCAGGCAGGGTTAAGAAGTGAAGAATTTTGAAATCAGATGTTTTGCGAAATTCTGATTAATCTAACGGAAATAGTGTGACGACATCGAATGGGCGACAAGGAATTCGAGCGCCATAAGACGTACTGCTTTGGAGACTGCATCAGTCTGGTCGGGTGACAAATATCATTTGGTTCTACTGAGGTGATTCCAAAAACAGACGTGGGTATTTTGTTGCAGCTTCGTCTGTCAATCGACAAAGAGAAAAAATACGAGCAAATAAAAGGGAAAAAAGGTATTGTCAAGATAATTTACATCACAAATATTCCAGATAAGGTCTTCATGCTGGGATTCCTCGTTTGCATTTCGTCTTTATTTGGGTGTGAGTCCGATGATTATCAGACATTTTTTTTATTTATTTATAAGAAACACTGGGTATTTTCAAACAAAAATAGTCATTAGGCGCGCGTTCTTACAAACCCGCTGGCTCAGCCATTAACAAACACGCCCACTTCAGTATTAAGCAATTAACAATACGCTAAAAAATCGCATGGAGCCATTTTAGTGTCTGAGATTTTCAACATGATTTAAAGAGATGTTTTATAAACTCTTAGTTAAGACAAAGAATTTCTGCTAATAAAAAAGGTTTAATAAAACGACTTCATGATTCTTATATCCAGTATATACTTACGGCTGATCAAATAACGTTCATTTTAGCTTTAATGACTTTTGGAAAGGCATGAATCCATTTTCTTCTCCCAACTATGAGTTAAATAGCAGGGTAGACTGGTCTCTCGCCTAACAGCAGGATAGATTGCACTGCCTAGCCTAATAGCAGGGTAGATAGGACTCTCTAGCCTAATAGTATGTTAGCTTGGACTCTCTAGACTAATAGAAGTGTGATTGGGCTCTATAGTCTATTAGCAGGATAGAATGGACTCACTAGCCTAATAACGTCTTAGCTAAGACGCTCTAGCCTAATAGCAGGGTAGATTGGCCTATCTAATCTAATATCAGGTTAAATTGAACTCTCTAGCCTAATAACAAGGTATATTTATCTCTCTAGCCAAACAGCAGGATAGATCGAACTCTCTAGCCTAATAGTAGGATAGATTAAACTCTCTAGTCTAATAGCATGTTAGATTGGACTCTCTAGCCTAACAGCAGGGTAGATTGAACTCTCCAGACTAATAGCAGGATAGATTGGACTGCCTAGCATACTAGCAGGGTAGACCAGAATCTCTAGTCTAATAGCAGGATAGATTAGACTCTCCAGCCTAATAGCAGGATAGATTAGGCTTTCCAGCCTAATAGCAGGATATATTGAACTCCCTCGCCTAATAGCAGGATATATTGGACTTCCTAGCATACTATCAGGATAGACTGGAATCTCTAGTCTAATAGCAGGATAGATTGGTCTTTATGGCCTAATAGCAGAATAGATCGGTTTTTCTAGCCTAATAGCAGAGTATATTGAACTCTCTAGCCTAATAGCAGAATAGATTGGTCTTTCTGGCCTAATAGCAGGATAGATTACTCTCTCTCGGCTAATAACAGAATGGATTGATCTTACTAGGCTAATAGCATGATATATTGGTCCCTCTAGCCTAATAGCAGGATAGATTGGTTCATCTAGTCTAATAACAGAATAGATTGGTCTTTCTAGGCTAATCGCATGATATATTGGCTTCTCTAGCCTAATACCAGGATAGATTGGCAGCAGGAAACCTCTCCATTGTCTTTCCCAAGAATGCTTATCAATTAATAGATAATAAAGAAGAGGAAGCAGTGGATAGCCATGATCGTCCATGTTCTAAAGGAACATAGAACAAAAAGTATGATAAAAAGTCAACCTTGCCTAGAGCTACAAGGGATAGGACGTTGTGGAGATCCATGAACGCCCACGTCCTGAAGGGACACGGTATATAAAAGAAAAAATGAATGGATAGCAGAAAAGAGATAAAGTATGTTAAAGAGTCAAATGTTGCTTAGAACAGCAAGTGACAGGAAGTTGTGGAGAGCCATCAGCTGAAAGAACACGGCACATAAGGAGAAAAGGAGTATCAGATATTAGCATCTCATAGTGGATTCTAATTGTATGAAGCGGCTTCACCTAAAAAGGAATTTTTTATCGTTTAATTGATTTAACAATTTTAAATATCTAGATGTTTTAAAAGAGGACAGTAAATGCGACACTGAAGTCCGAATATGCATTAACATAGCGAAAGATGCCTTCCAAAAGCAAAGCAAAGTATTAAGAAACAGGATCATTTTCGTTACAGACAAAGAAAACAGTACAAAACTGTTACGAAATGTTTGTCTTTTTACATGGAAGTGAATGCGGTACAGTCTCCTCGCAGATGAAATGACTTGAAGTAACAGCAATGGGATTCTACAGAAGGATGCTGAGAATACTATGAACTGAAAATGTGATCGATTAGTTTTATTAAAAATGGAAACAAAAAGCAACCTTATACTTAACATCAGAAAGAGAAAGTTGAAATTTCTAGGCCACATAATGAGAAAAGAAGGCTTGGAAAATTTGATACTCACAGAACAGATTGAGGGCATGTGGGACAACAGAAAACAACGCGTAACCTACCTAGAAAGCTTCAGTGAATAGATGGCAGGACAGGATTTAGGATAGATAACAAATAGACAAAATTTATTAAGAGCTACAAGAGAGGCATGCTCGCCAACGCCCTGAAGGGACACTGTACAAAGAAGAAGAAGAAGAAGGAGGAGGAGGAGGAGGTCCGAAATTGGACGATGGCGGATAAAAATAATGTGTTCCACTAATCATTCAGGAGAGTTGTATCTGTTTGCCTTGAAACTCTGCATTAGAAAGCCTGCGTTTTGCCTAGACGAGAATATGAAACTTTACCCCGAGTGGCCTCCGGGTCATATACAGGGTGAACCTTACTGTTAAAAAGAATTATAGAAATTAAAAAAAATTACCGCGCTAACTGAATGTACATTACGGATGTGACCCGCTTGAACGATCATGTCGCTTTACGATTCATGATCGACCAAGCGTGAATTTAACAAACCCACCTGGAATTGGGACTCAGCCCTCTGATTTTTCATTTCAAGCGGTCATCCATTGCACCACCCGCACATCACATCCAAGTTTACAGTACCTGATATTCCCAAGCGATCACCCATCTGGGTCCTAAGAAGACTCAGCGTTGCTTAAATTTGGTGATCTGACGAGCTCCGGTGTTTCAACGTAATATGGCCGTCTTCTATCATCCATGTACACGAAATCATTAAGTAGGTTATACGCAGTTTTTCTGTGTCTCTGGCGTTCAGTATGTTATGTGAGTGTTAAATTTTCGAAGCCCTCTTTCCTCATTATGTCCCGTTGAAATTTCAGCTGCCTCCTCTTGATGTTAAGTATAAGTGGCCTTTTAATTTCCATTTTCTCTAAAAATTGTTGATCACATATTTGTTCCATGGTATTCTCAGCATTTTGTAGAACCATGTTTCTGTTGCTTCAAGTCATTTCTTCATCTGTGAGAAGATTGTCCAGCATTCACTGCCATGTAGGAAAACTGACATTTCGCAGCAATTCAGTATTGTTTTCTTTGTCTATAACGAAATTTTCCTGTTTCTTAATACTATGCTTAGCTTTAGGAAGGCAATTTTCGCTATACCACACGCCTTCAGATTTCGATGTTACACTTACCGTCGTCTGTTAAAACACCTCCCAAATATTTAAAATTTTGTACTGACTTGATTTTTTGAGGCCTATATAAAAGAGCTGACTAATACTTCTGGATATATATATATGGAAATGGTCTGGGTAAAATTATATAACTACGCATTTTTAAATAAATAGCTAAAATGGCAATAAAATTTATTTATGGAGTGGCAGAAACTATCAAATTCTGAATTAACAGCGCACATAAAAGAGTCTCGCCAATTCCAAATTACATTTCGGTATTGCCATTTTTAAAAGTCAAGGTCAGCCATCTGTCTTTGGAATATTTTAATGTCTTAAAGTCCTGTTAATAAAAATAAATACGCTATTTACATTATTCGGACTGTTATCCTTATTTTTATTGCCATATTCACAATGTTTCGGCCGTTGTACACTCCGGCTTTCTTCAGGTGATTGGAATTTTGAACCGAACCTTTTATTTCGCCCACCGGGGTAGATTGTTCAAGTTCCATCTGCCATTCCGGGTGCCTCAAGTTTTATTGGTTCACCACTGCGGTAGTCTGGTACTGAACTCACAACTCTTTGGGTTTAGTCACTGGATTTAACCAAAGACTTTATCCACATGGTCCAGTGTATATATATATAATCGACTCTCCCGTCGAGATTCGATTCCAGGAAACTGACAGCCCGACACCGGCACATGAGATTTGATTATAGTGGTGAAGGCTTCGTGCAGGACCATCCACACTTTTTGAAGGGACGAATACAGAGACCTGGTGCACCGAATGCCACAAGGTTCCCAAACGACCTTCCACAGGTTTTGAATTCAGAGCTGTCCTTCTCCTAGACCAGTTGCCATCCAGGGCTATAGAACCCAGTCTGTCCTGCTATTTTACCCATAGCTGGAGGGAGAGGAAGAGGATTCATACCTTTCCCAAGGGTATTATATATATATATATATATATATATATATATATATATATATCGGGTCTAACAGTAAAATTGTCCAATTGTTAGATTAATCTTTTGATCCTTTGTATCTTAGAAATGATTAAAGATATCTTACTGGAATTTTCCGAGGCTTTTATAATATTTTTACATTTTTCTCCGTTTGAAGAGTTGAGTTAAAGGGAAATAATTGAGACATCCGGAAGAGGCATGGCACGTGGAACTAGAACAATCTTCCCCGTTGGACGAAAGAAAGGGTTCGGTTCAAAATCACCTGAAGAAGGTCGGTGCGTACAACGCCTGAAAAGTTGTGAATATGGCAATGAAGATGAGGATAACAGTCCGAATAACGTAAATAATGTAAATAATCATAATACCTTATCCCAGAGATATAGACAGAAATAGATACGCCTTATAGATATCATTTAAAATTTGATTAACCTAGCAAGGGCAATGCAATTTTATTTTCTTATAAGGTTACTGTTTCATCAAAAGATCTGTTTCGAAGTGAAGGCACCTTGGAAATCGGTGGAGTTTCTCATCTTCAGGATGGCTTCTAGTTTCCGAGCATGACCATCTGCTTAGGCCCAGCTGTGTGTCTTAAATGCCTACATAGGTAACTTGTTTTTTTTTTATTGATTGATTTGGGGTTTTTTTTATGTCTTATCAACGTTTTTGAGGTTATTTAAAACAGAAATATGTTTTGGAGTTTTAATTCAGCATTAATGAGACCTAGCCAAACTTTTAATGTTTAGAGTTAAATTAGTTACTGAGAACAAGAGAGAATTGTTTATATCTGGACCAGTCGAGTGTGATCTAGTTTTGTTTTCAACCAATTTCAAAGCTGTAAACGCCTATTCCCGTTTGAACGTTATTCCTGGGCATGACGATAAACTACATCCGGCAGCAAGCACTTGGATCGGGATATTGAGGTTTAGAGAAGCGTGGAAGCACCACAATTGCTGTTCTTCAGAGATCCACCCTGACCAGAGGTGGTAGCACCTGTTAGGGCCCAGCTATGGGCATAAAAGTGAACCATAATGGTTGCCTGAAAAGAATAAATCCAGAAGTATTAGGGATTGACTAAAGTTCATCATATTTCATTTTCAATCATGAATTTGTTCGCAACATCTGGGTGATTGACTGATTTGTTTTTTTTTATTGATTTGTCTTTTACGGCTTATCAACCCTTTGCAGGATATTTAAAACCAGAAAATGTTTTTAAATTGTAAGAATTTTTTTTGAGATAATAAAGATTTATTGATCTTACTATTTAATAATAATGATTTAGTAATGATTAATAGATTAATTAATGATTAATTTAATTTAATTTAAGGATCTTACTATTTAACCCATAACTGAGAGGTGTATTCATACATTTCCCGAAGGTATTTGCCCGTAAGTGAAGATAACGAACTGAAATTCGAACTCGACTCTCCGATCTCTCATTCCGAGCCTTTATCTATTACACCACCTGCGCTCCGAGCTTACAGCACCTGATATTCCCCAGCGGTCACCCACCTATGTACTGATCAGGTTCAACGTAGCTTAACTTCGGTGATTGGCCGTGAAATGGCTGTAAGTCTAGCCAACCCGTGGCTTATACTGTAACTATAAAGAAAGATATGAGTTGACCCTAGACTTGAAGACGTTAAGCTTTTAGTGAGCGAGAAAGCATAATCTCGAATGAGCGGATCGGAGCTTAGGTACAGTTCAAGTATGTCCCCCCTATACAGTTTTGAAATCAAAATTTTCTATCTAGTATATTGCTTGCCGACCGCTGTCAGAGAGTTTAGTCTACCCTACTATTTAACTTATAGCTGAGTGGGGAATAGATGAATCCGTACCTTTATATAAAAATCTCGACTGGGATTCAAACAGTTGGGTTCCGTGTTGCTAATGGCAAAGCTCCTCAGACCTAAACGCCACTTCATAGATTGTCTAAATGAAAGACGGTTTCTTCTTCTTATTCGTTTGATTATAAGAGAGCAACAGACGTGGTAGCGTCTATTCTAGAAGATAACAGAAGAAAGGTCTCCAGGAGAACTTAAGCCCACTCGTTGGCTTAGCATTCCGCCACGCGCGGGATAACCTCTCTAGGGAATCTGTATGAGAAAAGCACGTCGATGATGAAAAATTATTGAGGCCCTCTGCCGACTTTGCACCATTTTGGTCTTATATCCAAAAACAGACAAAGGCAACCCATCACTGTCAGAATTCCAAGCTCGCGAGGTGTTCTGACCAATCGCTCGCCATACCGGCCTAGACTCCGCATTCTGTAAGTTAACTTGGCTTGCCGTTTTCTTGTTCCGACTCTTTAACTACTACACTACCTGCATTAATATTTACTGAAGGAAAATGTTTACACCATTTATTTTTATCATTTCACTCCAAGCAATTCAGTAAAGCCACTAAGACACACGGGGTTACCGAGTGTAAAAAAATAAGAACAAAGAGAATCATTATTAAGGAGAGAGAACAATAAAATAACAGAATTAAGAAGACAGAAGATAACAAAAGCAAGAAGCCGTAAGAGAGTTCCATAAGTGAGAAATGCGAAGAAGAAACTCTTAGCATAAAACCTACGGTTTTATCGAGCCATTTCAATCGTATAATCATAAGACCAATCTAGTACTTTGTGAGCCAAACATTCGAGATTATTCACTAAAAGCTTAACGTCTTCAAGTTTAGGGTTAACTCATATCTTTCCTACATATCCTCATAAACTGAACTTTTCATCACTCGTAAAACAACCTCATTCAGTAAACCACAGCCTTGAGTGGCTTTTGTGCCTTGTTTTGGGTGAATATTAATAAAATATCGTTGTGATGTATCGGCCTGAAAAATGCAGAATTATATTATTTAAAAATGTTACGTGAGTTTGGAAATTGCAGCAGATGAAAAATGTCATGTGACTGCATTTCGAAAGAGTTGCATTAGTAAAGTGGACTTGCTCTTGGAATATACCTGGTTTTCTTGCCATGGGATTCAAATTTTAGGAACGTTTTTCTCTTCTTTTATTTCGCCATTTTTTTGTCTTGAAATTAAGAACAGAAATACATTTTTTTGGACACATTTTTTTACAATATTTTCACTCTGTACACGCCACCAGAGTCACTCGAGGTAGAGCGTTACAGACATTTTTTTTACATCCCTAGAGACAACTGGAATTTTTTTGACAAATTTCTTTTTACAATATGTTCACCCTGTACAAGCCCCAAGAACCACTCGAGTTAGAGTGTTACAGACTTTTTTTTTATATACCTAGAGACAACTGGAATTTTTTGGATACATTTCTTTTTAAAATATTGTCATCCTGTACAAGCCCCAAGAGCCACTCGAGGTGGAGTGTTACGGCCATTTTTTACATCCCTAGAGACAATTGGTATTTCTTGGACATATTTCTTTTTACAATGTGTTCAAAATGTACAAGCCCCGAGAGCTACTCCGGGTATAGTTTTACAGACATTTTTTTACATTCCTGGAAACAACTGATATATCTTGGACACATTTTTTACAATATGTTCACTTTTTACTATCTCCAAGAGCCACTCGAGTTAGAGGGTTAAAGAGTAAGAGGTACAGTTTTTAGGGATATATAGGGAAGATAACGGTTAACCATAGACTTGAACAGGTAAATATTGCAATGATCGGAGAAGAGTCTCTTGGGAATCGGATCCACAAAGGAGTAGTTCGTGGTGAAAAGCTGCTCGAGTGGAACTTACATCCCACCAACGGAATAAGAAGGGAATGAAGGTGGTTCTCTACAATGTGGGATGAATGGCGGGTTTTAAGATAAGAATATAAATTAATTACGAACGGACGGTTGCTGGAAATAGCATCGGCGGAACATAAGAACAACGAAGAATTTTTAAAGAAAATGGAAGCGAAGTAAACGCTTATACCTAAAATCAGAAAGAGACAATTGAAATTTCTAGGTCACATAATGAAGAAAGAAGGAATGGTGAATTTCACACACACAGGACATGTTGATGGAACGAGGGAGAGAGGGAAACAGCGAGTAACCTAACAATGTTAATGGATGTCAGATCAAGGAATGTGGAAGGATAGTAAAAAAGCAAACATCACCAAGAGCTACGAAGGATAGGAAGTTGTGGATAGCCATCGTCGTCCACGTCCTGAAAGGATACGGTTCTTAAATGTAGGAAGAAAGACTTTCCAGGAGACTTATTTTATTATATAAGGAAGTTAATTAAAGCATTCTCTTTTGATTTTGCAGACAACATGGCGCCTCGAGTAGACTTGTAACGTTAAGGATGATCAGCCACGCTCTAACCGTGCCGGCGATGGCCATGGACAGTAACCAATGAAACGCCAGGATTGGTGTCCGCCCCCATTTACGGGCTGGCGTTGATTGGTTATTTCTGACCAATAAAACGGTAGAGAATGTGTTCCGAATTTTTGTGGCTTTGCTGATTTGCGATTTTCTATTTAAAGATAGTATCGGGAGGGAAACCCAAACTAATTACGACTTTATACCTCCTCTTTCCTATCGTCTTCCTCCTGTACCTTCACTTACTGCTCCTACTCCTCTTGCAATGACACCATAAACCCTAGTTCGATTTACTTCCGTGTTTCATACGTATAACATCCGGTTTGCTTTCTGTCGTTTCGTGTCGCTGCAAGTTCAATTAGCATTACAGATGTTCTTTTTTATACAACCCACTTCAGAACCACTGGCTGTATGTTTGTATATTCAATTTCACCCAGTACAATGCTCGAGAACCACTCAAGGCAGAAGTTTAGTGTTAAAATGGTAATGATGAATAAAGAGCGTGATATGAATGAAGCCTCTTTCTTTCGTTTCACACACAGTTAAAAGTTAAGAATATGAAGTAAAACCTATGGAGACAAAGAGGAGAGATATCGATTGACCCGAAACTTGAAAATGTCAAGATTATAGTGTGAATGGATGCATTTACGTGGAATCTACGTAGTAGCTGTGCTGAGAAGACTTTCGATACATTTGCTGAAGAGGGTGCATCATCTGGCTCAATATCCGGGATAAAGCGTGTGCAAATTTAAGAAGTATGTCTCCGAGTGGCGATCGTCTGTTTCATTCTTGAACGCAAGAAGCCATGGAGATTGCGTTCAGGAATGAAACAGACAGTCGCCAATCGGTGTTGACATCAGTATCCACACTTCTTATATATACTAGCGAAGCCTGCTAGTATATATATATATATATATATATACTATGGGGGTTTCGTTACTTAATTTAAATTTAAATGAACATTTCATTCATAAATTTGCTAGTTATAGTTAAGGAAAGTTTTACAAATAGATGCCAACTTGTTGAAGGCCAAGTAAAATGCAAATTTCAAACACTTTTCTGCACTATACAAGACGATATTCCTAAACAAAACTATTTTTGATATGAAAATCAAAAAATAAAAGAACAGTAATGAAGGGCAGTTAATTAATGCAATAAACTTTTAAAAAATCAATATGCAAATTAGTTAAACCTGAAGAGTGATATTGCCTAGAAATAGATAATACAGATATTGAGTGTTTAAATTACCCTAAAGTAGAGCTGGGGGGGGGGGTAATCTCAGAATTCGTGGCAGAATTGAGCTCCAGAATTTCGCATTTATTTATATAGATTCCAAAATACAGTTTTTTACAATATGTTATAAAAACATATTAACAATTTAACATATTATTTGGATAAATTTAAACCATTTTGTAATTCCGGTTTTATCAGACATGAATTAAAAACTTACTTGCCAAAATAAAATTATTATCGGATTTTCCGAGATATATTAAGCTTTTTCATATATATATATATAAACCAACTGAAAAAAAATATATAGAGAGTTGGTTTAGATTTTAGCGTAGGTCTCATATTTGACTGGTTAATCACAGTAAACACACAAGCTGTTTTTTTTTTTCGTCTTTTTCTTTCTCTTTCAAAAAAAGAGGAAGTATTCTACTTTTGAAATTAATCGCTCACTCACCAGTACATTACCATCACCCAAGGAGACACATTTGTAGTGTTGAAACACGATTGCTATTGTGTAGCGATTTTTAATATGTTTTTGTTTTAATCTCTGATAATAAATATTTAGCTTTCCTCTGTATTGAGGCCTCTTTTAAATTAAATATTATGAACAGTGGAATTATGCCCCATTTGTTCTTATCTTACCTGGATATATATATATATATATATATATATATATATATATATATATATATATATATATATATATATATATATATATATATATATATATATATATATATATATATATATATATATATATATATATATATATATGTATCTGAATGTAATGAGAACGATAATAATATATAAATTTTAACGTTCACAGCATTTATTCAGAAGAGAGCTCAATACCGATAGTACAGCAATAATTATTTATTATATTTTTTCATATGGACAAAAACAATTTATTCACTACAATCATGCAACTTCGTTTCGATGCATTTAATTACACCCCGACTGGTGAGAACCAAAATGGTTATCTTAAGTAAATTGTCTACATGAAAAAAATTATATATATATATATATATATATATATATATATATATATATATAGAGAGAGAGAGAGAGAGAGAGAGAAAGAGAGAGAGAGAGAAAGGAAAGTGCAAGAATTCGTAAAAGAAAGCAAGAAGAAATGGCTAAACCAAAATTGCAAGATGGAATAAATGTTTGTTAACAAAAGGAACGACCGAACATGCAAATTACAAATTACAGATGCCAATATCGAAAACATATAATAATTTAAATATCTGTCACTTCGCATCTCCCATAATTTACCTGGACTTTTCAGTTAACCTGATTAATATTTATGAGCGTTTCTTAAATTTAATTTTTTTTTAAAAACTAACATTTTTGCTTTCGTTTATAAATACTTGTTGCAAAACAAAATCCTTACATCTACCTCCGTTAAAGGGCGAAATGCGTTGGCTAAGATGAGTTTTTCTTCTGTCTTTATTCATATATATATATATATATATATATATATATATATATATATATATATAATTGCTACTAATCACTTAGCTTCCTTTCTTTCTCCACATGTAAATTCCTTTTTACCTTTTATGGGAAACTTTCCAATGACGAAGGTGGGAGATATGCTCCGATAACTGAATAAAATAATTAGGTAGTGATTTCCCACCTGATGAAACGTTAAAAATTTAACATTGAAACGAGATATACAGTTTTGTAGTGGGTATGTGTATGTTCTAATGTAACACTGCATAATATATATATATATATATATATATATATATATATATATATATATATCACTTATATTCATATCTGGATACATGTATATAGCTACTTTGTTTTGAGAAAACCTGTATTTGTCTCCTAGTTCGTCTTGTATTACCATTTTGTTTCTGAACAGATATTTTTCGTCATTTCTTACGGTGGGATTCTAACGTTACGTAAGAGCTTTCTAAGATCACATTAACACACTGACAGTTTGCCGATGACAAACAGATGACACACAACGAAAAGAGTGGGATCATTATTTCTTTGGCTGTGAGAATTTTAGACATTGCAAAATTAACACAATTCTACTTATTGACGCTCCACACTAAGTGGTGGCTTTCAGTGAAGTCCAAGCCACGGCACTATGTAAATACACTGGTCCACTCGTAAAAATTAGGCAAAAAAATTTTTCGAGAAATATATTTTGTCCTGAAGCCACAAAATTTGTTAGAATCGAAAAATATTGTTTATCGATTTAGAAGTGGGGGTTTTGTTCATAATATAAATGCACTCTGTTGTGGTAAACTCTCCTACAGTAGAATGAACTTTTCCTACTCTCTTAAATACTAACTGAGAGAGTTGGTGGGAGAGCCAAGACTCAGTTTCTGACTGTGTGCGACTTTTGTCGAACTCTCTGCTTTCGCAGAGAGGAACCCAGACGAAGCTATGCCGAAGGACAGAGTTTCGTCCGGGGAGGTAGGCAGACCCTGAACCCGTTTATACGGGTTCTAAGGGTTCTTTTTTGGCTGAGCCTACGGGCTCGGAGAACCCATGGTAAACTCGGCCTTGTGCCACATACAACCCTTGTGGTGGGGGGCTGTTAAATATCGCCGAGACGCAGTCTTTGACTGTCTGCGACTTCTGTCGAACTCTCTGCTTTCGCAGAGAGGAACCCAGACGAAGCTATGCCGAAGGGCAGAGTTTCGTCCGGGGTGGTAGACAGACCCTGAACCTGTTTATACGGGTTCAAAGGGAATATTTTTGACCGAGCCTACGGGCTCGGAGAAACCCACGTTAAACTCGGCCTTGTGCCACATACGACCTACGTGGGGGGACTGTTAAATATCGCCGAGACGCAGTCTCTGACTGTGTGTGGCTTCTGTCGTACTCTCTGCCTTGAGTAGAGAGGAACCCAGACGAGGCTTTGCCGAATGGCAAAGTTTCGCCCGGGGAGGTAGACAGTCTCTGAATCCGTTTATACGGGTTCAAAGGGAATATTTTTGGCCGAGCCTACGGGCTCTGAGAACCCACGGTAAACTCGGCCGTGTTCCACATACATCCTTTGTGTGTGTGTGGGAGGGGGCTGTTAAATATAGCCGAGACGAAGTGTTAACCAACCTTTCGGACGTACACTGCTATTATCTGCTTATTACTAACACTCTTGCTTTGTATATATTTGATATTTCAATACATTTGTTCAACCTACCTTCGTCTTACGTGTCTTTCATTTCTGGTCCCTAAACAGGTCACAACACACTCACAAATCGATTCCCGATTTTTTCTTAGTTTATCTGTGTTTAACATCTGTCTATATTTCTGTAACTATTTACATTATTGACATTATTCTGACTGTTGTCCTCATCTCTATTGTCATATTCAAGGCGTTTTGGTCGTTGTACGCTCTGGTCTTCTTCAGGTGATATACGTTGGAATATCGAGCCGAATTCACTTCTTCTCCCTCCAGATATGGGTTAATTAGTAAAACTTGTATCACTAAATAATTATTATCTCAAAAAAAAAGTTCTTACAATCTAGAACTATTTTCTGGCTTTGAACACTCTGCAAAGGGTTAATAAACCCCAAGACTATCAAAAAACAATATAAATTTTCTGGATTTTTAATTTTTTTTCCCGGAAGTACGTGCGTAAATATTGGTGGATAATAATTATTTATCTTAAATGAAGAATAAACGGATGCATACTTTTATTAATTTCTAGAGTTTTTTTGTTCTTTAAATAAAAAAAATGTATATATCCGTTTCTTCTATATTTAATGAAGTATGTAATTCTTAGGGAGGGCAATCCTTCATTGGACCTAATGGACTGGCGCTATCAAGAGCGGCAATAATTCAATCTTTTGTTAGACCAAATAAATCTGTTTTCGTACGCAAGTCCACATAACTTTGTAAGATATCAGAGATCGATTTGATACTCTATAGATATGACTTTCCTTCTAAAATGAAAAATTCAATATTTCTCGATTTTTCCAAATCTATAAAAAATATCCCACGAAAAAAATTTTCTTTTTTTTACGAATGGGCTACATAAGTAGAGCCTAATAACCCTTTTAATTGACTTTTAATTATGCTGTCGCCTGGAAGTTTTTTAATTCTTCCTCAAATATTCTGTTCCTCCAAATTCTTTGCATGGCTTTTTGGGATTGTTCTATGCAAACTGATAATATTTGGCAGGTTGATTTTTCACTTTTTGAAGAAAAGCAACATTGCGTACAATGTAAAAGCTGGAGTTTGATGTGATAAATACTGACATCAAAAGTTAAATTCATAGCTTCTACCAATTATTGAGTATTTACGTTTAAAGATCGTCTGAGAAATGTACAGAAATGCCTAATTTCTGCAGGTTCTGCTACCAAACTAACTTCAAAATTTTTAGTATTTAAAGAATAAATCCAACTAATGTTGATATCTTTTGCATTAGATACATTGAATGGAAAATATATTCAAACCAGAAATTCTAATTATGAATCACCACAAGCAAAATATGCAATTTTATTTTACTGCATTCGATAAGTTAAAACTGTAAAAAATTGTAAAAGATTACAAAATGGCTACACAATGCATAAGATTTCTTAGATCATAATTAATAAAATGAAAAAATAAATAAACGTGTATATAACACCATAAAACTGCTGTGCACAGTGGGGACGTGGCCCAGTGGTTAGAACGTTCGCCATCTAATCCGGGTTCGAATTTCATTATGGTCGATTTGTCACGAAGAAGACTTCCTAATGTTAGACTAGAGGGGTCGATCCTAGCGTGAAACATCATTGGAAAGTGCCTGAAAACCATACCACGGGTTGACCTACGCTTTGTGAGTGAAATTGGTTAGACGGAACCCCTGGGGGCCGTCGATAGCTGTGCTAGCACGAAGTCACAAGTCGTCGTGGCCGAGGGCTCAAGCCGCTCTGGCCTTGTTCAAATTGTTGATTACGCTAGATAACACGCTCTTTACCAGAAACTGTAACTAAGGTTTGCTCAGCATAGTTTCAGTTTAAACCACAGGTGAGCTCTGTGGGTGTTGAATAAACACAAATGTGCCTGGGCAAGCGTCTGCAATAGGGATTGGCTAGTAGACAGGTATCTTAAAATACAAGTGGCCAGCTGTACTGCCCTTCTGGGCACAAATTATAGGACAAAATGGTTTAAATTTGTATTGTTTATTGAAAATAGCGCTAAAACTACTGCACTGTATAACATATTGCATATAGCTAATTTCGATAGCAGTATAATTTTGTTATGGAGGGATTTCACAGTGGAGGCTTATATTTGTACTAAGTCGGTCCTAAAATAGGTTTGACGTACAAAACGTTAGGAACTTGATATAATAGGTAATGACGCAGAGAAATCTAGTTGTAGTCGCTGATAGTTTAGTATCCGACTAACGGTCGTCCGGCATCGACTGATTGACCAACTCACTGAGCGATATTCAGTCACCCCCCCCCCCAACGAGGGTATCATGTTACACAAGGCCGGTTTAACGTGGGATCTCTGAGCCCGTGGGCTCGGCCAAAAATATGCCCTTTTAACCCGTATAAACTGGTTCAGGGTCGGTTTACCTCCCCAAAAGAGACTCCGCCTTTCGGCGTAGGCTCGTTCGGGTTCCTCCCCGCCCGAAGGCAGATAGTTCAACCGGTCAGCTGGTCATCCGACTTCAGACTGAACTCAGACCAACTCACTGAGCGACTTAACGACTGACTCGTTACTCTTACTTATTATAGGTGGGAGAGTCTATTAACTATAGAATAGTTGTGTTCCACTATAACAAATTTCCCATTCAATTTTAAATGAGTGACTTATTTGATGTCACAATGATTTAATAATAATGTGCTTGTAGCTTGTGTAACGAGCATAGAAGCAGGAGTTAGGAAGATCGAGAGACAGTTTTAGGGACGCCTGCATTAATCTCTTGTGCTTTAGGGCTTGCGGTCATATCACGTTGAAATTCGCGTTCGATCACCGAAGTTAAGCAACGTTGATTCTGGTCAGTGTCTAGATGAGTGCCCGCTTGGGAATACCTTGTGATGTAAGCTTGGATGTCCGGCTGATGTAATGGATAACGGCTAATAATTAAAAATCGGAAAGGCGGGTTCTGATTCCAATCGGCTTCGTTATATTCACTTTCGCGCAAGTACCCTTCACTTACGTGCTAAAACCCCTGGGAAAGGTATGAATTCTCTTCTTCTCTTCATCTATCGTTAAAAAGTAGGACAGACTGGGTTCTATAGCCTTGGATGGCATCTGGTCTACTGCAGAAAGAAATGGCAACCTACTGCGGAAAAAAAATCTGCCTCGTCAGTCATGTATCGAAAGATACATGATCGCCTAAACGTGTATCACGCATGGCACACAACTTACTGATATTCACTTACGTGCAAATACTCTTGGGAAAGGTATGAATACTTTTCTTCTCCCCCCAGCTATAGGGTAAATAGCAGGACAGACTGGGTTCTATAGCCTTAGATGGCAACTGGTCTATTGCAGAAAGAAATGGCATTCTACTGCGGGAAAAAAATCTGCCTCGTCAATCATGTATCGAAAGATACATGATCATCTAAGCGTGTATCATGCATGGCACATAACTAACTGACCCTTGGGAAAGGTCTTATTCCCCAGCTATGAGTTATAGAGTAGATTTTTAACAGTAAATCATTATTATCTCCAAAAAATTCTTACAATCTATTTTTTTTTGGGGGGGGGAGCTTTAAACTAACTACAAAAGGTTGATAGGTCGCAAAAAAAAAATCAATCTATTTTGTGCTTCAGGGAACTGGAAATTAATTAAATTTCTATACTTGCTTGATTTAAACGTCTCAAATTCCTAGCTGTGTCTCAGACGATTCCTCTTTCTAATGACCATATATTTTTATTCTGTTGATTGTTAGTCCTCTCTTCACGCATTTCTTTATTACCTTGCCTATAAGTGCCCGCAGTTTTTTTTTTCTTCTTTGCCATCAAAACGATCTCATCGGCATATCTTTGCTGCATTTCTGACGAAATATTCGATCAATCACCGTTAAAGTTTCCAGTTTGTTGGGGGTCCGCCTCTGAAGTTCTTATATAGAACTCTGGGGAACCCTCTGACCATCACCCTATTAGATCCTATCCCATTTTGGCAAAGTAATCGGTTCTAATCATTGCCGAATTGGTTAAGCATCTTTTTAAACAGAAAAGAATTATAAATATTATTTTTGATTTAAACAGAATTTTTTTCACCGCATATATAAGGTCACTATGATGGATTTGGTATGGAATGAGTTTGATTTAAATCCGTTTTTTTTTTTTTTTTGCTCATGGGAAAGAGAAGAATGTTTCTTTTCTTTTTTTCCTCTCAATGTACAAAAGAAATTAAAAAGCTATTTGACGTTGTGTTGGGATGGAAAGAGCGTCTAAAATAAGTACGAATTTCGCCAATGCTGCAAAGTCTGTCTACTCAGAAAGATGCCAGACATTTTTACAATTACTTAGCGTATTCAAATAGCGACACTTTTCTCACGTTATATCGCAGATAAATTCGCCTGTTTCAACGCTCTGTTTTTCTTCTTTAGATTTATTAGTCTTTTCGAAATGGTCACAGTGATGTAGATTTAGCTCAGATAAATTGTTGGTTGGTTGGATGGTTGACGGAAAAGTTTGGGTAAATTACAACATCATTTACTCACTTTCATTTTTATACACAGAATTATGTCACTTAGCATCTTCCATATTTTACCTCGACTTTCCAGTTAAGCTGATGAATATTTATGAGCGCCTCTTAAATTTAAAATTTTGAAAAACTTAAAAACATTTTTACTTTTTTATATAAATACTTGTTGAAAAATAACATCAGTATTTTTGCCTTCATAAAGTCTATGAGAAGACAAAACGCGTCGGCTAAGTTTTACATCTGGAAAGATAAGTTTTACGTTCGCGAGATCCAATTTTTTTATTTTCAACCTTGGCTTGTACAGATTGAACGTAGCTGTACTTTACGTTTTCCAGGAAACTCTTCCAGCGATTGCGGAAGGTTCTGAAAAAAGTAAGGGCCAGACGACACCGCTCCTTGCGATAGATTTTAAAGTAGTGGTTCCGGTGAGCTTTGCCCACGACGTATTCAGGGGTAAACCAGAGCTGACTGTTTTTTTCTGTAAATCTTTTGGGGGTATAAAACACTCCATTCCAGAAAGGATCTCTTCGGGGATTAAGACAGCAGTTTTGGGGTCAAAGTGTTTGAAGAAGGTTGGGAGAGGAGCTTCCGTCATATATGACCGAAAGCTCTCCCAGTCTGCCTACGCATAGCGAAAAACCGTTCTATGGAACGGTAAATCAGATGATTGGTTTGAAATCAATATGGACAATGATTAGGGAATGATCTGACGTGCCAATGGGGGTTAAAACTTTGGCTGAACATTTGTCAGAGCAGGATTAGAAAAAAGGTCGGGAGGTTTTCCTGATGTTCCGTCACATCCGGGACTTGGGTGGGTTCATAAATGATCTGGGTTAGTTCATATGCGTCCCTGCAATATCTGCCCTCCTTATGGGTTTTGTTAGAGTGGACTAACCACTCTTTATGGTGAACATTGAAGTCACCGCATATGTGAATGTTGACCGATCGATATTCGGTGAGGATATTGTCAATCCTCTCTTACATTTGATCGAAGATTACCGACCCTTCACCCTGAGGACGATGCAGGGTAAGGACGAATGTGGTACTATGGATAAGTGCCACGCGGAAACATATATACAGGAGATTAGGTTCCTCGTTTTTTATGTCTCTGTCACAGGAAATCCCGTTCTTAATGTAAGGACCGAGCCCGTGACCCTGGTGATTTAGGTAGTCCTATTTTGTTAAAATGGGTGAGTAACCCTGGATTATGAGCTCCTGCAATGGGATTGAGGTATTGATACCCGTTTCAGACAAGAAGGTCAGGTGTAGACTGAAGAAGATTGGAATGTAGATCCCTTACATTTGTGTTTTACAAATTGTATAACTGGGGTTTCCTCTTTCTAAGCATGGGTTTGCTAGTTGTTTTCGTTTTCAGTTTGATTGCTTTCATATTTGGTTTGGTTGGTTTGGTGGATGACTAGTGGTCAGTGAAACAGACACCCATTTATATGCACGCATAAATAACCTGGGTTGATTCGCCCGGAGATACTGCCGTAACAATACCCATCATCATGCCATTGAGAGGCCCTCTCCGGAGACTACTGCACGGTGCACAAACCATTCACAAAATGGTAGTACAATAGACCCAATATTATACACCTGCTGATACTGACGATTACGTTTAGCATGAAACAGTCTGTCGCCTCCGAGTGTTGACTTCAATGTCCACTTTTATATTTTATATTTACGAACGCTCTATCTCTGATATTGAGCACTTTATCCCATAAATATAGCATACCTTAAAACTATATATATATATATATATATATATATATATATATAATAGTGTATTTAGGCACCAATCCTTCATTTATAGATGTTTCATTAAAACAACCGACAAGTTACTGCGATTAAGTTTTTTATTTAATTTTTTTTGTGTTCAAACCATTGTTTTCTTTTTGGGACACAGAGTGTGTAGAAATTGTCCAAATCATACTTACTATAAAACCCAAAAATTGTGTGTGTGTGTGTGTGTGTGTGTGTGTGTGTGTGTGTGTGTGTGTGTGTGTGTGTGTGTGTGTGTGTGCGTTTATATATTGGATCGGATTTCCTACATTTTTCAACCGATTTCAACAAAACTTCACAGGACTACGTAAAATTACTTTGCGGTGGTTCTGACAGCGCCAAAAATTGGAAAAACGCAATTGTTTTTGCACGAAATCAATTTGAAAACACGATTAAGAGGCATCATGAGAATGAAAGGGGGACAACTCATATCGAAGTATACTTATTATAAAACCCGGGTTGTTTGTGTGTGTGTGTGTGTTCGTTTATATATGGGATCGGATTTCCTACATTTTTCAACCGATTTCAACAAAACTTCACTTTTTGGGGGAAGTAGTGTTTCTTATTGTCTTGCACACTTTTTTCTTTATTTTTACATTCAGAATGCTTTTAAAATTCCATTTACAAGACAATTGTTTATAATAAAATCAATTTTATTTTTCAGTCTTTATGATAGTCGATACTTGATCTATCTCTTACTGTTACATCCCCGAGCAACGCCGGGCGCTACTGGTAGTGCTCTATAATTCCGAGCGCTTTCGGCTATACTTTTACCCATTATCAAGGATGATTTCATTTTTTCAATTTAATTGGTTGTGTGCGTTGTGTGTATGTTTTTAGTATTATAGAGATGTTTTATTTTCCGAACACAGTTAGCACATTGTGGCCGTGTTCATAGTTAATATTATTAAGTGTTGGCATTTTCTTTTTTATATTATGAATATTAATTATTCGATTATTTTTAATCTTTTTTACATGTGGATGACGTAATTATGTTTGTATTTTCTACTAGTATGGAATAGGGTAAGTTTGTGTGTGTCTTTAAATGGGCCTTAATAGAGCTGTGTTCAGATAGGTGTAACGTAAGGCGTCTGGCTAGGCATGTAGTCATGTGATCGATGTAATTATTTATAAATTCGGTTTGATTAGGAACACAGTTCTGACTGTTTAAATTTTTATTGTATTTCTTCGATTTTCCGAAAAGTTGTTGAGTATCGCACTTGAAGTTGTAGATAAACTACCCCAAGTTCATATTTTGTTATTTTTGTTTAAGCACTTTCGAGTCAAACCATGCAAATATCACAATTGGCTCTTGATAATGACTGTGAAAGTCAAAAGTATTTGAACAATAATACCAAAATATGAACTAAAGATAGTTTAACCAACGTCGAGCATAATACTTTACAGTCAGTTATGTGCGTGATACACGCTTAGACGATTACGAGGCAGATATTTTACTGCAGTAGGTTGCCATTTCTTTCTGTGGGAGACCAGAAC